>JAPDFK010000014.1:0-326394 GCA_027569635.1 Lasiosphaeriaceae sp. G1095 | reverse complement strand
CCCCCCCCCCCCCCCCCCCCCCCCCCCCCCCCCCCCCCCCCCCCCCCCCCCCCCCCCCCCCCCCCCCCCCCCCCCCCCCCCCCCCCCCCCCCCCCCCCCCCCCCCCCCCCCCCCCCCCCCAAGAAAAGAAAAAGAAAACTCACAGACTGATACCGCAACTCGAGCCCTCCCAACCCGGCATCCGCCACCGCCTTCTCCAGATTCTCCGGTAGCAGCTGCTTCTCCTTGTAGAACTTGTCCCCCGTGCCCACATCGACCAGCATCTTCAGGGGCTCGCTCTTCGCCCACCCCTTGATGAGCTCGGTCGCGTCGTGCTTCTTCCACTCCTCCCTGTTGTTGTTGTTGTTGTTGTCGTCGTCCCCGAGATATCCGGAGAAGGCTTTCACACCCCAGGGGCACTGCGTCGGGTTGGCGATGGGCGCAAACGCCGACACGGACTTGTACAGCTCCGGGTGCTTCAGGTACAGCGTGAGCGCGCCGTGCCCGCCCATCGAGTGCCCTGTGATGGAGACCCGCGCCGCGTCCAAGTACTTGCCGTACTCGGCGTCGCCAAACAGTGCCTTGGGGAGTTCCGAGGAGATATACGTCTCCATGTTGTAGTTGTCCGCAAAGGGGGCCTTCTTCGCGTCGATGTAGAACGACGCGGCTTCGCCAAAGTCCCAGTGGTCGTTTGCGCCGGGGATGGTCAGCCCTCGCGGGGATGTGTCAGCGTAGACGATGGCCAGGCCCTTTTGGGACGCGGCGTGCTGGAAGAAGCCCTTTTCCGAGCAGTTTTCCGGAGAGCAGGTCAGGCCGGAGAGGTAGATCAGCACGGGGACTTTGGTGGTGCCGGACAGGGCGGCGGGCGGGAGGTAGAGGTTCACGGCCATGTCGGTCTTGGTTGACGATGAGGCGTGGGAGAGCTTGACGAGCTTCCCGCCAAAGGAGGCAATGGTGGCTTTGGTGGTGAATGCCATGGTGGGTGATGATGATCTCCTTCTGGTTTGGTGGTGAAGCTGTTGATGTTGACGGTGAGACGGGAATGTTGTTGTCACAGTCCTGGGGTGAAGAAGATGGGTGAGGTTGAAGTGGAAGTTGTTGGTGATTTGGAGATATCCGTGACGGACAGTTCTCACGACACAAGACCCCCAATCTCCCTATCGCTGAGCTACGGTACATAATTACCCCGCCTGGCCATCTCAATTGAACATTCCCACCTCACTTGCTGTGAGATCGGATACAAACGGCCGGCTTGAACCCCACCTTTCATGACTGCCGGGAACAAACAACCCTTTAGGCGGGGAGCGAGGGGTAAAAACCACAGCAAAAAAAAAAGGGGGCGGAGCATGATTCTGTCATTGATTAGAGTTGGTTGTCTGCTAAAACATGCCTTGATAACTCCGAACCCCCGAGGTCACTTTTATAATGATAATACTGAGTACACAGGTGTTGTTGGCATCCCTCGATTATTAAGGTGTTTCCTCCCCTTGCATGGCATTACCGATACCACCCCCCTTTTAATTATTAGGTAACCACTCCTCCTCCTCCATCAGCCCCTTTTCATACGTGAACATCTAAACGGACAGGGTGCGGTTCGTGTAGATGTGGCAGTCGAACGATCGGATCGTTGTGTCCCAGTGCTGTGCGTGCAGGTTCGTCCTGTATTCTGGGCGGGTCGAGTCGACGGGGCCCATGGTGCAGCCCGTGGGCGACCTGCATATCACGCCGCAGTCCATGCTGTTGGGTGTTTCAGTTTGTCTCTGTCTTTCAGTGGTAGGTTGAAGCTACTCACAGGTACGGGTAGCAGAACCAGTTTCCCTCGTCAGGAACAAACGTGTTCGTGTTCATGTAGAAGGGCGCCCCGAGGTTGAAGCACGTCTCGAGCGGCCACACCCTGTACTCGCAAGTTCCAGTGTAGTTGGGTCCGGTGCACATAGTGATCTGTTCAAGACGGGAAAAGACTGTCAGTTCATTTTTAACCTGGCTGCATGAAGTGGTTTTTATCATCACAAACGTACGCCGCCCACTTCTCGCCGCTCAATGGGGTTTGCTACTACCACTGGGGTGCTTGCCGACGCAATGGCGAGGAAAAGAGTGGAAAGCTTCATGATGGTGGTAAGGAATATGTATATTGATATTGTTGTGTTCCTGGAAATGCTCGAGTTTCTGGATACGGAGGGTTCGGGGAATGTGCTGGAAAGTCGTCTCGGTATCCAAGGAGGATGTTGCGCAGGTTGGAGAAGCGTCGGGTTGGAGTCTGGGATTTGTGTTCCGCGTCATAGAAGACATGTACACATAGGCTGTTTGCAGGGTTAGATGGAAGGGACGATGCAGACGCAGTGTGTGTGTGACTGAACAAAAGACTGGTTAGGAAGTCACAGATCAAGGCAGCAGGGCAGTGCCGCTGGATGGATGGAAGGAATCACCTGCCGAGTAAACCAGCAAAGTCTATTTTGTGTATCCTGAAGTTGTCCTCAACACCTCAGCCCGGGAGACCTCTAACTACCGCTACCAACGAATCCCTTGACAGTGACGACGTATCCGTTATCATTTCGTCGAATATAAATGTAAGCTGACATCCATACGGCAATAAATCCATTGACCCCCGCTGCGGATTCCATGGACTGGTGTTCCAAGGGTATTTCAGCTTAATCGTACCAAACAAACGTGCTATCCTCTGACGAGTTCGCTCCAGGGCCTTTTGCTGAGCTGTGATTTTCGGTCTCATGCTCTGCCTCATCTTCGCATGAACAATCCAATCAAGTATATGCGAAAGAGGTATCCATGTCGAACGGCCCGATTTCTTGGCTTCCCAGGCTTGAACCGCCCGTCCTAGCGTCTCCCCGCAGCGTTCTTTCCACAGCCGGCTCTTTGAAGCGGTGTTGTTGTCGGTGCCATAGCGTCTCCCGATACACAAAGTACCACCTTGTGAATAGAAAGGTATCCGTAGGACCCCTGGCGCCGTGTGGGAGGGAGGGAATGTCGTCCACCATTCCAAGACACGACAAATTCTGAAAATGTTGGCATCTCGGCGAGTTCTGTCTAGAACATCATCTTCGTCCTCGGATTCCGAGTCATCCTCCGGCCATTCATCCTCCTCCTCCGACAAATCCTCCTCCGGCGAGTCCTCTCCTGGAGAGTACTCCTCCGACGAGTACTCTGTTGCCGAGTACTCTGATGATGCCGAGTTTTCTATCGGCGTGAACTCTGTCGGTGCGAATTCTGACAGCGTGCACTTTAACAGTGTGTCCTCCGACGGCGTATAGCTTGACAATGTGTCCTCCAATGGCGTATAGCTTGACGGCGTGTCCTCAGATGGCTTGTATTCATCATCAGACGCCGTGTCATCATCAGCTGCACCGTCGTAAAGTGCGTTGATATCAGCCTTCCACTCGACCAGCAGCTGCCCAGCTTCTCTGTGCTTAAACCAAACGGCCATCAGCAACGGCCTGTGACCGCAATTATCCGGTATCTCGGTGTTTGCCCCAGCATTCAGGAGAAGTCGCACAATAGAGTCCCGTCCCGTCATGGTTGCAAGAAACAGAGCGGTTTCACCGAGGAAGGCTGTTCGGGCGTTGACGTTTATTGTTTTCTGCTGCAAGTAGTGGCGGACTTTGGCTTCATCGCCGTGTAGAGCGGCGCTGAGCAGACCATTCTCCATCTCTGATGGGCGTTTTCTTAGCTGTATGCCTGGGTTTGGGGAAGGAAGGGGAGGGGGAGTGATAGTTGTCACTTCTGCTTCGAGTTTGCTGATGAGGTAGGGTGAGCCAAAATACTGTGGTGGTGGTGGTGGTGGTTGTTGGGAAAGACGAAGATTCATACGGCCTCAGGCATGATGATTAAATAGATGAAGAAGTGGAGGGTTTTGGGAAGCAGCCACCAACAGCAGAAGGATCACACCGGGTTCCCAATAATATGAAGCTTTGTAGACAGCCGCGGTGTGCGGCGGCTTCCGTGTCGGTGTGTGATGGTCATCGACCTCGGTCGTCCACGGCATCACGTTTAGAATCGTTAAACAACAATAGAGTTTGGCTTGAGCGACCGAAACCGCCAGTCGGTTGATAAATGTACATCCACGGCCTTATTTGAGGTTCGACTTGAACGAATGAACTTACTACCACCAGTCCGGGATAGGTTCACATGAACGGTCCCAGTTCTTTTCGTGTTGGGAAGGAAACGGAGGTGTGAACCATACATATCGTGTAACTACCTCTGCGGGAGGGACCACCCTTGAATGAACCGTGTTGATTCTTGACGTGAATGTACCCAAGTAACATAATGGCATCATGACGCTTTCAAAGGGTTAAATAAAATTAGCCGAAAACCAAAATACAGTTGAGATGCCCATAAATGGGGCTCTCCCGCCTAGCCCCTATTCTCGATGTCTAGGAAAGTGTTCTCCAAATCCCTCCCCTTCAACCACTGATTGATGTGCTTACCTGCCTGAGGTTCCCGGCTCTACCGGGGCCAAGAAACAACCGGCAGAGTTGTATTTGTCATTGCGAGACATTCATAAGAGCAAGGGATTTCGCTGAATCACACATTACGAGTGCCAAGGGTAGCAAGCAAAGGAGGGTTACTCGTTGGTGACGGACGAGGCGCGCCAGGTGATGGAGCAGACGCCGCCGGTTGCGGAAGGGGGAGGGGTGGTGATGTTGAGATAGGGGAGATGGATGAATTGAGGAGACCGAGATGGATGTGTACCGCAATAAATACCGAGAGGAAGTGCCTTCTGTCCGTCCCTATTATTCCCGGGTGGCGAAAGAGCCATCCTCGGCTTCGACTTCTGTTGAGGCTGAGAGGAGGCCGGCATGATGCAGCCCGTGTGGAAAGACCTTGACGTCTCCAGACACCATTGTAAAAATCAAGGTTTTGTAAAAAGCCGGAGCCGGAGCCAAGATCGTGACGCGAATGCGAGGAAGGGGGCAGGCGTAGTGCCGGCAGTTGTTTATGTCAAGTTGAGGTTGATGAGTCCAAGTGGGCTTGATACCCGCCATTTCCCGTTGTTCCTGTTACACAATAATGTTACTTCAATATGAAACAAAAAGTGCACCATGGTCGAAAGAAATGATTTTCCAACGGTGTCAATACATAGCTTGCCTGAGTACCTAGATACATACATAGGTACTGTACTGGTTTAAACAGTACAATCTAGCCCTAAGAAGACACATTTTTCTTCTCGTTTCTTCCCAATCCAGGGAAACCCTGAAATACAACTCGAGGCCACGAACATAATAAGTGACAGACTCAACCTGCATCAGCGGGAACCAACTCAACTCTCCCTCCCAGGTCAGCAGACCAAGAAGAAGAAGAAGAAGAAGAAGAAGGAAGGCCTTGTGCAACCGTACCAACCAACCTAACCCACACCTGTAAATTGATAGACAAGGCTTAGGCCGCAAGAAAGGGCCGTTTGGAAGAGATGCTGCTCGTGTGCTTTTCGCTATGCATGCCAAGTCGTCCTTTCCGATGAAGGAGTGAGTGAGTATACGCCGTGGAATCGGGCATTCCGCCAATTTATTGTCTTGACGCTGAAAAGCGACAAAGATTTTGGAGTGGATGACAAAATCCGTCTCAAGAGGGAGCATCGGTGAAACCAGGTCTCGCAGCTTCCAAGACATAGTTGAACTCGTACACCTATCGTCGACGACATGTTGAGACAACGGAAAACCAACTCCAGCAATTCTTGGCATTTACCCCTTTTCGTAAATCTACACATATATATATATACCCCAGCTCAACACATCCCACCGCTTTTGATCAAGTATCGTCGACCGTTGTCGCAAAATACAACTAACAAATAAATGCATACAGATCCAAAATTTCCAGCAGTAACAGCAAGAGCTTCACCCAAGTACCGAATCATCCCATCTCAATACTCGAAATCATCGTCCACCGCGGGTCCTTTACTCTTAGTCACACTCTCCTGCTTGCGATACATCTCGGCCACCTGCCTACTCGTCGTCGCCTCATCGGGCTTCTTATCGTCTCTTACCTTGATAAACCGCGGGAACCTCAAGCTAATACCCTTCTCGCCACTGGGATCCACGCCCTCCTTTATGCCGGCCTTGTACCGGGGGCTGAGGGTCAGATCTGCCGTCTTGACCTCCCAGACGAAGCGGGGCTCGAACCAGACGTCGGGTTGGTGCTGGCCGCCGGAGCTATGGGCGTAAAAGGGTTTTGGGCGGTCGATGACAGTCTCAGACAGAGCCGAGTGCAGCTCCTCGAGAACGGCTTCGCTGAACCCCGTACCAATATTGCACACCGTCTCGTATGATTCGGTGATGGGATTGTAGCATGCGAGAAGGAACGCGCCGTACACGGATGTGCGTTTGCCCTTGCCGTAGTACGCACCCAGGACGACGAGATCGAGAGAGTCGCCGATGCCAGAGAGGTAATCTTTCTTGATCTACAATAAAAGGTCAGCATCAAACTTCAATCATGAGAGCAAAAGGAAAAATATACCTTCAACCAATTCCGACTCCGCTTGCTGGGCTCATACCCGCTCTCTCTGCCGTCCAGCATCTTCACCATGAGGCCCTCGCAGGACGCCTTGACCGACTCGTCGAGGAAGATCTGAATCTCTTCAAGCTCCTGGCCGTTCATGCTGGTGGCAAACGAGAACTCGCCTTCGACAGGCTGGAACGAATTCACCAACAGGTCGCGGCGTTCGCGGAGAGACTTCTCCACGATGGACTCGCCATTCAGATAGAGCAGGTCGAAGGCAAATACGCACACCTTGACTTTCACATCTTCGATCTTGACGTCCTTCTTCTTCCGCGTCATGAGCTGCTGGAAGGGCAGGACCTTCTTCTCGTCAACGTCCCACGCTACTGACTCGCAGTCCAGCACAAAGCTCTTTGTGTCTTCCTTGACCCAAGTGTGCAGCTTGGCGAGGACATCGGGGTACTTCCTTGACAGGTCTTCTGAGTTTCTCGAGAAGATGGAGGCCACGCCGCGAGCAGTCTCTGTTGTAGCGCTGGGTAACGACTGACTGAGCTCTTCATCGGCATCCTTGGCCACATAGTGGATTTGGGCCCGCTCGCCGTCGTACTTGTATTCGCAAGTGAAAGTTTGGCCTTCGAAACGATCCAGGACTTCGGTGATGGCCTTGGTTGGCTTGGCCAACATGGGCTTAAGAGGAACTCCTGGCCGAAGCTTGCAGTGCTCTCTCAAGTTCATGATGCCGTGCTCTACCATGGCGGGGATAATGACATCGTAACTTGGAAGTTCACTTAAAAATGATTAGCACATGGTCCAAACGAGCAAGAAGCAGTCCATATACCTGTAGACGGTTTTGAGAATGGATTCGCCCTTCTCAAGATCGGCAGTGGTCGGAGCTTGGCCTTTCTTAGCCGCTTCATAGGCTACCATAGCCTGAGCCAGCGAAACCAGGACTGTTCTCTCAGCAAGACCAAGCCTCAACTTGCCTTCCAAGAAACGAACGAGGAATTTCGCCTCACTTGGGCCGCCTTTATCTTTGGTAATATCCACTCTCCCGGTCGTTGAGTTCGCGTCTGCGGCCGA
This sequence comes from Lasiosphaeriaceae sp. G1095, assembly GCA_027569635.1. NCBI lineage: Eukaryota > Fungi > Ascomycota > Sordariomycetes > Sordariales > Lasiosphaeriaceae > Lasiosphaeriaceae sp. G1095. The sequence goes on along the minus strand of JAPDFK010000014.1, from coordinate 318,891 downwards.
GAGAAGCTTCTTGATGCCATCCACCTTTCTACCCTGGGCGCCGTTGCCAGACACAGTAGCAATACCCATAAGACCTTTGAGGACTCCTTGTATCGTCAAAGCCTTGGGTTTGAACATTGTTGGCTGCGTTGATCTGGACTTCACGGCAACCAGGCCCAGGTCTCCAATCTCCTTTTGGTCTTGCTTGATGACCGCCAGACTGCGGCCGGTTGTCTCTCCAATCGCTTTCATGATCAAAGACTCGCCAATGCCAAGTTCAATACCAGCATAGTCCGGCGCAAGCTTGTTGATCATGAGCAGAACAGTCGGCAGAAGATCGTCGGGGGTGAGCCTCAAAACCTGGCGCAGAAACAGGGAGCAGTGCTCCATAATTATGAGCCTCTTCGTTGTGAGCTCGACGAGCGAAAATGTCTTACAGAGAGCGGCGTAGGGAACAGGCTCGCCCGGTTTCCAGTCTGGATAGGGGTCATTGGCCTCGGACGTCAGGATAGTCTGAATTGTTTTCCGCGCTTTGGCGGAAACAATGGGCTTCTCATCATCGTCGTCAATGTCTTCTTCCTCCGCATCTTCGTCCTCCTCCACTTCGGATGTTGTCTCGGCGGCTTCTTCTTCAACCTCTACCTTTTCGATCTTCTTCGTCTCAGCCTTTTTCGGCGGCGACGGTTTGGTGTCCTTTTTCTTTGAGGCGGGCGCCGCTTTCTCAGTTTTCGCAGTATCTTCCGGTTCGTCTTTCACCGGCGCCGGCAGCAGTGTGTCGTCCATAACTTCATCATCCTCGTCCTCTTCTATGACGTTTCGCCGGCCTCTCCTCGGCCGCTTGGTAGCTGGCGCATCGTCCTCGGCATCATCGTTCACAGCCTCGCTGTTATTGCCGTTCGTCTTCAATGTCTTGACCAGGGGCTTTGCATCCGGCACGGCCGTGCGCGTCCGCTTTTTGGTGTCTGTCGCGAGCACTTATTTTTGTCAGTCCAACTGGCGCCAGTTCCCTCACTTGATGGATCACACCCAAAAACACACCTTTCTCTGGCTCCGAGATCCCCATCCGGCCAATCGCATCCATGATTGCCTTCTTCCCCCTCTTCGCTGCTTCTTCCTTGTCCTTCTTGGCGACTGGTACATCCTTGACTTCGTCCTCTGCCTCTTCCTTGGTCGGCGAAACGTCCTTTACTTCGTCATCATCCTCCACCTCCTTCTCCTCCGTCGCAACAACAGGAGCGGAGACAGGAGGCTTCTTATTATTAGGCTTTGTCGCAAAAGTCAACTTAGTTTGCTGCGTCGGGGCCGGCTTTGCACCATTCGGTTGGCCAAAGAACTTGCTGTAGTATCGCATTAGCAAAACATATCACTCACTACCCCATAATCCCCCGATCCATAAAAAGATGCGCAGAAAAAAACCACGGGCAAGGGAATTGACTGATTCAACCCACCCCAACGTAGTCTGTGATGATTTCACGTACCCCAATGTGGCCTGCTGCTTGCCGCCCTTGGGAGGAGCCATGTTGATGAGGAGCAGATTTCTGGGTTTTGCTGCGCTGCTTGCAACCCGGAAAAACTGCCTTGAAGCCAGAATTGCTTGACGGGGAAAATGGACTGTGAAAGGTACGCCGACGGTCGACGAGGTTGTGGCTTGGTTATGGTTGAATGTGGGTTGTTATAGGCGGGCGCAATTCAGCGCCAATGCATAGGATCACACTCAAGACTGGGAAGACGCGCTCGTTGACGCGACTTTTGGGAAGGCAGCAGCAGCTTTGGTCGCGTAAAGTGGCACGGTCACATGTGGAGCCCCACCGTTGACAGCATAAACTAACTTGCGGTTACTGCACTAACTGCATATGTACATGAGCTCCATCTGATAACTCGGAATCCGATGAATTCCAAAGAACCTCGTTCGTGTATCGTCTCATCCACAAATTACGTACAGTTGCATCGTTCCCCACAGATTGATTCACATGTGTCGACTAGGCTGGTCGCTTCTTCTAAATTGTCCGTTCAACACATCAATTTCAGACTCCCCAGGCCTCTATGGTTGACTAATTAGGATAATGTACAAAAAAAGAGACCGACGCTAGCAGTTCCGGCATGTTTGCATGCCGGGGAGGGTTGGGTTTCCAGGAAAAGTTCCAGAGGTATCGAGGGTGAGGTAGTGAATCACAGATAGGGGTTTCCGCCTTAGTTGAAGTAGAAGTTCTCGTCCAGGGTGCGTCCACGAATGAACTGGGGCTCTGACCCAGGAACGTAGATATCCTCAAACAGAATCTTGGGGGTAGCTTCTGGCACGGCCATCGCCTCAGCAACGGCAACCTCCTCGTTGACGTGGCTGCGCGCCTGCTTGTCTAAGCCCTTGAGCTCATCCTCCTGGGCAACACCCCAGTCGAGGATGTGCTGCTTCAGGCCAGCGATGGGGTCGTTGGTGGAACGCATCCGCTGGATCTCCTCACGGGTTCTGTATGTGGTGCCGGGATCCGACATACTGTGGCCACCGTACCGGTAGGTGACATACTCGAGCACCATGGGGCCATTGTCGCCCTCGGTCCACTCCTTGCCGTACTTGACCGCCGCCTTGACCGCAAGCACGTCCATGCCGTTGACCTTGAGACCAGGGATATATTGTCCACGCTTGTAGTAATCTGTCAGGGCAGACGAACGAGCCGCAGACGTGCCCATACCGTACTTGTTGTCTGTAGGTTGGTTTGGTCAGTTACTGCAATGCATGTTTAAAGATGGGCTGAAGGGTGTTGTTTACTCTCGCAGCCAAAAAGGGCAGGCAACTTCCAGAGCTTCGCCATGTTGAAAGCCTCAAAAACTTGACCCTGGTTGCTGGCACCGTCACCTGAATTACAATTCATGTTAGCGCTCAAGCTCTAAGCAAATATGTGCTTCTCGTTTGCGTACCATAGAGGATCACGGTGGCCCGCTTGGTGTCCATGTACTTCTGGGCAAAGGCAAGACCAGCTCCAACAGGGACCTGAGCACCAACAATGCCGTTGCCACCGTAGAAGCCTTTGGTGAACATGTGCATGGAGCCGCCTTTTCCGTAGGCGATACCTTCGCGGCGGCCGAGAAGCTCTCCGATGATGGAGCGGACGCTGGCGCCGCGCATATACGCATAGCCGTGGCATCGGTAGGCGGTGATGAGATCGTCGGTCTTATTGATCGCATGTTCAATTCCGACCGCGACAGCTTCCTGACCCGTGGAAAGGTGGCAGAACCCCCGAATCTTCTTCTCCTTGTATAGTCTGTCGGCTGCCATCTCCATTTGCCTTTTTGGGGGTGTCAGTTTAGGTGCTCAATTGGCCGCGCGCCACTTCGTCCAAGACCCAATTGTTTCCCTGCATACCTGATGACGACCATGTCGTAGTACATCTGCTTCAGCTCCTTCTTGGTCACCTCCATGGTGTAGGGCGGGGGGTCTAGCTCGTAGGTCTCGAAGCTCTCATCGCTGAGAGTGACCTGGAAGGGCTCTTCATCGGACTAATCGGCGCGGTTTGTCTTATCAGTTTTCGCAGTCCAAAAAAAATCATTGCTCAACGCTCTCGAGCAAGATAAGAGTTAGGAAGGAAGAGGCAGTTGGGGGACAATGGCAGTGGGCCCAAAAACACCGCAAAACACAGCTCGCTGCGTGCCATTTTTAAACGCAACAACGCACCTGGGGGACGGAGCTCTTGTCGACCTGCGCCGAAGCAGCGTTGGTGGTGACGCTTCTCCTGGCCGCAAGCAAAGGGAGAGGAGCGCGAGGGGCCGCGCGGGCGGGCACTGCCCTTGTGAGTCGGGCGGCTCGAGAGAACATGTTGGTGATGGTGGAGGGAATCGATAAGGTGGAGGATGCGGTTTGCGCGCTGTTCGTTTCGCAGCTGACCGAGAGAAAAAAATGTCCCAGTTTTTGGCGTTGGGGAAGCGATGCTTGTTGAACGAACGCTAGCTGGGTTTAGCGATGCAATATGGTTGGGGGTTTCGAATTTGGGGCGCATCGGGGGCCCACTCCCGGGCTTTGGTGAGCATCTCTCACGCTAACGAGCCTGGAATTTGTTGCCGTATGCGGAAACTCCGATTGCCTTTCACTTACCAGTATCTCATGGAATGGACTTTTATCGGTGCAATATTCTAGCTTAAATACCTTCATTAAACATACCTCCTACACTTTATAATATCTGTTAAAACTTAAAGCTGTTCGAAACAAATGTTAATAACAAAGGGTCAATATAAAAAACACCAAACAAGGCTGAGGTAAGCGGGCCCAGAACTGATGGGGAACCCCCCGATAAGGCGTATGGAATTCGTCCAAATTCATCACGATTTTTGTCCCTGACATTCCAATCGCAATACTTTTTGAGAAGGAAACGGCTGGAAAGACAAATAATATCCCGAATCCGTATTCCCGAGTTTGCGGGTTACAAACACAACCTCTCTTATCATCAATACTAAAATCGGGCACTTAAAAGCTCATAACTCACCCCCCTACAAAGTGTCAAAACTGTCACACCGGAGTCCGGGAACTTCAAAGTGGAGTAGTAGATGGAAACAATTAAAACAGCGTTTCTCTCCAATACCTATTCCTAGCTAACAAGGCTCAATAGTAACAATAACCTCCTTCCTATCCATTTGCTTGCTCTTCCCCTTTCCATAAATGCCTGTGCGCTTAATATCGTGCCAGCCCCATGCTTAAAAAATCGGAAGAAAAAAAAACGCCATAGCAATGCGCAATGCCCCCGGGGCTACCATTCCCCGGGCCCCTTTCTTTTTGAATAGACCAGAAATCCGTGTCTGTCCTAGATATTTGTATGCCAATGTTGTTGCTGAGTGTGGAAAACCAGTGTTTGCGTGTGTCCGAGTTGTAACCCGAGTTAATGAGAGAACAAGCTTCTTCGCTTGAAAACCAAAAACGATATGTGCTGAAGCACAAGATATGTATATATATGCTTGTACCAGCGCCCTGCGATATGCAATGCACAGCGCCATGTTGAATTGATGGCCAATGGGTATATCAAAGCATTCATCCATGCTCACAAACTCTCGTCGTGAAAGAATGGATTGCTCTGTTGAAGCGGAGCGGTAGAGGGACCGGCATCCATCATCTCGACGTCTTGCATGACGCGTGAGGATTCGCCGTAGTCCAGAGAAAATGCACTGAGCGGACGTTCTGGAACTGGTGCATCGATTGCCCTCTGTGGTAGCGAAAGCGGCCGTTCATAGAGGACTTCCTCGGGGGGTGAGAAGGAAAAGACCTTAGATTTTGTTAGGAGAGCAATGGTAAATGGTAGGGGGGATTCTGCTTACCTCCATGACGGTGCGGCTATTCTTCAGCGCCATTGCAACGCACTTCTCCTCTTCAAAGGCGACGCGCCATACCGCTTCTCCTTGGGTAATGAGCTCGCGAACGAGATGGCCCGTCTTGAGATCCCAGACCTTGACTCGTCCGTCGCTACCGCCACTGACAACCCGCGTATCATCAAACTGCAAGCTGGTGACGCTGTTGTCATGTGCGGCAAGACGATGAATAGGGCAAAACCTCTCAAGCGACCATACTCTCACAGACCCATCGCTGCCTCCCGTAACAAGGGTTCCGCCACGCATTTGCAGCTGTCCGACGAGGGATGTATGGCCCTGGAGAACCGCTTGGCATTCGCTGTTGAGATGGTTAGCTCATGTAATTGAATCGATAAGCCGGATTGATTGGAGCTGCCTACCCAGTGGCGGCATTCCAGATTCTGACGCTGGTGTCAAGACTTCCAGTCGCTACTCTGTACCCGTCAAACGCTATAGCGTAGATTTGGCTGTAGTGCCCCTGAAGAGTGTGGAGACAGCGGCCTTCTGAGATGCTCCAGACTTTGGCAGTGGTGTCGTAACTGCCGGAAACGACAATATCGCCCTTGATTTCTAGGCAACGGACACTTGCCTGATGCCCTACAAGTACGTTCCGGCAAAGACCAGTCTTGATGTCCCAGACTCTAAGAGTAGTATCCCTAGACCCGGATATTGCCGTGTTGGAATCCGACATCTTTAAGCATCGGACCGTGGAAGTATGCCCTCGTAAAGTGTGAAGGCAAGCGCTGTGCATTGTCAGCAATGCTTTTTCGAACAGGAAGCAAAAGTCTTACCCAGTGGTCAAGTCCCAAACCCGAACATCGCGATCACAACCGCCGCTGACCAAGATGTCGTCCCAGGGCACCATAGCCCAGACGCCCATCACGTGGCCCTGCAGAGTCCGCTGAGCGTTTCCTTCGGTATCGAAAACGTGAATCTTGGCGTTATCAAGAGCCACGATGATATACTTGCTCGTGAGGTGCAGACTAGTGACGACGCCGCCGTCCTGGGTGATGTTCCTCGAAATGTTACGCCCCCCCGTTCGCCATGCAGCGTCAACTAAATACCTTTGCTTGAAGTGGGACTTGTACGACTTCATCCTGGGTCGAGAGTTTGCGCTTTGCGTTGCTTTGCCGTCCAAGCTGAGGGGTCCCGACCCAAGAAGTGTGGACGTCGACGGCGCAAGCGCTCCTGGAAAACTGCGACTCGTTGGAGCGCCGTCCTGGAGGTTGATAGGGTAGGGCTCTGGTCTGACCGGGGGCGGCAGCTGCAGCGATGGGTGTACCTCGGACATCCTCCGTTGATAGTCATGTTTCACGCACAGATTCTTCCACGTCATGTCATCACTTAAGAGGTCCCGCCATCGTCGCGACACCTGAGATGCCCGTGCCAGGACTTTGGGGTCATCGATGAACGAAAGGATCTGAAAATGTTAGCGACAAGTGCTTCAGTTGGGCTCTGATGGCTGGGTTCCAGCTCTCAGGAGGTGCTTACTCGGAGACAGAGTTCATCGGGAAGACTGGTGAAGGGGTCTTTCTTCAGCAGCGGGCTGACAAACTGATGGACAAAGCTGAGTTGCTGGCTCGTACACAGATTAAACAAATCGGCGAGCAAACGTTGTCTTTGGGGACTGCTGCACTTCGCGAAGTGTTGACGGAGTTCAGAGAGATACACCTCCTCGCTCTCCTCCGCATTACTCCAGTTCGGTCGCGCATTTGTTGGCCCTGGAGATGCGGCAGGGGTCGGCGGGGGTGGAGGCGATCCGGTGAGTTGCTGATCGAAGTCTGCCGCTGGCGTACTCATACTCGGAGTCGGTGGTCCCCTGGGGCGCTGCTGGGTCATTTTGGCATTCTGTGTATGGAGGGTCAAATGGGCGTCGGCGTCGGCGAAGGCGCTCCCTCTCCTGCCCGAAAAACTTTGAGGCCTCGGATATCCAGCCATCGTGGATACCGGGTTGAAGACGATGAACCTTTTAATCGACTAACGGTATGTATGTCCACCTCTCAGCGAGCGTAGCGGCTGTAGGTTTCACAAGGCTGTCGTCGACTGGTCTTGTTACAAACGACAGGTCGCCAGGCGTGATTGTCGGCGCTCGAAGATCGGTACAAACCAGTCGGAGGCAAAACTGGTAGAAATCGCTATAGCAGCCGATCAGAATCGAGAGTGCCCGAATCGAGTTGCCGAGGAAGGCCGGGTGTCGAGTCGCGAGAAGCCGAGGTGGCGTTGACCGCTGATATCGTGATGCTTAGGACCCGGTCACCCGAGTTGCGTCGCCCCAATCAAGAATCCACGCGTACTTGAGCATGCGACGCCTGCTCGACCTGGAAGCAAAGCCCCCTCGAGATGATAAAGGAAGCGGCCAATGTCCACAGTTGCGACCTTACGTAGGGATTGAATGAGCGAGGAAACCCGGGGTCGAAGGGGTTGAAGGGGTCCGGGTGGTGGGGAATAAGTAGACTGCGAATGATGGCTAGCGAAACATCGAAAGGGCACGGGGTTCCGCAGGGAGAGGGGTGGGTGGGAAAGGGACGATTGATTAGGCGTCTGGACTGTCGGACTCGTCCATCAAAATATTCCAGCGAATATGGGACCAAATCGACGATGGCGTTCGCAAGGGAGAATCGTCCAAGGGGGTGAAGTTGCGTTGGGCCAGGTCTCGAGGGCTGAGAAGGGAGGAAGGCGCTGAGCCAGCGCTGAAGGACGGGCTGCAGTTCCAAGAAATACGAGGCGGCGGCGGGAGCGCCCTTCTGGGACTCCAAGATTGGTCGAATGAGGAGACGCTGGGGGAGACGGAAGCTACGGTCTTGGGGCGACAGGGGGGGTACCGAGGTACCTGATGGCGTGTGAAAGGGGCCATCCAATAATAGCCGCTGCTTGGTGTCTCCGACCCGCATGGGGGGCCGCCACAACAGCCCAGAGCGAGGAGGACCTACCTCCCGACACAGCGACGTTCCAAAAAGCAAATCGTCAAATGGAGCCACGATGTCGCGCACCGCACCGCCGTTTTTTTTGGCCCTGTGAACGATTCATCATAAAATCGGCGAGACGCGAGTGAGGGTCGCTGCTGTGCTGGCAATATCTTATGCTGTGTGGTTAGTTTATCTGATGGTTCTCTACCCGAGCTGTTGCATTGGGCACCTTTTTTCAATTCAGTCATGAGCCGCCATCCACTCAGCCATTTTCTGGGCTTTGATACACACCCCATTCGACGACTCCGGTAATAAGTATGCAAGCCCAACATGCGGCGCCGAGACTCGACGCAAAAATCTCATCACTGTGCTGCCGCTCGGGCCGCAGCTCTCGGTGGTGCAATCTGCAGATGGGAGTTCGTTCGTCCCAACATGGACAACAGCGCCGGGCCATGCCTTTTCAGCAACTTTGTCTCCTCTTCAGCACGAAATACGCTGTAAAAGCTAAGCCTAAGCGCATGGGGCGCTTCCTTGACACGGGCAACGACATGAGAGACATGGGCTCGGCAGGAGCTACCACATTTGTCAGTCCATGGAATGTATTGTTCTCATCCCGTGGACTGGACAGGCCGGAACAACATACGCCTTGGATACATTAACGATCCTTGACCCCGGGAACCTGCCGTCTGCCGAATATAGGCATGTTAGACAACAGGTGCAGACCGCTCCGAAAAAGGTCTGCATGCAAGGAGTCGGCAGGTACAGAATTGGTGTGCTGAAAAGGAGCAGCAGCTGGTGGGCTCGAGGCGGTCCCCAGGCACTCGAAGCACTGTGCCGCCGGCCGAGACTGCAGATTGCTTTGCCAGCCTGCTCCATGACCGCATGAAAAACCACGGCGCGACCATTGATTGCATCGGTCTGCAGCAGATTATCTGCTATTGCTGTCCATGCCCACCACGCTTTTATCGAATACCGAAGCCGAATGGGGGGGAGGGGGCAAGGAGCGAACGATAACCTTGCTTCTCCTTTTCATAATATTCATGATTGAGCAACAGTGAGATGTCTAAAATACCCAACTCTCATCAACCTATGGGACCACGATGACGTCTCTTTCCTACCGCTTAGGCCGGTTGCTGATTAATTGCTCTGCTGCTTCTTCCCGCGACCTGGTCTGACTTGCAGCGAACGCAACGCACTGCTGACGCCCTAACAGCACATCAGCGCACCAGCGCCTTTGGGCCGCCCTCCGTATCAAATCTCGCCAACATCAGCTTGGCCCTGTGAAGGCGTGATGATGTTTGTTCTGGGTACCTACCTGGGTAGTCGACGGGCTTCCCCCTTGCATATTCCTTCCCGACGAGTGAGCTGGGGCGAAGCAAGGATGGACAAGACACTTTGAACGCTTTTGATTTCCTATCCCAACTGTAATAGTCCGCCCCCCTGGCATCTCAATAAATGTCAAACAAAGCTCCCTGGGGATTGAAACATCTGGGTATTGAGCTAACAATCCTTCTTGCGGCTCCATCGGGGCTGGCCTGAAACATCGGCTTGGGTCCCTTTTACCTTTTCCGTCGCTTTGTTGCTCCGTTCACGTCGAGGTGGCTTTTTTTTTTACTTCAACCGGCGTGGCTTGCCTAAGCAGCAAAGTTAAGGGGGGGGGGGGGGGGAAGATACTTTTTTTGTCCCAGGAAATAACGCTCGGTGTTCAAACTGACACACTTTAATGTCTCTATATCCTCACTCTCCTTAATACACGATGACATTGAGTAATACAAATTCAAAAACATTGAAAGAATATCATAACTCCCAAACTCCAGTTCTCTTTATGCCGCTGCAGCACAACATAAAAAAAGAGGTGAAGAGTCAGTGGGAAGGTAAACAAATACACAGATCTAGTCCAAACGCCCAGCCAGTTTTAGATCCAATCAATACACGAGAAATCAATGGTGGTGTCCGAATTGTGTGAGGAGCGGCAGCAGCATCCCTCCAACTGTCGCAAGCGTATCTCGCATCTGCGGCTTGGCTTGTTTTCTTTGAGCGTTGCTGCCGTCCGGGTATCCATTCATGTTTGAGTGATGGTCGTGGGGCTGAGAGTGGTTTTCTTCTTGCATCGCATGCATGGCAACGTATCTGAGAAATAGTCAATATTGCTGCACAAAGGTACCAGGAAAGGGGGGTATGCTACTCACAGGAATGTCCCGGCGGAGAAGAGGAGCAGCATGCCTGTCCACCACTGGCCCGACTCCCCTTCCATATGGTCTCCCCCGATCATGGATATAATCAAATATGTCGTCAGCGCTCCAAAAGGGGCTGCGAGGCTGAAAACAATGAGATGGCCCCTTGCCGCCCGCTTTGAGAGACCTTGCTTGAGGAGGAGCGACGTTAGCCCAAATGCCGCAGGAGCTTTGTGCACCATGATAGCAACGAATATAATCAGCCCGAGCTTCATGTTCGCTGTTGTAGCTGATGCGCCCATCGCGATACCATCTGCCGCCGCATGGATCACCAGGCCCGTCGTCGTTGCTAGACTGCGTGACTGCTTCGGCGACGGAGCGAGAGAGCCTAGGAACCCCTCAGCTTCCTCCTCTCCAGACACGCTCGAAGTTGATAGATTATCAAGACTAATATGTCTGGTTGCCGGTGCTGCCTGGAACGTCTCTGTAGCATGGCGAGGCAACCTGTCAATCAGGAACATGAGCACGAAGCCGAGCGTCAGCGAGAACCCGATGTAGAATGTCGGCAGATGGGGCCCGTCATGATCATCCTTGTCTTCGGGCAACTTTGCCGGCGGTGCTTTCGAAGGGGATTTTGCGTCCTCATCGTCCCCCTTTTCGGCCCTTCTTGTCGAGAAACTTGAGTGGAGACCCCTGGCCGCAATGCTCGAGCTGTCGGCGCCGTCTAGTTTCAATCCCCTAGGCTTGAACGCCTTGTCAATGTCATCCAGCGCATCGACTCCTGATTCCCAGCGCACCCCCAAGTTGCTCGCTCGGCCGAGGTGACGGGCATTGTGCGAATGCGCCACCGCCCCGGTCGTCGCAATCGCTTCAATGCCTTCGGGTATAATGACGATGAGGGATGTGCCAACGAGGATGCCGATACCGATGCTGGATATTAATCGAAGCTGCGACTGCGAAAGGGTCATGGACAGCGGAAGAGCCCCGGCCAAGAAGGAGCTGTCGCGAAAGTCAAGTCAGCTTGCGCGCCCCAATGGCAGGAGGAGGAAAGAAGTCAGTTGGTTGTAGTTCGCAACGTACGCCAAGGCCATGACCACCTGTCCAGAGCAATTTCTTGTTAGCTACCATATTACCAACACCATTGAAGAAGTGTCGCATTTCGATTCAGGGGCGGGACGACTCACGCTGAGGGCCAGGAGAATGAGTAATCCGCCCATCTTTGCAGGGGGAGAGATTATACCACGCGACGCTGAGAATAACAACAACCTGTCTTTTGGCGACTCATCGGCGGCAGCAGATGGTGCAGCCGGAAGTTGATAATGACAGCTGGGCTACTGCACCAGACAGTTGGACAAAGTGGGCTCGGGAAATATCCAGGTGAGACCCTGCTTTGGCAGCTTGGAGATCAATTGGAGCCGTTGGACCCCATTTGCGCAGCGAGGGTCAGTGCCAAGCCCGTCAACGACTGTGCTGCAGATTTAACCATTGAGGCCAAGCGCGGAAGTGCGTTTGCTGCAGACACGCCGAGGCGTGGATTACAGTGTATCGTGAAAAGTCGAAGTTTAGGGTCTAGGAAAGTCCTTGTTTTGTGGTTCCAAACGCCCATACAAAAAACTTTCAAACCCGGTTATTGGCAGATTTAGTGAGGCTGGGGAACTGGTTGACTGGGTAAGGTTCCTTTATAAGAGGCGAAAATAATGGGTTTGAAAGATAATATATTACAAAGGAAGAATTTATAGAGGCGCACTTAGCACTTATGAGACAAAGTCCTGAACAAAATAAAGTTCTATTATAAATCCGGCCTCCACAAGATAAGAGTGCATGCTTATAAGAGGCTTTGAAAAGCCAAATATCAACTGCTAACACCTACTTCATTATGCTCAGTTATACACTCCCTTTCTACTATGTATGGAGGCTCGGGCCAAAAGAAAGGGCCAGTACTGAGGGATACAATGCCACAGTGCTAGCCTTCGTGTAAGGTAATATGAGCCGTTTATATTCCTGGAAAGGCATGATGGGGGGGCCCTGTATGCCTATATAAAGGCATTCCAAATTGCCTGACAACGCATATGGAGAAGCCTTGAATGCCCTACCGATTCACTCCGTGCTGGTTGATGATGTGTTTGGGAAGCAAGTTCAGGCTTGCACTGTGGATGACCCTCTGTTCCTTGTACTATTCCTTGTGGGGTATTTTTAGTAGCCTTTGAAGGTCAACGTAGTGATAACCGAGCCAGCCACGTGAAAGGGTGCCCGAGCTTTCAATTAGAGATCTAGCCAAGGAACGCGCATCGCGACTGCGACCACCTCTAGCCAGTACGCGACGCCTTTTAACACCCTTATCTTCCAAAAACTAGCCGCCAACCCCTCTACATCCTTTGCATCAAGCCATTCAGCACGTCAATCCACCATGTCTGCCGACGATTGTGAGGGCCCCCGATTTTGCTGCATATCAGTCAGTTATGACTAACATGAGTCTTAGGGACGTCGAACTCCAATGATGCCCTCGTGGTATCCCTTGTCGCACCTTCTGCGACCGGTGTGAAGACACTCGCCAGCTTCCACCCTAGATTCACATACCCAATCTTTGGCGAAGATGAAGCAATATTCGGCTACAAAAAGCTCCAAATCGAACTCCGCTATAATGCGAGTGATATGCGACCGAATCTCAATATCTCGTTCAGCAAGAAGTTTCCAGGGCAAGGGGAAACCGAGGCGGCAGACATCCAGGAGATCTTGCAAGATTATCTCCCCCCAGGTATGACAGACGCTGCTCAGATACCAAGAGAACACTGCACTAACTCAATAAAGTGGCCTTGCAGAACAAGCGCGACTTCGAGACCGCAGTGAAGCATGTGCGCGACGGCTGGACTCCTCCTGGGAAGTTGGCTACGACTTTTAAGAGTGCTGGTAACACATATCAAGTTTGGAAAGGGACACTCGCAGATCCGGGCGTGAAGCAACTGGTCAATCGCATTCAAATATTCGTGCCACTATTTATTGAGGGTGGAACCGCTATTGATACCGAGGACCGCGACGCTGATCGATGGACGGTATACTTTCTCTATCAGAAGAAGCCGGTTGTTGGCGAGTCCGGAAAAGTTTCCTACATCTTTGCCGGGTACAGCACCGTTTATCGGTTCTTCCTTTTCCAAAAACCAACGCTTACCGAATCCTCCGAACGAAATGGTCAGTTCGTGGAAGAGCTGGCACTGAAAGGCGACTTCGACCTGTCCGACCTCCCCTGCCGCACGAGAATCTCACAGTTCCTCGTCATTCCACCATTCCAGAACAAGGGACTAGGGCCAAAGCTCTACAGCATCATATACCAGGAATATTTGGAGCACAAGCAGACAGTCGAAATCACGGTGGAGGACCCTAACGAGGCTTTTGACGACATGAGGGACATTGCAGACCTTCGCTTTTTACGGATGACGCCAGAATTCAATGCGCTGCATCTGAACACTGATGTCGTTATCCCCAAAGACGGCCCTGCGCCGAACAACATTATCGACAAGGTTGCTACCGAGGTTGTGCGGAAAAAATACAAGATCGCGCCTCGCCAGTTCTACCGCGTCTTGGAAATGCAACTGATGTCAAAGCTTCCCAATTCCCTTCGGCCAGGGATTTTGCCAGAGAAATCGACACAGAAAACATCAAAGGAGGAGGAGCATGAATACAGGATTTGGAGACTGATGGTCAAGAAGCGGATCTACATGCACAACAAAGATGCCCTTGGCCAGCTTGAACTGCATGAGCGCATTGAGAAGCTCAACGAGACGGTGTCGGGCATCGAATTCGACTGTGCGCGGCTCCTGATCAAGGCGCAAGAGTACAAGGATGAAGTCCCTGGGGTTGCTAATGGAAAGAGGAAGTTGGAGGGGGATGGCGAATCGTCCAAGTCCAAGAAGAAAGCGAGGGTTGAGTCCGATGAAGACGTTAGCGACGCCTAAATCTAAGAACATGATCACTTGCGGATCCTGGCGAGGAGATTTAAACGAAGGGCGCGCGGAAGTCGGGTCATTTTCTCATTTGCCTCTTGTCTGCTATTATTATGTCTGGGTTTGGGATCGAGCATGCGGGTGGGTGACAATGAGCACTGGATGGGATCAGGTGGATCTGGATTTTTATTTTCTTCCTTCCCCGAACATTTTGTATCGTATAAATTCGGTGGCGTTAAGGAGCTGAATCGGCATCCAACCCCTGATAGCTGTAATGAACATGACAGTCCACAGACACCTTGCGGTTCAGCCTTTTAACAATAAAAGCAAAAGGCCTTGTCTATTCATACTTCTCTTTTCGCCTTGTCTAGGTATTTAGCTTAAATGAAACCACAAATATTCCACTGCAAGCAGCCTCCCTCTGTCAAAGCCCGAAGAAACTGATTCATCCTGAATAGAAATAGGGGGCTGTTGTCCTTTTTCTGGGTCGGAGTTTTTTTTAGTCCAGCTGATGGTTTGAGAATCTGGTGCCGTTAACACCCTGGACGCCCTTGCCTAGTTGACTCGCAACGACAGTGGCCTCACGGACGGCGCGGGCCACAGTGCCCCTGACTCTCCCCTCCTCGAGGACCAGCAGCCCGCCGATTGTGCAGCCACCGGGCGTGCTGACCTTGTCCCGGAGAATGGCAGGGTGCTCGCCGTTGAGGACAAGGCCGGCGGTGCCGCGCATGGTCTGGGCGGCCATGCGCTGGGCCTCGGCGCGCGGGAGGCCCATGGCCACGGCGCCGTCGATGGCCGCCTCCAGCATGAGCGCGAAGAAGGCCGGGCCGGACCCGCACAGTGCCGTGCACGCGTCCATTGTTGTCGGCGGCAGGTAGACCACCTCGCCGATGCGCTTGAAGATCCATGTCACGAGGGCCATGGTCTCTTGGGGGAGAGGGGGGGAGGAGGTGCCGATCACGGTCATGGACTCGCGGATCAGGGATGCCGTGTTGGGCATGGCGCGGACAACGCGACACCTTTTTCCGTCGCCGGGGAGGGAGTCGGTGCTGTAGATGGCGTTCTCGAGTTGTGGCACGCCAACGCCCGCCAGTATGCTGATGAGGAGTTTACCTTCCAGGGCCTCGCGCATGCCGGCTTCTCCGAGAATTTCCTGCACCATGTACGGCTTGCAGGACAGCAGGATAACGTCGGCCTGCTTCACGGACGCCACGTTCTCGTTCTGCACGATGCTGACGGCCGACAGGTGCTCCCGCAGCGCAGACTTGACCTTCTTAGCGCTCTCGGGCCGCCCCACGCAGGCGATGAAGCGAGTTGGCAGCCGGCTGGGGACGTCTTCAGGGACTGAAGGGGTTGAGGTCCCAGAGGAAGGCGGGGCTAACCGGCGGGGGGCCTGCATGTCCTGCAACGAGGCCAGGATGCCTGACAGGATGGCGATGCCCATGGTGCCTGTAAAGGGGGGGGGTATGAGCAACGGATCTTTTCTTTTTCTTTCTTTTTCATATGACATGAATTCAAGACGCAAACTCACCGCATCCTAAAACAGTCATGGTAAGCTCCGAAGAGCCGCCGCCGGGAAGAGTAAGATTAACAGCGCTCATCTTGGTGATTTGTGTTTTTGTTGTTGTTGTGTGAGTTGGTGAAAGTTTGAAGTTGGACTGCGCCGATGGTCGGCGTTGAATGTTCCAGGAAAAAGGGAATGGAAATTGGCTTAATGTCTTGAAAGAATGGATATTTGGATCACACACAACTTGCGCAGGTCTTCAAAGGAAAAAAAAAAACACTTTGAATTTACCTCCTAGAACTAGTTACAAATTGATAAAAGGATGAGACAAGTAACACTCTCTTATAACTGATCTGGAAAGTCGCCTTCGACTCTGCCCCTCGAATGGGTACCCCTGTCAATCCTGAATCCCCTCCAGCCGTTGCACTTGAACTCTAAAATAATTATAGGGGATCGTCCGACCATCACCTGAGTGGTCAAAAATCCAGCGAATGTCTTCACCGCCTGCCCATAAACGCCTAGCGGAGATTTGCTTAGCGCTATATGCACGGGCCCTACCAGAAAGTGGAAAAGTAACGAGGCGGGCTGTGGCGTCCCTTGCCGGCCGGGGAGCAAGCAGTCCCAGCGGAGCAGTCGCGCTGGGTTGAAGGCTCCCAGCATTGAACTTCGTTACCTCCCGCGAGCTTATAACATCCCACCCGCAAAGGTTGACGAGTTGCCAATGCGGCGGCACTCTCCTCCCCTTCGCCTCATTTCCAAGATCCAGCCACAAACAACTGCCAACAGGATAGGACGACAGACCGAGCGAGCGCAATGGCGGACCCTTTCGAAGTGCGCATGCGGTTCACGAACCAGTTGCGGCAGCTCAATGCGTCGGTCAACTCGGCGCAAAAGGCTGCCCAGTATGCGGTCAAGAACCGCGACATGGCCGAGGACTTGCACTCTTGCATTCTGGAGCAGCTTGAACGGGTAAGAATTTTGCTTGGTTATGTTTGCCATTTCCGGGTATCTAGACACTAACAATTCTGGACTTAGAACAACATGAACACCCGCGCTAACATCATGTACTTTATCGAACACTTCCTCGACATGGCGAGCAAGGACGGGCACGATGACTATGTGCGCATGATGCAGCGCGACATTATCCGCGTCGTGGATGCTGTTGCACCGGATGACGGCTCGGGGGCCGCAAATGTCAAGGTCGCGAGAAAGGTTGGTTTGCTACAGGCAGTAGGCCCCCTCTCCCCTTACCCCCATTTGGCTGACAAAGAATGTACCCAATCTTCCCAGGTCCTCCAGGCACTTCAGCACAAGAACTTCCTCGTCACCGAGACAGTATCCCAGATCGAAGAGGTCCTCAAAGACCGTGACACAGCCGCGCAGGACATCGTTATGTCGTCGCCCGTCAACGGAGACGCCGACCACCTGGGGGACATGCCGCCCTCACAAACGCTCCCCCCACCCAAGAAGGGCAACGCGCCGCCGAAGCTGGATAGAAAACAGGTCGAGCAGCGGATCGAGGAGGATCGGGAACGTCACAAGAGGCTGCGCGAGGGCATCTGGGCGGTTCCGTCGGGCGACTACGCCGAGATGGACAAGCTGTTCGAGGAGACGAGCGACCTCGGCGAGGACGATCACCGCATGGGCGAGGAGGAGTGGCAGGAGTGGCAGGAGGCGGCTCGAAACAGTTGCCCGCATCGTAGAGCGGCTGGGACCGCCAACGGCAAGCGCAAGCGCTCTGGTTCTTCTTCTTCTGTTGGGCGATTGGCAGATTAATGGTGTCTCGAGCATCTAAAAGGTGATACGCCCCGTATCATGTGCATCTATGAGGTATGGCGTTGACTCTGCGTAAACGGGGGTTGGGGCAGGCGGCGTTTGGACCGGTGATTTGGCACAATGGAGTTCAAAAGAGCATTATTCCCTGTTTGGGTATTCGGATACTATAGGATATATATATATACATCCAGATATATGGGATCGGCATGGGAAAAGGACTGGGCAAAGTTAGAAATTTAAGCACTACAAGATATTGGTGCCGACATCGCACGCAATCATCATACCCGCCGACCGAGTTGATAGGTACGGAAGCTTGGGTCAAAAGAAGGGGTCGCCATTCATAGTGTAGGCCTGAACTTGCATCGCGGACTCATCAACTGCCTGGTTATATGCCTCAACAATTGGCACAATGTATAATGATACGTCGTTTAAGGCTTCTCGCCATGCGTTATTAGGCAACTTGAAGGGTCTCATCATCCCTTGATCAGAAAAATGAACAACCTTGACACCTAATACGCAGGCCAGCACCGTAGCATTAGTATCCATACGCACTAGACGGACTAACCCCTTCGCTTGGCCCGAGCCTCGGTAGAGAGAGATATTTGCAGAGAAGTTCGCTGGTATATCGAGAGGGAGTTAATGTTACATGTGTTTTTTATATGTTTGTACATGCAGCGGCTGCCCTTGGTGAATCGTAACAACAACTGGGGCTCGCCACAATATAAGGTACAGTCAGCCAGTCAGTTTCCCCCCATTTCGTTTACTCCAACACCACAACAGCACCCAGGTCCTTCATCGCCGCCACAATCTTCTCAGCCTCCTCCTTCGGTACCGACTCCTTCATGACCTTGGGCGCGCTCTCGACAAATTTCTTGGACTCGACCAAGCTCAGACCCAGCAGCCCCTTGACCTCCTTGATGACCTTGGGCTTGGCGCCCGCATCGAACGACATCAGCTTGAGCGTGAACAGCGTCTTCTCTGCCGCCGCCGGGGCCGCATCGTCGGCCTCCTCCACGGCAGCTGCCGGGGCAGCAGGCCCAGCGGCGGCAGCGAAGCCGCCAACCGGTAGGTCGGGGATATTAAGGCGCGACTGTTTTTATGAGTGGTAAAGTTAGCAAAGCCAGCCAGCTGAGGCAGAGCTCCCATGACGGGGCGGGCTTTTGTAGGTATGTGTCTACCTTCAAGCTCGAAACCAGGTCTGCCGTCTCCAGGAGCGTCAATTGGCTGATCTGGTCGACGATGGCCGAGATCTTGGGAGCGACTGCTGCCTCGGTCGAGTTGTGTCGTCGCGTGAGCCGGTTCTGGAGGAGGAGGGAGCTAGAGGCTCTGACCGAGGTCGTGCTGCTGGTGGTGCGGAGCTGACGCGCGCAGCATTGTGCTGCGTACCGGCACGAGAGAGACATGGCCGGTTTTGTGGAAGGGAACGACGACGACGGCGAGGGAGACTGAAGGGCGTCGGAGGTGTAGATATGTTTTGTCGTCGAATTGGCCTCGCGAATTGTCCCAAGGGC
Source organism: Lasiosphaeriaceae sp. G1095 (assembly GCA_027569635.1). Taxonomy (NCBI): domain Eukaryota; kingdom Fungi; phylum Ascomycota; class Sordariomycetes; order Sordariales; family Lasiosphaeriaceae; species Lasiosphaeriaceae sp. G1095. The sequence continues at coordinate 299,778 of JAPDFK010000014.1, read as the reverse complement.
TGCTGGATGGTCGCTTTGCGTCGAGAACACCACCCCGGGAATTTTTTTCGACAGTCGTCGCCAAGACTGCTCACAGTTGGAGCTTCTGATTGGTTGCTAGATTCTGGTAGGTATCTGCTGTACCTGGCCTGAAGTTAGCAGGAGCAAAATAAATCCGGGCGACCAAGCTCAGCTGCGGAGACCGTCCCTCAGGTGGTGACAACGCTAAAGAATTGCCCCAGTTTACGTTGCACAATGGATCGGGTCCCCCTGTCGTTACGCTAAGGTACCTCAACGGGAACCCTGTATGTGACACCCCACCTCAATTGCTCAGAACGGCAAAAAAAAAAAAGAGTTGAGATGAGTGGAAGTGAGAAGCAAGCATAGCGAGTCGGTTTTATATGACCGATCACACATAGCTTTGCCTTACATACAAACTACCAAACACACCGTCCATAATAATATGGCCACGATCGACGTGAGCCAGGAGAGGGCGTCTCTCCTCAGCGACTCGTCGACTTTGCAGCTCCTGCCCGTCGAGCTGCTGCTCATTATCCAGGATCACCAGCCGACCCATTTTTTAGAGGCCATCGCCAGTGCGGCCTTGGCTGCAACCGACAGAATATTCTCCCATTTTGAGGCCGTGTTCGCAGATATCTGCGCCCGCTGGGTGCTGTCCTCCACAAAACTCGATCTGCGCGTCCTTGCAGCCATTGCAAGGATTCTGCCCTTTGCCCCGTCTCTTTCCGTCTTCCTCACTACTCACCTTCAGGGCAGCTTCGAGAATGGGCTGAGAAGGCCGCTGGAGGCCCTCGACTTGGAGTCCTTCCACGATGCATCAGATCTGCTCGTGGTTCTCCTTGCCCTGTGGCGGCTCAACAACTTTGACCGGCCAACATACTCGAAGCTGGCGAGGCCATCTCAGCTTCAGTCTCTCTTCGTTCACCAGGAGGCGACCGTCAGATATCTCGCCATCAAGCTCTTCTGCCAGCTCCACGATGCCGCAGATCTCAAGGTGGAGGCCCTGCTGAGCAAGCACATCCCCAAGGACGCCAGCCTCGTTGCGGATTTGGACGGGAGGACGGCGGATTATGCATTTCTCAGCCTGTATGAGGACGCTAGGGGGCAAGAAATCCGGGCGCTTCGCAGTAGAATTCAAGCTGTCCATCGGGCTGGTGCTGCTGAGCCAGATTCATCTCAGTCGCGCATCCCAATGCAAAATCTAACTCCTCTTGTTGTCAAGTATGGCAAGGCAGTCCTCCCACGGCCCCTGGGCCCTGTGAATCCCCCCAGCGCGCTATCCCTCACGCCGACCACGGTGGAGAATCTTGAAAATCTCAGCGGCTTGTTGCAGCACTCCGGCCCAATATTGCTCCATGGCCTCTCTGGTGCTGGTAAGACGTCGCTGGTCCACGAGGTTGCCCGAGAGCTGGGCAAGCAGAGGGATCTCGTGACACTGCATCTCAATGAACAGACCGATGCAAAGATGCTGCTGGGCTTGTACACCACAGACTCTAAGCCTGGTTCCTTCCAATGGGTGGCCGGTGTCCTGACTACGGCCGTCAAGGAAGGGAGATGGGTTTTGATAGAGGATCTTGACCGCGCGCCAACCGAGGTTATGAGTACCTTGCTGCCACTTATTGAGCGTGGAGAGCTCTTGATTCCTGGCCGAGGAGAGAGAATCAAGGCCTCGAGCGGGTTCCGCATGTTCGCCACTATTCGGACACAGCTGGGCATGAACGACCGAGAGAATCTGCCCAGCTTGATTGGGCTGCGTCTCTGGCAGCCTTTGCATGTCAAGGCCCTCCCCCGAGATGACCTGCGGGAGGTCATAGGTGGCAGGTATCCTCTGCTGAAGAAGTACATCACGGGAGTCCTGGCTGTCTTCGACCAACTTATTACTTCTACCAGTGGGTCAACTCGACTTTCGCTCGGCCGTTCGGCGATGGAGCGCCCGATCGGCACAAGAGACCTCCTGAAATGGTGCGGACGACTGGACGATATCCTGCGAGCAGCCGGCTGCAAGACTGGAGAAGAGCCCATCAGCGACACCGTGAGAGATCGCATGTTCTTGGAGGCGGTTGACTGCTTCGTTGGGAGCATGCAGGAGACGCCGACCCGCAACGCCCTGATCGGCACGATCGCAAAGGAGATGCAACTTTCTCCCGAGAGGGTACAACACTACTTGACCAGCTATATCCCTGAGCTGGGAGACAGCGAGACGAGGTTGACTATTGGACGTGTCGCCATGGTCAAGGCAAGACGGTCTAGCCGAGTGACCAAGTCCAAGAGGCCATTCGCTACAACAACACACGCCAAGAGACTGCTTGAGCAGATCGCAGTGGCCGTGAGACACCGAGAGCCCCTTTTGCTGGTCGGTGAGACCGGTATCGGCAAAACTACAGTCGTTCAGCAGTTGGCAGAGTCCCTGGGCCATCAACTGATCGCTGTCAACTTGTCGCAACAGAGTGAAGCTGGCGATCTGCTTGGTGGGTTCAAGCCGGTCAGCTCGCAGAGCCTTGCAATGCCTCTGAAGGAAGAGTTTGACGACCTTTTGGAGAAGACGGGCGTGTCTGCCGAAAAGAACAAGAAATACCTGGACGGTATCACAAGAAAATTCATGAAGGGCAGGTGGAAGGATGTTCTAAAGGAATGGCGAAAAGGCCCTAAGATGTTCGAGGAGACGTTGGCAACGCTCGAAACCCGCCTTGCCCGCGAGCCTGACGCCGAGGGTGCAGACGGTCAGCCTGCCAAGCGCCGGAAGACGGACTCGCCCAAGTTGGTTCGCCTGCGAGACTTGAGACCGCGGTGGGATTTATTTTCGCAAAGTCTTGATCAGTTCGATCGACAAATATCCAGTGGTCCGGGAGGCTTTGCATTCGCGTTCGTCGAGGGCAAGATTGTCAAGGCTGTGAGAAATGGCGACTGGGTCCTTCTCGACGAGATCAATCTTGCTTCACCAGATACGCTGGAGAGTATTGCCGGTCTCTTCCAGTCGTCGCCTTCTCTTCTTCTCTCGGAAACGGGAGATATTGAGAGAATCAAAGCACACCCCAACTTCCGAATCATCGGTGCCATGAACCCGGCCACTGACGTTGGCAAGCGCGATCTTCCCCTTGGCTTGAGATCAAGATTTACAGAAATATACGTCAGCAGCCCAGATCGCGACAAGAAGGACCTTCTCACCATTATCAAGACATACCTTAAGGGCAACAACAGCAGCATTGATCGGTTATCTGATGACATTGCCGACCTGTATCTCGAGATCAAGAGACGAGCAGAACTGAAGACTTTGGTAGATCAAGCCAACGAGGTACCGCATTTCAGTCTCCGTACCTTAACCCGTGTCTTGACCTACGCCAATGATGTCTCTCCTTTCTATGGTCTCGATCGAGCCATTTATGAGGGTTTCTGCATGGGTTTCACCACGTTGCTTAGTGAAGAGTCTGAGCGGACAGTTATGCCCCTGATTCAACAACATCTTCTCAAGCGACCCAACATTTTATCCCTACCGCCTAAGAAGCCCATCGACGGAAGAAACTACGTCTCCTTTAAGAACACCGCCAAGGACCACCAGTACTGGCTTTTGCAAGGAAACGAGGTGCCCATGGAACGTGATGACTATATCATTACACCATATGTAGAGAGGAATCTTCTGAACTTAGTCCGCGCGACTTCGACCCGCCGATACCCAATCCTGATCCAGGGCCCGACCTCCTCGGGCAAGACAAGTATGATCGAGTATCTTGCCAACTTCACCGGGAACAAGTTTGTGCGAATCAATAACCACGAGCACACCGACCTACAGGAGTATTTGGGCACATACGTGTCTGACTCAGAAGGCAAGCTCAAGTTCCAGGAAGGTCTTTTAGTTCAAGCCATGCGAGAAGGCTCGTGGATTGTGCTGGATGAGTTGAACTTGGCGCCCACGGACGTCTTGGAGGCTCTCAATCGTCTCCTGGACGACAACCGAGAACTCTTAATCCCAGAGACTCAAGAGATTGTGCGGCCCTCGGAGAATTTCTGCCTTTTCGCTACCCAGAATCCCCCAGGGCTGTATGGAGGCAGAAAAGTTTTGTCTCGTGCCTTCCGTAACAGATTTCTGGAGCTTCATTTCGATGATATTCCTGAGCATGAGTTGGAAACGATTCTGCAGAAGCGAAGCCGCAACACGGCTCCTTCCGACTGCCGCCGCATTGTCACCGTCTACAAGCAACTCACTCGTCTTCGCCAGGAGAGCAGAGTCTTTGAGCAAAAGAACAGTTTCGCTACGCTGAGAGATCTGTTTAGATGGGCGTTGCGAAAAGCGGAGACTCGTCAAGACATTGCAGAGAACGGGTTCATGTTGCTTGCCGAGCGGGTCCGCAAGCAAGAAGAGCGCGACGAGGTGAAGCGTGTGATTGAGGAAGTCTTTAAAGTCACCATCAACCCCGATCTCTTATACGACCGAAACTCAGCCTCAGAACTGCGAGGCGTCTGCAGAAATGCCAACAGCCAAGGCGTCATCTGGACCAAGGCAATGCGTCGTCTTTATGTTTTGGTCAAGCGCGCGATTCAGAACGACGAGCCGGTTCTGCTCGTTGGTGAGACCGGCTGTGGCAAGACGACGGTCTGTCAGCTGCTCTCCGAGTTCGACAAGAAGCAGTTGCACATCGTCAATGCTCACCAGAATACAGAGACGGGAGATCTCATTGGTTCGCAGAGACCGGTGAGAAATCGCAGCGCTATCCTTGACGCTCTCTTGCGGGATCTCGAGGGCGCAGCTGGTCTGTTAGGAAAGGAATTGGGTTCCATTGAGGAGCTGCAGGCTTGGTATCGCTCTCTTTCTCAGTATGACTTGGCCACGCTGCCGGACTCGCTGAAGGCAAGAATCCAGTCAGGCAACAGCAGAAGCAAGGCCCTCTTTGAGTGGAGCGATGGCAGTCTTGTCCATGCCATGAAGGAAGGAAACTACTTTTTGCTTGACGAAATCTCTCTCGCCGATGATTCGGTGCTAGAGCGGTTGAACTCGGTGCTTGAGCCTCACAGAAGCCTCTTGCTTGCTGAAAAGGGAGTCGACGATTCGTTTGTCAAAGCGGTGGGCGGCTTCCAGTTCTTCGCTACCATGAACCCCGGCGGCGACTTTGGCAAGAAAGAGCTCTCCCCCGCGCTGCGCAATCGTTTCACCGAGGTCTGGGTTCCCTCGCTCTCAGAGGAAGATGATGTCCATGACATTGTCATCTCCAAGCTCGATGGCCGGTTCAAAGTCAAGTGCAATGGGCAGTCCAAGACTGTCTCCAGAATCATTGTCGATTTTTCGTCGTGGTTTGGCAAGACATTCAGGCCGTCGTCAACTACTGCATTTTCAGTCAGAGACATCCTTGCCTGGGTCGAGTTCATGAATAATTGCCAATTCCCTTCGGCAGAGCTTGCCCTCCTCCATGGCGCTGCCATGGTATTCATTGATACGATCGGCGCCAATCCGTCGGCACTGGTCGCTGTTGATCCCAGAGCAATGGAGGCGCAGAGGCAATTGTGCCTGCAACAACTTAGTGTCTTGAACGGGTGTGATCTCTTGCCCCTTTATACCCAGGAGCCGAAGGTCGCCATGGATCAGAACGTACTTTCCATTGGCGACTTCAGCATTGACAGGTCCCTTGCCGAGAAATTGGACTCCGGAGACGAGTTCAGCGTCCCGACTACCAAGATGAACGCCATGCGCGTCATCAGGGCGCTCCAGGGCACAAAGCCAATCCTGCTTGAAGGAAATCCAGGTGTGGGCAAGACAACCCTCATCATGGCTTTGGCGCGAGCCTGCGGTAGACCTTTGACCAGAATCAATCTCTCAGACCAGACCGATTTAATGGATTTGTTTGGTACCGATGTTCCGGTTGAAGGTGCCGAGGCAGGCAACTTTGTGTGGCAGAATGCTCCCTTTTTGGAGGCCATGCAGAATGGTTCTTGGGTTCTGCTGGATGTAAGTTTGAACCAAACCCCCTATCTTTCAAAAAGAACGGTGGCTAACCGTTGAACGTAAAGGAAATGAATTTGGCTTCCCAGACGGTCCTGGAAGGCTTGAATGCCTGCCTCGATCATCGTGGCGAGGTTTACATTGCAGAATTGGATCAAGTGTTCAAGCGCCATCCTGACTTTAAGCTGTTTGCCGCCCAGAATCCTCATCACCAGGGTGGCGGCCGAAAGGGTCTTCCCAGCTCATTCGTCAATCGATTCATTGTCGTTTATTCTGATGTCTTCACCAAGCAGGATCTGCTTCACATTATCGCCAAGAAGTTTGAGAAAATTGGCGAGCAGACACAGCACCAACTTATCGAGTTCATATCGCAGCTTGATGATGCCGTGGTCACCGACAGGGCGTTTGGCTCACAAGGCTCCCCCTGGGAGTTCAATTTGAGAGATATCCTTCGTTGGGGTGACTTGTTGACGTCCCAACATGCACTGCTGACCAGCAGAAAGCCGGATGACTACCTCGACGTGATCATCCGCCAGCGCTTTAGATCTCAACGTGACCGGGTGGAGGTGAACAAAATCTTCTCCGAGGTCTTTCAGCGAGCCCCAGAAGATCACAGCCTCTACCACGATATTAATCCTTCTCTTGCCCAGGTTGGACTTGCCACGCTCAAGCGAAACCCCTTATCTCAGCAAACTCCTTTCCCCTGTATCGACCCGGTGCTGAGGCTCAAGGAGATCGAGTCAATCTTGATCGCGATCGAGCAGGATCTGCCATGTATTCTTGTTGGATCTTCCGGTAGCGGCAAGTCGGCCCTCTTGGCCCATGTTGCTGCCTTGGCCGGGAAGCCTTTTACCATTTTCCCTCTCAACGCCGACGTAGACACCATGGATCTTATCGGTGGATTTGAGCAGGCAGACCCTCACAGAGAAGTCCAGGCATGTCTATCCAAGCTTCGGCAGGCTCTTCAGGACTACATACTGCGAGTCGTTCCGAACACTGTGTCTGGAGCAGCAGTTGACCTTATGGGTGCCCTCAACTCTCTGGCTGGGGATGCGAGTGACTATGATGAGATTCTGGAAATGGTTGAGAATCTCTCCGAGGAGTCCGTGACCGAGGAACTCGCCGCTCTTCTGGCGGAAGCATCCCAGTTGTTGCAAAGCCCTCTGACAATGGAGAACCCCCGATTCGAGTGGCTGGACGGTATCATCGTCCGCGCTGTTGAGACGGGTGCCTGGTTGGTGCTGGACAACGCAAACTTGTGCAGCGCATCTGTGCTCGACAGACTCAACTCTCTCCTCGAGCGTCCCAATGGCACTCTCAGCATCAATGAGCACAGTGGTCCTACCGGGGAGCCGAGAATCATCAAGTCACACCCGGATTTCAGGATCTTCCTCACTGTCGATCCTCGTTACGGCGAGCTTTCAAGGGCTATGAGGAATCGTTCGATCGAGATTTATCTTGATGGAACTCCGGCAACTATCCCCGGCATGGGAGCAGTTACGCCGATTGAGGGCAGAATGCAGAGGTTCCACACAGTTACAAGGCTCTTGAATGGTTCAGAAGAGAATGAACTGATTGCCCCCCTGGCTTTGGACGTTCTCTCGCTCGCGGATACCAGGGTACTTGAAGCCTTCTCATCATCGTCTCTGATACAATCACCAGCTGCCATGAAACGATTGGGCCAACTTATATCCTACGTCAACTCGGAAGACGCTGGTTCTCTGAGACATGCCGTCACTAGCCTGTACAGCGCTTCTGCTGACTGGATGCTGATGCCGCTGCATCCTCTGGTCAACGCACCCATGATCTCCCTGCTGGAAGCAGACAGCGAAGGGCTTGCGCACTGGCTTGCCAGCTGCTTTGAGTTGTATCTCGATATCCAAACTTCACAGAGTAATATGGAGTCCCAACTCAGCAATGTAAATCTCAGCAAGCCGTCTCTCATGAACCGCCTGCAGAGGTCCTGGGTTTCAGACAAGGTCGCCTCGCTGTCCAGAGACTCCACTGTTCATGCTGTCCGCTTCTTGACATCATTCCTTCAGGCAGTCAAAGCATATCTGAGCGAGCACGTGGAAGACCCTATTTCCTGGAAAGAACGACGCTCAGCGCTGGGACGTCTGATGCTGTTCTGGAGAAGGACTCTCGAGTCGTTGACTGCAGTCTCATTTGAGGAGTCCCGGTTCCAGGCACACCTCACCCAGGGGTCAAATCTCCTGCAATTTAGCCTGTCGACTCTTCAAGAATCTGGCGATCGCAAGATGCTCTCGGCACTGGCTGGGTTCCTCGAGCGCGACTTCGTGCTTGGGTTCAAGTTGCTGACTGGACTCAGCATGGAAGTCCTCTGGAGCTGCCTCCGTCCCGACCCAATCTCCGATCTGCAGACCCTAGAGCACGTCATTGAGATGGAGCGCCTGGCCGATCGGTTCGACGAGCTCCGCTGGAGAGCGGATGCTACCATCCCTACTCTTCGAAATGTGCAGGATTCCATGGCTCTAGCCTACACAATTGTTAGGGCAGGAAAGGCAGACGCGGCCTCACTTGTCAAGGAGCTGCAGTCTGAGATCAAGATCCTCGAGGATGGTATCGGTCAGAACTCTGCCACTCATGAGCCCTTCTTTGCGGCTAGCTTTGAGGGTCTTCGGCAATCTGTCGTCCTTCACCAACTTTCACAGGACGCCGCAGTGCTGCCGGGCTCTTCAGACCTGGATGTGCTTTCGAGCATGCCCACTGTTGGCCTGATGCGTCTTCGCAGCTCGAAACAGACTGCTCTCAAATCTGTGGACTGCATCCTGGCCCAGGACAACGATGTTCGTCCGTGGGTTGGCACGCTCTCTAAGTCACTGCTGCTCAAGTATGATGCCGCATCTTCTGCCAGCCTGCGAGAGCTGCGCTCTCTCGAAGTCGAGATGCCAATTATGGGCAAGGCTCTAGCCGGAGCATCCGAGGCCTTGGCAACGGATCCCCTTAAGAAAGTAGAGGACTTGCTGCTGAACCTCATGGAGGAGGTCATGTGCGCTCATGACGAGTCGTGCAAGGGCCATGTCGTCTCACTCTATCAACAACTTTTGGAGAGCAGTGAACTTTCCTCCGTCGATATTACCGAGCCAGCCTCATGGCTCGACCAAGGGGGTTACCTTGAGATTCCCGAGGGTCGCTGGTCTCAACATCTTACCGAAATCTTCAAGACGCATTTCTACAAGGCTTTGATGGCGCTGGCCGGCGCAGCCAGAGGACTTAAGCCCAGGGCCGCATACACGTCTATTGCCTGGGTTCAGTTCTCCTTGGCATGTGTTAAGCTGTTCGTTCCCGACAAGGTGTTTGATCCCCATAACCGTGCACAAATCGAAGCGGAAGAGCACCGCGAGATGTATCAGCATCTTCAGCAACAAATTGCTGCCCTTGAGGCATTTGAACTCGCCTTCACAGGCCAGCAGACTAGTGTCCGGTCTAAGTTTCTCGTCGAGGAGGCGGAAGGACTCGGTGAACCCCCATCTGTCCAGACAATCTACAGACCAGGCGGCGCAGAGCTTCGCAGTCTGCAGGGCGAGTTTAACAATGTTCTCAACACATTGCTCCGGAACGACGTATCTTCTTCGCACTTACGCTCCATGTCGACATCGTCTGTCAAAGCTGCCGAAGAGCTGGCTCTTATTGAGCAGAATGTCGTGTTGTTGATTGGCCGCTTGATGGACCGCTACGACGCCTATCGCGACCTGACAATGCCCATAGTCAGCTTCCTCCGCTGCCTTCAAATGGGTTTGTCTCTGGGCCGTGCAGCTATCCCGAGCGCCTCGCCAGACGATGGCGATTCCCAGTCCCTTCTTACAATCACGCCGTTCCTCAATGGAACCATTTGGAACGCCCAGACCATCAGCTTGGAGCTGCGTAGCTTCGAGTTCCTCGCCTTTGTGCAGGCTGTTACTGCTGTTGAGGGACTCTCCAACCTTCCAGACTTCCTCCGGCAGTCGCTTCACGACTCCCTCGCAGCTTTCCACGAGGAGTGGAACAAGAAGCTGGAGGCTGATCGCAAGGCTGAAGAAGCTAGGACAAGCTTGTTCAAGTTTAAAGGCAGCCTGGAGGACGAAGAGGAGTTCGACCAGGAGGAATTCAACCAGCTGTTCCCCGCCTACGCCATGGAGGAGGATGGTGCCCCGAAGCAGAGGAACCGTGGAAAGGGAGGCCGTGATCTTGCTATCATGTTGGCCGAGGCCCATGAGAAGATCTTCTTGCCATCTCGCGATGCGCAACAAAGCATCCGCGGGCTTACCACCAGCGTTGCCCGCAAGGTCGCCCATGAGAAGCGGCGTGCCACTGTTGGTGAGCCAGAGCTCGACAGTCTGCTCCTTCCGGCAACAATTCTCGTCTTTGACGAGCAGAGGAGGGCCTTTGACGCAAATGTTGACTCGTCAAACTACAACTTCTACACGGATGCCAACCTTGTCGAGGTCCGCAAGGTACTCAGTCTTGCGAGTACTATCAAGAAGCGCTTCCAGGATCTCCAGACTATTGATGAAATCGGTCACCACCAAACCCTGGCCGATGTCATCACGGCATGCGACAAGGTTCTCGACATGGCTATTGATGATCCTCTAGCAATGGTCATGACTACCCTGGAATTCCTGCACTCCTTTGTTTATGAGTGGCACGAGGGCGGCTGGGCGACCAAGGCCAACAAGGCACAAGTTCTCTACGACAAACTGAGAGACACTATCTGCGACTGGCGCCGCCTCGAGCTGTCAAGCTGGTCGCGTCTGTTCGACATGGAGGCCAAGAAGAACCACGACGATGCAAAGTCCTGGTGGTTTATCGCCTATGGCGCTGTTATTCTTGAGCCGTGCGCGAGACTGCAGCAGGGCGAAGACCTCAAAGGCTACGGCGCCAAGCTCCTGGGCATCTTGGAGACGTACTTTACTGGTGCCAACCTTGGGCAGTTTTCTTCGCGTCTGAACCTCATGAGACAGCTTAAGAATCAGCTGGATCTTCTTATCCTGGATGAGCCAGTCCTGGGCACAATCCATGATGCCGTTCAAAACTTCATCACCTTCTATGCCCGCTACGAGGCCAAAGTCGCCGACACTATTCGCGCTGGCAGAGCGCCGCTAGACAGGAAGATGAAGGATGTCTTGCTCCTCTCCAAATGGCGAGACAAGAACATCGAGTCTCTCAGAGACAGTGCCAAAAGGTCGCATCAGAAGCTCTTTAGACTTGTTCGCAAGTTCCGCCTGGTGCTTCAGCAGTCTATGAAAGCCATCACCGACCAAGGCCTTCCCGATGAAGAGCATACAAGTAGCGCGGAATTGCAGAATGGCACGAAGCATACTCAGACTCAAGTTGACAAGGGCGCCATTGTCATCTGCCAGCGACTGGTTCCAGGCATTGAAGCCCACCCTCAATGGGTTAGAATGGCCAACCTTGGAGCTGTTCTCAAAGCCATGTCCAAGCACGGCTCGTTGCCAGCTTCTGCCATCGGTGCCTCTAAGACGTTAGACACGTACATCACAGAGCTCGTCTCTACTATGGCTTCCTTGAGGAAAGAGACCCCAGGGCTCTTGACAGACGAAAATAAGGAGCTTGTAAAGCATCTCAAGACACGCAAGACCAATCTGTACAGCGACACTCTAAAGACTCTTCGCGAGATGGGCTTCAGTCGCAGTCTGGGTACCATTCTCCTTGGGCGCCAGAGCTCAGTTCAGCTGGTTCTGGTCGGCTCCGGTGTCATTCCTTACCTGCCCGGCTCGTCTCTGGATGCTATTGAGTACTTTTATCACAAGACGCTGGATCTAGCTCCGAAGGTCCGACATGCGGCCCTGGAGCATTCAGACGAGGTTAACCGTGAGGTGGTCAACCGCAGCATTGGCTATTTCGATGGTGTTCTGCATATCATGTTCCGGCAACGCCAATATCTCTCGCGCGCCACCAAGGCAGAGCGAGCTCTCGATCAAACCATCAATTCTGTCACGGAGCTCTCTATTAACGACGGCAGAGTCATTGGGCTGCAGACCCGCCTGACAAACTATCCTCAGCTTCTTCGTTGGCTTGTCCAGATTCTCAAGTTTGGCGTCCACTTGGTGGAGGTCCATGACAAGCTCGGAGGTGTAAGCAACGAGCATGTCCTCGGCCATCTCAATGGATGGGCAGAAACCTTTGCCACGCTCGATACCGCCCAAGACAATTTGCCTCATCTTCCGGCTGGCTTCAGCTCCACGGCGAACGACAAGCTTCAGGCTGATGTAGAGAGGGAACTGAATGCCTTCCAGCTGGGCTTGGAGGAGCTTGCGCAAGAGAACCCCGAGTTGAGTTTTGTCATTCGACAAATCCGACTTTGGGCCAGTGGTCAGAGCAAGGACATCGCCAGCAAACTTCACGGCGATGATATCAATGACTTTGCAGCGTCCGCCATGACACTGTCGAGCAAGATCCTCGTCGCGGTTCAAACTTTCCAGAAGACTGTCCAGATCCTGCCGCAAGCGCCAGATGACCCATCGTGGTTCATCAACTACAGTACCGGCCTGGAGAAATCTATCGACGCCTTCCATATGCCTAAGATTGCGGTAGAGGTCGAAAGCCTTGTTGAGCTGCTCAAGGAGCTCGACATCAGCCAGTCCACTGTCGGGCAGGCAGCAACCGCACTGCTCCGTCTTGTCCTCCCCATTCTGGGACAATATGCCGCAGCCTGCCAACAGAATCTCGCCCAGTACGGAGAGCTGCACAGGGCAACATGCAGGCTCGGATATACTCTCAGCAAATCCTTCGTTCAGGTTTCCTCGCAGGGCTTCTGCACTCCGCAGGAAAAGAACGACGAAAAGCCCAAGGAGTCTGGCAACGTGGAGAGCGGCACTGGTCTGGGCGAGGGCGACGGTGCTGAGGATATCAGTAATGACATCAAGCCCGACGAAGACTTGTCAGATCTGGCGCAAGATCCGAATAACAAGACGGATGGCGATATCAAAGACAACAAGGATGCTGTCGACATGGGTGAGGATGATTTGGAAGGGGCTATGGGCAGCGTTGCTGGCTCTGACGACGAAGAGAAGGAGGACGGAGATGACTCTGGAGATGAGGATGTGGACCAGGAGAACGAGGAGGCAGGTGATGTCGATGACTTGGATCCTACGGCGGTCGACGAGAAGATGTGGGATGGTAGCGGAGAGGACGATGCCGAAAAGGACCAGCAGGGCGACTCGAACGCTGGCAAGCAGGAGGACGAAAAGACTGCTGCCGGCAGCGATGATCCGAAGAAGGACGGCAAAGAAAAGCCGGAAACTGAGGATATTAAACCGGAAGACAAGCAGCAAGGAGAGGAGGACAACGGCGAGGGAGAGCCCGGCCAGGAGCAGGAGGACGAGGCTCAGCCCGCCGAAGAGCTTAATCACCAGGACCAAAATGTCCAGGAGAACGATACACTCGCCCTGCCCGATGATATGAATATCGATCTCGATGAGGATGAGTCGGTGGAAGGAGACGATGATCCGCTGGACGACTTGCCTGAGACCGACGCCGCCGAAGACCCCGAGGTCAAGGACTGTGGGGCTCAGAACGAAGATGAGGACGAGGCTCCTGGAGAGGCTCAGCAAGATAATGTCGATCCGGAAGCTGAGGTTGAGGACGGAGAGGAGGATGTCGAAGGAACTGGAGGAAATGAGGAGGAGGAGGAGGAGGAGGAGGAGGATGACGTGGTCATGAGCGATGACGGAGAGGAGGAAGAGGGACAGGATGAGGAGGAGAAGGAGAGGAACAAGCAGCAAATGGCTGATGATGGAAATGCTGCCGATCAAGATGCAGCTCCTACCGATGTCCAAACTGGAGGAGGCCAAACCGACGAGGCCGACAACATGGACGAGCAGACCGAAAACAACGCTGCCCAAAAAGAACAAGGCGCGCTCAGCAAGCAGCCCTCAGACCAAAAGAAGGCTGCCGGAGATGAGGGTGCTCTTTCGAGAGCAGACCAAGAAGGACCCTCGGACAAGCCCGAGGAACAGGACTCGCGAGACTCGCAGCCGTTCAAGAAGCTGGGCGACGCGCTGGAACGCTGGTATAATAGTCAGAGAGATATCCGCAGCGCGCCAAATGAGCAGGAGGACACCGAGAAGCCAGACATCGACATGGCGCGTTCGGAATTCCAGCATCTCCAGGACGAGAATGCAGAGGCCGACGCTCAAGCGATGGGCACTGCTACAAACGACGAGGTTCGCCCCATGGACGACGCCATGGCCATCGACACCGAGATGGAGGACGACGGTCACAACCAAATCATGCCTGAGGAAGACGAGGTCGATGAGACTGAACAGGATGTCGATATGGGAGACCCCGATGACCCACCCGAAGTCCCCGAAGTTCCCAAGACAGATCGCGAGGATGGCCGCTCCGGCGTTGCTACACACAAGGGCGCCGAAGATAAGGACGACAAGCTACCTCGCACGGACGCACCCAATGGCGAGCTCGACGACGAGGAGAAGATCCAGGAGACGTCGACCCAGCTCTCAGCCACGCACCTCGACGATGAGGAAGAGATGCCACTCCGAGACTTCTCGGAAGCCATCGACATGTGGGCGACGTTCCAGACCAAGACACAGCCCCTGTCGCAGTCCCTCTCGTCGCAGCTCCGCCTGATCCTCACGCCAACCCAGTCGACCAAGCTGTCCGGGTCCTTCCGCACCGGCAAGCGCCTCAACATCAAGAAGATCATCCCGTACATTGCGTCGAGCTACAAGCGTGACAAGATCTGGATGCGTCGCAGCATCCCGAGCAAGCGGTCTTATCAGATTCTTCTCTGTGTAGATGACAGTAGCAGTATGGGCGATAACAGCTCGGGCCGCTTGGCTCTGGAGTCTCTCGTCATGGTGACACGCGCCCTGACCATGCTCGAGGTCGGCCAGGTTGGTGTCTTGGGATTCGGGACAGACGTTTTCGTTGCCCACGAACTCACAGAACCGTTTGCCTCGCACGATGCGGGCGCCCGCGTCCTCCAGCGCTTCATGTTTGACCAGCAAGGCACCGACATGATTCGCCTGCTGCGCACGACAATCGACCATTTCGCGTCTGCCCGGCTGACCAACACCAGTGGTGGCGAAGACCTCTGGCAGCTCGCTCTTATTTTGAGTGACGGTCTCGTCCAATCCAAAGACCACGCCCGTCTTCGCCCGCTTCTGAGGGAGGCCATGGAGCAGCGCGTCATGGTGGTATTTATCGTCATGGACGATGCGGCACAAGACCCGAATAAGAAGGGCCAGAGTGTTTTGGAATTGAAAGAGGCGAGGTTCGGGCCTGACGGAGTCCCCGTGATCAATCGCTATCTGGACTCGTTCCCCTTCCCGTATTATCTTATTGTTCATCATTTGGATGATTTACCGGGCGCGCTGGCGGCGCTGTTGAGGACTTGGTTTGCAGAGGTTAATTCTTGATCTTGGCATGGCAATATACAAGAAGGGAGTGGTGGTTTTTTTGTTCGATATTTTGATATTTTGCATTTTCATCGGCGTGTGGTGGTATTACGGGAAAATAAAAGTAGCTGATAGATAGATGGAGGACAGTAGATCTAAATTTCATTTACATATTGACAATTATTCTTTGGTAAAACAACCATTTCTCTGCCTATGTGAGAACCTGGAAAGAAAACAGACAGATGAACATCCAGACCACTTAGGGGTAGGCTATTTTAGGTTTGTATTTATCATTACATCTGCCGGCGGCGTTAGCTACCCAAGGTCCTTACGAATCTTTGTTACTTGGACAGACAGACAGACGACGGTAGATATAAAATTTCTCATCATACGATTTGACATGACAATGCTGCTGAAATAACTATCCCTCCTCTGCCCAATTAAAATAAAAAGCAAGACAAAAAAACAGACTACCTAGTACCTAGCTTGCTAGGTAGGTTCCCTTGAGTTAGGTTGTTAATAGTCATTATCGTTACCGCCATAGCTGTTGCCGCCGCCGCCCTGTCGCCGGCTGCTGCTGTTATTCTCCTCGTCGTCGCCGCCCAGCGAGAGTCCCGCCGTCTGTCCTGCCAGTCGGGAGACCTTGCCCGAGCCGTAGCTGCCATCGTTGGTGTTGGATCCGTAGGAAGACTTCTTGGTGGTGGTGGAGCCGTAGCTATCCTCGTTGTCGTCGTTGTTGTTAGATCCGTAGGACGATTTCTTGGTGCTAGAGCCGTAGTTGTCTTCGTTGCCGTCGTTGGTGTTGCTACCATAGGAGGACTTCTTGGTGGTGGTGGAGCCGTAGCTATCCCCATCGTCGTTGCTAGTTCCGTACGATGACGACTTCTTGGTAGTTGAGCTCTCCTCCTCGTCGTCGTTGTTGTTTCTGCCATAAGAAGACTTCTTGGCAGAGCCGTAGCTATCCTCATTGTTGTTGGTGTTGCTGCCGTACGAGGACTTCTTGGCAGAGCCGTAGCTGTCTTCGTCGTCATTGGTGTTGCTGGTTCCATAGGAAGACTTCTTCGTGGTGGTGGTGCTGTCTTCCTCGTCGTCATTGTTGTTGTTGGATCTGTACGACGACTTCTTGGTGTTGCTGGAGCCATAGCTAGTCTCGTCCTCGTCATCATTGCCGGCTCCGTATGACGAATTCTTGGCGGCAGAGCTGCCGTAGCTGTTGTCTTCGTCATCGTTGGTATTGGAGGCGCCATAGGAAGACTTCTTGGTTGAGCCATAGCTGTCTTCATCCTCGTTGGTGTTGCTTCCATACGATGACTTCTTCGTGGATGAGCCGTAGCTATCCTCATCATCGCCCGTCTTCCCGTAGGAAGACTTCTTGGTCACCGAGCTGTCCTCCCCCTCGTCGTCGTTGTTGTTTTTGCTACCATAGGACGACTTCTTGGTGTTACTGGAGCCGTAGCTACCCTCGTTGTCGTTGTTGCTGCCATAGGACGACTTCTTGGTAGTCGAGCCGTAGTTGTCCTCGTTCTCGCCGCCACGGTTGTTGCCACGACCGGATGAGCCCTACCATAAGACGCCCATGTTAGGTTCATTCTCTAATTACTCGATAATTTGGGGGTGTTCTTACGTAGCTCTGGGTTTGCTCCTCGCCGCCATAGGACTATACAGCGCAAACGTTGATTAGTTCAGAACCGATGATAGAGAAAAGAGTTGTCAACATACGTCTTCGTTGCTGTTGTTGTAAGACATGGTGAGATGTTGTAGAAGTGGCAGAGAACAAGCTGAAGTATATCCGAGTGCTTTGTAGAACTGGTCTGAACTGCTATGGTGTGTTAAGGAGCTTCTTCCACTTCGTCAAGAGGAGGAAGAGCTCCTTTTATACAAGCTATCCCTCTTCAACCACCGCCCCACCACCTAGCCAACATCGGACGCGAGGAAACAACTTGGAGGCCTGCCTTGATTGTGGGTGCACTTCACTGTACGTACCAAGCTGCGAGACCTATCACATTTGGAGGGTTCGTCTATCAATTGAGGGGACCATTGTCTCTATCCCACACACTTTGTTGGTACACACACATTAGGTAGCCCACTACAACTATCCTGCTTTCGGGATGACGCTTCAGGCGCGTACGAAGTCACCACCAGGCTCGCCTATCCCAAAGTCCTCACCGCAATGCAATAGCTCCGGCGGATGAGCTGCCACAATGAAGTTCGCAGCTGGCGCCTTAAAAAAAAATCGCTCACAACCCGCGCTCATATCAAGGGTGGTGCAGAAGATTCCGTCTGTTGAGCCAGAGGCGCCGAATTCCAGCTCTCAATGGCGACCGCAGCTAAAAGTTCGGCAAGACCGCGTCTCTGGTGTTCCCTAATTGGCCATCACACCAACAAAAGCAAGCCCAGAGCAGCTATCCCGCTCTGTGTCCCAGAGGAGGGGTAGACACGCAATTGCGTCATGGGTGTATAAAGTCTCGTTTGAGCGCCAGAGATCAAGCTCCGCCTCACTCGCCGACACCACCTCGAGCTCTGAGGGGTGGCAGAAACAGGTGTTTCTGTCGCTTATCGTGGGGCGACACTCTATTTTTGAGGGGAAAGTCGATGCGGGGTGAAGTTGCCCGCTGAGCAACCAGATGCAGCTACGGGTAGCTTCGACGCCATCATGCGCGACGAAGAGTCCGAAGCCAGTTAGGCAAACCAAAAGCCCACATGCTCGAGTTGACTTGAGAGCATTGCTTCAGCTTGACAGGGGGTTTGGACCTATGGGCTGCAAAGGCCTGGAACCCTCGAGACTCGAGACTCAGACTCGGCACTTCGTACCAAATGCGCCGATGTACGGTATTGATGCATGGCAGAAAAGAAAGAGGGATCACAGTCTGCTGCTTGGCTCCCCTCCATTGTTGACGATTGCCCCGCTCATCATAAAGGTTTCAAGGGCTGGCGCTGGACCCCGAGCGCCATACAGCACAGCCTCTCTCCCGCCCTTAGTCCCCCACCACGCTACTCCAACAGCTGATCGTTCAACATCCATTTCTCCGCTGACGAGGACGTTCCAAAACCTCCTTTTTGCGACTTCCCTCATTGCGGTATCTTCAATGCCGTTGAGAGCGTGCGCAGTGAGGGTCATCCAATCCTCAAAGATGCTCAGATGGAGGAAGGGCAATGCGTCAATCAGGGTGAGGACTAACGTGCTCTGCTCCGACGTGGGTTCTGGCTTTTCGAACCGTGCCTCTACCTGTGCCTGTGCGTCCTGGGCCGGAGGGAGAGGGACGCCACTCGCAACGGTCGAGCGCAAGCGTACCATCTCGAGAAGGCCTTCTGCCAGCTGCGGATGGGTTTCTGAGATGGGAAACGGCGGTGACAGAATTTGCATCAGCGTCTTGAACGCAAGGCGGAACTGACGGGGAGATATGTACGACGGGAACGAGGAATTAAGGGTGTCGGCATAGAAAGGTACAAGCTCGACAGTGATGGGGGCGTTGTGCGGGCACGAGAGGGCCGAGAGAACTGCACTATGTGCGGCCTCGTAAAGTTCCATCATACGCGGCGAGTGCGGAGCTGTGAGCGTCAGGTAGGTGACAGCCGGTTGCACAATCAACGAGTCGCACGCGTCGGGAGCTAGGTGCAAAGGCAAGTGTTCAGCGAGGTTGAGGTAGAACAAGTCTAGCGTTCTGAATAGAGGGTGTGCCGGGATAGTTCCCGAGGTGACCGGTCGAATGTCGTGCAAAAAGGAGACAGTGGCGTCGGGAAATCGCGCTAGAATATCAACGGACGTAAGGTAGGTGAATGCATACACCTGAAAGGCGTCACTCCCGTTTCGGGATGAGACAAAATAGATATTTCTCAAGACCTTTAGCGACTTGGTCGCCACCAACGGCGCGGCCGCATCATTTCTCAGATGGGGGTCGAGAAGACTTCGTGCGACAGCAGCATGCAAAACAGCAACAACGCTGTACATGATCTTTTTCAGAAGCTGCCACAGGACTGGCCATGTTGTCTGCAGAGTCTCGGGGGTGAGAAAGACAGCCTCTTCTGAAGGCTCGAGTTCGGAGAGCTTATTGGCCTGCCAATGCTGCAGTAGCCTCTCGGAGAAAAGGATCAAGTCATCCTGGGCTTGCAGAACGACGCGGGAATCCCGCGCATACTCGACAGCGTACGCTATCAGTCTCGATAACGGCCCGAGACTAGCCACCAATGGCTTCTGCTCAAGGAGGCGAAGATGACGGAACGAGGGCGAGTTTTCCGGCCAAACGAACTGCTGGCCTGTCTGTCGCACGTCGATATCGATGGCACCAAGAACAAGACCGTCTTGAAGGCCATCTGCGGCTAAC
This sequence comes from Lasiosphaeriaceae sp. G1095, assembly GCA_027569635.1. Taxonomy (NCBI): domain Eukaryota; kingdom Fungi; phylum Ascomycota; class Sordariomycetes; order Sordariales; family Lasiosphaeriaceae; species Lasiosphaeriaceae sp. G1095. Next base: position 280,147 of record JAPDFK010000014.1, on the reverse strand, counting down.
ATTGCCTGTGTCGCAAGAGGGACAAGGGCATCGCAGTCCAGCGCACGGCGGTATGGTTCAGAGAGTAGCTGGAATGCAAAGTTGAGAGCGAGCACCAGGGGCCCAGGGGGGGCTGGCGGCTCCGGGTCTCTGGCTTGCAGAGCGAGATTCGCAGCTGTGACGACAGCTTGCTCGAGCGTGTTGCGCATGGACCTGGACAGCGACTGCCGATCTCCACCCTCGAAACCCATCAGGATGCCGCTGAGGACCAGAAGATGCTGCCACCTGCTCGACAACTCGTCAGCGCCCCTGACGACTGCTGCTGCCCAGACATCACTTCGCAAGCCGCCTCCCAGCAAGGGCCCCTTATGCTTCGCGTTTTCTGCCTCGTTCCTGGCAACATGGATGGCGGCCGTATTGTAGATGCTGATGACGCGGTAGCAAGCCCGAATGCCGTGTCCGCGGCCCCATATTGCCGGGGCAGCAAGAAGCTGTGAAGTGAGCAGAGATAGGTTCAGTGGATTCGAGAGGTTCGTCAGCAACGTGGTGGTTGTCGAGTAGATCTGCTCCGTTTGCTTATCGTCGTGGACATCCTGGTACAGCTGCAGCACCCTCGTGAGGAGGCGGTCCACGGACATTATAGCAGTGCTCGGAGGCAACTAGTTGCGACAAAGGTGAGAAGCTGAAGTTGCCGCATATAGTACCTAAGGTAGGTATGTTCGTTTAAAATTGTTGAGTGTTGTCGATCGTAAAAAGCAGGAGGCGGGAGGAGCTTGGGCGTAGAGCAGCTGAAGAAGAAGGCACGCGTCGTGCGACTGCTCGGCATTGGGAAGGGACGACACCGGACTGTCACTAATAACTGACGGGTTGCCGAGGTATATTCATATAACCACAATATACAAGTCCCGAGCTCCAAAGCTCCATGCACGCCAAGCATCGCATCGCCAGAACCACTAAAGAGCCACTGAGCCGCCCATCAAGAACCCTGGACCTTGGAACCCAAACCAAACACGCCAAAAAGGTGCGACAACGACAATGGAGAGCACGTTGTATGGCGTATACCCTCGCGATGATGAGCCCTCGCCCGACTACACGACGCCTCCGTTTCCATCGCTGTCGTTCCCCATCGAGAGCCCCAGATGGACGCTGTCGACCATCACCGACATCTGGCGCTTCACCCTTTTCTGGACCCTGATTCTCTATGGCCTCTTCCACTTTGGAGCAGTAGCAATTGCGCTACTGATGCAGGTGGGGAAGAAAAGATCGAATTGGAAGTATCTTTGGACGGTGCCCTTGGTGTACGCCTTTGTTGCAGGAGTCGAAGCGCTCATGGCTGGCAGCGTGGTTGGCCTGATGTGGGTGTCTCTCAGACCATCCATGAATTATTAACTTGTTTTATACTGATTATTTACCACCAGCCTTGGCGCAAGCTACCGCGCTGGGAACTTCACAATGTCAACCTGGATTCCGTTTGTCTGGGGATGGGTCAACGTCTTGGTCTTGATTGTGTCGTCTTTTAGGATTCAAGGCGGCCTCTAACCTGGAAGATCAGCAAACCTGCCTGGCTTGCCTTGTCTCACCACCCACCAGAAATCCCAAAAGAACTATATCTGTGTGGCTGAGTTATCATCTTTGGGAACACGAAAACTGGTCGCTGCAGACACGACCTCAGTCCAATTCTTGATCTCGAGGAGGATCCAGATGGATGCAGATACCTGAGCAATTGCGTCATAACGGGGTTTAGCACCCAGTATTCCCGACAGCGGGGCATCAGCTGGGTCAATGCCTGCCATTAGTATTGTACCTGTTCAGAGCTACACATTGTCAACTCACCCGAATTTTATCTCATCAAAGTCTACCCGCAGCCGTCAAAGACTTTGGTCATCGAACACGGCGCCTCTGGAACTCGCTTCAGCTCAAGCCCGAGTTTGGAAGATATTTCACAAAGACCCAGGGGGGAATGGCGTAGAGGAAGAAAGCGCGAAGACAACAGCCCCACAGCCCGTCTTTGTTGTTGGCAGCACCTTCCAAGTTCCAGCCTCAACTCTTCCATCTCACTCACAATGGAAACTACACCCAACCTGCGGCATTGGTCGTCGCATGCCAACGAGTAAGCAAAGTGTGCCTATTATTTCTCTCCTCGACATCTTCTCACCTCAATATCCTCACCTCACCTCCCCTCCCCTCCCCTCACCTCATACACCCACCGCGGAGTGTGTTGTGTTGCCCTCGCATCGCCTCTCACCTACATACAACAACATGTCGGAACCTAAGGCTTCACCGCCCATCCAGCACCCCCTTGCTGGCGTTAGCGATGACGAGCAAGTGCCGCTCTTGGTCTCCAGCCGCGACCACGGTGACAACAGTGCCTCAGCTCGCCATCGCCGACGATCGCGCGGAGTCCCCTCGGCCATCGACACCCAAGTCCGCGCTTCGTCCATTTCGTCGTCTACGAACCACTCGGGCAGCCCGCACAGCGTGCATATCCGTGACGAAGATGAAGTAGAAGATGCTGACTTGACGCTCCCGGTGCTCAGCCCTTCGGCCGCCGCCGCCTCATCCGCCCCTCGCATCCTAGACCTCCCATACTTCCCCCATCAGCCCAAGTCTCTCGCCGGCATCGCCGTGCGGTCCTTTAGCCTGGGCGTCGCTTTGGCCATCGGAAGTCTCGGCACCCTTGGCCTGCTGGCTTATGGCAGCTTCAGCTCCAACCCCAGCAGCTCTCTCATACAGCTCTGGCGCATCCCCTTCTTTCTAGCTACGCTCTCACTATTCCACTTCCTCGAGTTCTGGACCACGGCGGCCTATAACACGCGTGCTGCTGAGGTCTCGTCGTTCCTCCTAACCGCGAACTGGCCGGGATACGCCATCGCACATAGCGCCGCGACGTTCGAGTGTCTGGTCACCAACCTCCTGTTCCCCGGTCGGTCCTGGGCGCCGTTTCACACTGGCCCGCTGCTCTGTCTGCTCGGCTTAGTGCTCGTGGCCGTAGGCCAGACGGTGCGCAGCGTTGCCATGATTCAGGCCGGCCCCAGCTTTAACCACCTAGTGCAGCACCAGCGCAGCTCCGCCCATGTGCTGGTGACCACGGGCATCTACGCCCGCCTGCGGCACCCGAGCTACTTTGGCTTCTTCTGGTGGGCGCTCGGGACCCAGCTGGTGTTGGGGAACTTGGTTAGTTTCTTCGTGTATGCGGCGATCCTGTGGAAGTTCTTCAGCACGCGGATCCGGCGCGAGGAGGAGTTTCTAGTGCGTTTCTTTGGCGACGAGTACGTCGACTATCGCAAGAAAGTCGGGACGAAGTTGCCCTTTGTAGGCTAAATAGAGGGAAATCAACTGGGTTGGTTTAGCATAGGGCTACACATGTAGCGTCCTGGAATATGACTTGTGGGACTGGCTTTGTATGTAGGTGAATGAAGGGGGCTAAAGCCAGGCGTTTCCCTTATGGAGAGAAGTCAGTCGTACTCCTTTATCAGACTGCCAATGTGGTAGTTGTCATCGTAGAGCAATAAAGAAATCTCTATAAAAAGAAAAGTGACCATCTAGGCGGATCGAACACATACGCTCTACAACTCTCGAGGAGAATATTCAACGTACACAACTCCCAACTAAACCACCGTCATCCAATAATGAATTTGCGGACGTGGACGGTGCGGTGGACGCGTCAAGCCATCTAGGTACCTCCCTGCTGAACACCAACTGACGACAACAAGGTTCGTGATATCCGCCAAGAACCTCTTCCAACACTCTTCAACACTCTTCAATGCGTTCGGAAAGGGGGGGGGGTTTGCAAAAAAGAAACTCATCTGGCACAGCGGCCAGCGAGCCGGAAAACTCGCGCGAGGCGGACCAGACCCCCCTCCCTGGTTATTCCTCATGGCATCGGACTCCGCGGCAGGTCGCTACCCTGTGCCTCCCCTTGTCCTCGTGAATGGGCCCAACCGCACACACCCATCGCCGATTGACGTGACTACAATTTTTTTGGTTCAATGCCCACGCACGCACGCACGCACGCCTGGGCTGGTATAGAATAGAATGAATATGTAATTACTTCGTTCTGAACTCCCAAGTAGATCTAATACTTTACATGTTCTGGAACAAGCATTGTGAAATATCATCATCGGCAATGATAATGTAGAATGAATTATTTTCCTATCCTAAATCCCAAACTACCTAAAATTATCAAACAACCCCCCCTTCAGCCAAAGTCTAACCTATGCGCCGCTTCCTGTTATTATTTTTGCTGGCAGAGACAAACATATCTGCGGCCAACCGACCGGCCAACCAATATATCAACCGTTCCTGCTTTCAGCTTACGCAGGACAAGTCGCACCATTAGGATGGTGGTGATGATAGTCAATCTTGCTGACGCTGCCGTACTTGGCCTGCCAGGCGTAAAAGTACATGAGCGCCGCGAACGGCTGCCCCAGAATCGTAAATGACACCCAAAAGATGGTGTTCCCTAGTAATTTTCCGTGCGCCGACTTCATTTTCTCGAGGGGCTGTGTTAGTTGGATTAGAGGTAGCTGGAGGAACATGCCCAGGAATGCAACTCCTATAAGTTGGTTAGTATATAACTGGGGTAGGGAGGAATGGGGGCGGACATACCGATGAGGTTGTGAGTAGGCACGCCAACGAGTAACTCGTGAAGAATGGCTGATACCGTAAAGACGGATAGGCTTGCCGCCCTGTGGCTCCATCCCCGCGACCGCATCGGCGAGTAGACGTGCCGTCGGAAGAACTGGTAGACTGGCTTGTTCCAGGTGCGCCAATACATGCCGAGGCTTTCGCTGTTCCCTGTCACATTATAACATTTGTGGTTAGAATTATATGCTGTTTGAGATCCAAGATTTTGTCCTGGGAGTAGAAAGAGGTGCACATACACCACGCATCGTAAAAAGAGCGGTCTCCAAACCGCGTGACCTCAGCCAGGGCGTTCAGGAACGACTGGAACAGCGCAAAGAACCCAGCTAACCAGATTACCAGCGAAATGGTAGACAGCTTAAGCAGCCGCTCCAAAATAGAAGCATAATCAAGCGAGGCGATCTTGTCCAGCGAGTTCTGCAGGACAGGGGTGGCGTACTGCGCGCTGGCAAACCATATGAACACGCTGAGACAAACCACCTCGCCGAGCCGCTTGAACACGAAGATCCACCTGATGTTGTCGGTCCGTGGATACACGGGCTGGTACACCAGCGTGGGCGCCCACCAGAAATACACGAGATTTCCAATGGTGATGTTGTTGGGGTAGGGGCACTTCCGATAGATCTCGGGAAGCGCGTCCAGCTCGCCTTTAACAGGGTGGAGGTAGGCATGGCGGAGGTCGCGATTCGTGAAGGCATATGAGGCCGTCTTGAGCCAGACAATGATAGCATGCAGCTCGGTAAGCGTGCCGATCAGGGGGTGGTGGATCTTGCAGTACACGACATAGGTGGTGAAGACAAGCACGAACGTGACGTTAATGGCGTGCGCAACCCACACCATTTTCCAGGTCGACTGGAATTTCTTGTGCTCGTCCTCGGTAGGGCTAGAGGAGCCGTCTCGCCTCTCGGACCGGGTCCGAGAGCTCTTGGCTTGTGTGGCCGCAATGGCCTCGATGGCGTAGGCGATTAGGAGATGGCAAGGGATGAGAAAGTACAGCAGTAAGCCCAGCTGGACATCGCTCCTCCGAAAGTCGTGACATCGAACGCATATGAGGACGCCATACTGAGATATGGGTTAGCTTGAGCTCATCGCTAGTAATTAAATAAGCAATCAATCCTCCAACCTTTTGAATATTCTCAATAACCAGACGAAGATTACCAACAACTAGACGTGTTTTGGTCAGCGCCAATTGTTATGAATACGGGGTGAAAAGGGGGGTTGTTTATTTACCAAGCACGATGACCATCAGATTGCGGAATCCTAGAAAGCTCGGGGACTCAGTGGTGTCGTGGCTGAGACACGAGGGGTGCGACTCTGAATGAATGGCCTCGACATGGCGATATTTCCTGCGAAATGTTCTTCTCAATTGCTCTGTCGTCTCAGCAGTAGAGCCATTTGTGTTTGTCTGAGTAGCCTTCTTCTGGGTGACGGAGCCATTTGGGAGCTCGGAGATGCCAGATCCTCCCGTCCTCCGAATGACGCCATCGCCGATGTCGATGGTCGTCCCCGTTGTTGTCGCCTTATTCATGGTGCAAACATTGACCGCGCTTGATCTTTGATATTTGGATGCAAGACAAGGACGATGATGGTAGAGCAGCACCCAAAAATCAGCAGCAGATTCGTGACTATACAGTCAGTCAGCCAAGTTTACTGTGGCAGAGGAGGTCGCCTTCTGCCAAGTTCCAGTGGTGTGCGGAGAGCTTAGGAGCCTAGGAGCCTTGGTGTGTTTGGCGCCACCGGCTGTAGGGGGCCGGGTTTATTTTTCTTCGATCCCTCAGAACGGACAGGCCGAGGATGAAGCTAATAACAAACAACAACAATGGAACTTGAAGCAAGACAGGGACGGAGACGAGATGCCCCAATGTAACAAGGCAGTTTGTGTTAGGCAGTCGGCAAGGAAGAGAGCCTCGATATTGTGAAGGAGGGAAGCTTGGTTCGAAGCCTCAAGGTTGAGAGATTTGGGAGATAAGATGGCCTGGGTGGATGCCCGCAGCCGCAGTGTTACTTCATTCCGAGGGATATGAGATATCTGTTATCAAAGTACTCGCCATCAACTACTGCAGTCCTGGCATGGGAATGCGCGTCTGGGCCCTGCACCCGGGCTCCTGGACGATGGAATGGACGCGGATAGCCAGATCACAGATGTAACGTGAAGTCGAGGCCCAATCGCTGTCGATCTTGGACATTCAGAGGCAGGGGGAGAGGGCGAATTGTAGCTGATGCACATACGTTTCAGTGGTTGCAGTGCAGCTCTGGGCGCTGGCACATGCAATTGTGGCACAACGGTGAAGCAGGGGTCGTGATCTTGGCATCAACAACCAAGGAAGGTGCAGATCGAAATGGGCTCCACTCTGACTTTGTCTGATTAACGGATGAGATTGAGAGATTGAGAGCCTCGAAGGCGGCCCGAGAGATAATCCACATTCAGCTCCACCGCGACTGGTAACTGGTGCCCAGCTCAGGGCCCACTTCCACGCAGCAGCATTCAAGGAGCACGGGCCACACGCTCGCTTGATTGAACCTTTGGCGCGACCGCGACAAAACCAACAATTACAAAAGCCTGCGATTTTGAAGAACATGAGAAAGCTGTGAAGGGCAACCCACTACGTCCTTATATATTGAGAACCCGCCAACCTGCATGAGAACCCCGGACCCTACATGAAAACGGATAGAGTTCGTCGAAAAGAATAGTTGACAGCGTTTGCTGGCACTGTTGAGAAGGCTATTACGGTGCATGACCTTGATCCGCAGTTGAAGTCGCCATGGCTTACGAGCCTAGGGGGGACAGGGGAGATCGGGGGGATCGGGGGGATCGGGGGGATCGGGGGGATTATGGTGATAGAGGCTACGGCGGTAGTGGTGGTGGCGGCGGAGGAGGTCACGATGGTCCGCCGCGAGCAAGAGGCCGACGTAAGTTTTTGCTCCGTGCTTGATTTGGTTTACTTTCCATCACATTGTTCTCTGAGTTTGGTTGAGGCTGTCTTGGGTTTGAGTTGAGGCCTGGTTTACTTCGACTTGGGCTCAACTTCAATTCACTTATGTGCTACCAACCTACCTACCTACCTACCTACACACCTATCCTGTTCTTGCCTTTCCTAGAACCACACCATTCCTCCCGCCCATCGTCCCATCTTCAAACATACTGCCCTCATATTTCAGTTGCGAGACACAAGCTCGCCTTGTTCTTCCCTCCGCCCAAAACTCTTCCTTCCCCTCATATTTCGGGTTGCGAGACTAGACCTCGCCTTTCTTCCTAGCCAAGCCTCCATTCACGTTGAGACTGTTTCCCACAATAACTCTTCTCGCCGACCTTCTCCTTTCGTCATTCATCATTGCAGGCATACCTGCCCTCGAGGCCATCTTCTCCGCAGCTTCATTCCTTGATCTTGTTGTCACTTCACCCTCCGTGACCAACTGTCAGGATGCCACAGGTGTACTCCTTCGCCTCCACTGGGCGATACAGATACAGCTCAAACGAACGCAGGCTAACCGCGCTCCGGAAAGGTCCTGTCACCGACTATGGCGCAACCACAGTCCACTGGATGCGGAATCGCCAGCCGCGATACAAGGGGTCATATCTCGGCGAGTTTGAGAGACCCAGTCCCAGCTATATTGTCGACGTAGGTATCCATATCGTCCGCTACGCCTCATTGGATTCTCACTTACCATTTGCAGATGCTGCCTCCATATGCCCGGACAGCAAGCCCCGCTGATTCAGTACCTACTCGCCACCTTCATTCATCACTTAATAAGATTAAGCACCCCGTCAACGTCGTCAGATGGACTCCAGAAGGCCGGAGGTTGTTGACTGCCTCGAGCAGCGGAGAGTTCACCCTTTGGAACGGTACGGGCTTCAATTTCGAGACCATTATGCAGGCACACGATTCGGCAATCCGCGCTCTGGCCTACTCGCACAGCGACGACTGGCTGGTATCGGCAGATCATGACGGTTTTATCAAATACTGGCAGCCTAATTTTAACAACGTTGAGAGCATCCGCGGGCATTCAGACCCCATTCGAGATCTGGCGTTTAGCCCTACCGACGCCAAATTTGTCACCGCTTCCGACGATTCGACACTACGGATTTTCGATTTCGCCGGCGGAGTGACTGAGTCGACGTTGTCGGGTCACGGCTGGGACGCAAAGAGCTGCGACTGGCACCCCACAAAGGGCCTCATTGTCTCGGGCTCCAAGGATCACTTGGTCAAGCTTTGGGATCCGAGAACTGGCCGATGTTTGACAACGCTCCATGGTCACAAAAACACCATTACCAAGACCGTTTTTGAGAGAGTCCAGGGCTTCTGCCTGGCGACATCCGCTCGCGACCAGACGGCTCGCGTCTTTGACTTGCGGATGATGCGCGATATCTGCCTTCTTAGGGGGCACGAAAAGGACATTTCCACCGTGGCTTGGCATCCCATTCATGCAAATCTCCTCAGCACTGGCGGATCAGAAGGCTCCCTGTTCCACTACCTACTCGACGAGCCAAATACCCCGGCAGGTCAACCACCATCTATCGCTCCCTACGACTGTGCCGATCCGTCGGCACAGCCCGCCCAAGCCATCTATCCAGCCCACAAGATCCCCTTTGCCCATGACTTTGCCATTTGGTCATTAGATTGGCATCCTCTAGGTCACATCTTGGCATCTGGGTCCAATGACAGGATCACACGGTTCTGGTCTCGGTCCAGACCGGGAGAGGCCGACTCCTTCAACGACCGGTATCATATTGGAGAGGCCGCCGCTGAGGCCCAAGGCACCTGGGACCGCAGAGGAGGTCGCCACATGCGGCAAGTTGAAGAAGAACAAGAGTTAGAGGATGAGATGGACGGCCTGGTGGACCAGAAGCTGCCCCTTAAGCAGCCACCGTCCGGCTTCCCTGGTATTCCTGGGCTTCCTCTGCAGGGAGCTGGTGGTTTGATACATCCACCACCCATTATTCCCGGCGTGGGGGGAGCACACCCACCACCCCTTCCGTTCCCTCTCCCTCTCCCTGGTATGCACGGCGCTCCGCCATTGCCTGCGGGTCTGGATCTTAAGAACCCCCCGGACATAGCAACCATTCAGGAGATGATGAAGAAGGCCGGCGTATCGATACCACTTCCTCCACCGCCCGGCGGTCAACTCCCGCCTGGCATGCTGCCCCCGGGACTGATACCGCCGCCGCCTGGGTTCGCTCTGCCACCAGGATTCCCGCCACCGCCACCACAGATGTTGTCGCAGCAGCAACAGGCGCAAGCTGCTTACGAGGCAGAACAGACCGCCGAGTCCATACGGAGGCGGGCGCCGCTGCCCAGTCAGGAAGAGAGTCTAAGGATGGAGCAGAGTAAGGGACACTACACGAGGATCAGATAGGGTCAAAGTCCCTGTGCGAGAAAGACGAAGATGACGGCAAGGCGTATACGAAGAAGTCAAGGAAGAACAGGAGGAGAAGACGTCGATCAAGACCAAGGAGAAGGGAAAGAAGAAACCACAGGAGAGGAAGTGAGGAAGCCGGCAATGAAGACATTGCAGAATATGAGAGCATGTAAGAGGGCGCGAATAAGAAAACTCTACAAAGCGCAAAAAGGAAGCGAAAAACAAAGAAGCCCGCCGCACAACGTCTCAGAACATGAGATTCGACATCAGTTATCACAGACTACCCCCACCCGCGGCGGCGTTGGAGAAGGAGGCGATTGGAACTTACTCGAGTTACTCGACTTTTGTTGACCCTGAGGAGGAGAAAGAAGGACTTTAGTCGCTGAATCGTCTCTTGGTTCGGATTGTAAATAAGTAACTAGACTAGGGGCTCGTGTAAAAACCGCCATTTCCAGCCTTACCTGTCTGTAGTTCTCAGGTAAGGCAGGGGGGCAGCCATCTCGTCAATAGATAAACGGTTGGCTTACCTTGGCTGGGCCCATCTCGTCAATATATATGTAAACGGTTGGGTCTGCCTTGATGGTGGATTGATCACCGGGGGGGGGTCGTGTTAGTAGTTTATGGGAGTTGATCGAAGGCATCGATCGATCTATCTATCTTTTGTCGTGGGGGAGGGAGGAGAAAATTAGCCCACCTTGTTGTTACTCACGAGATAGTGGGGGGGTTTGGGGTTTGGAGTTTGGGGTTTCTGTCAAGTTTCTATCAGTCGGTCTTGTCTTGTTGCTGTTAATGTAACTATCTACCATAAACCAGGCAATTGACATCGAGATCGCAACGCTCCATAACAAAAATTGATGTGCAAGGTTATGGTGTGTCGATGGATCCGGGTGTCAAAGTGACATGCATGTCTCAACATGACGATACACTGTGACAAAAGACGGCTTTGCAAATAAAAGCATTGGGATCTATCTATTCGGTGTCGAATGCGCATATATATCGTCTATCTACATAAGACCAAAATCCTCCTCCCTCTGTTGATTGCGGTGGTGGTATACAATATATATATGTTACATAGAAGCCGGAAATGTGAAATGTAGAAGGGGAAAAATGCAAGAAACAAACTCGCCGCGCCGGTCCGTGTCTCTTTTCTCTTGACAAAAGAGAGAGGAGACACAGGAATGCTAATAATGCTGAACAAACACTCACACCCATGCCCTCCCCTAGAAGAGGTCCGTATGAGAATGTAGTGGTGCAAAATGTAGAAAGAAAAGGTAGAAATAGTTGAAATGAAACCGTCGTAATGCAGAGTACCCAGCAGAAATAAATCACAAATGTGAACAAATGCAAACCCCCCCCCCCCTTATACGGTCCTCCCACCTCTTACCGGCTGTTGCTCCTCGGCTTGCCATCGCCCTTGGCAAACGCCTTCTGCCTGTCGGCATACTCCTTGATCACCAGCGAGCAGCTCGTATCGACACAGAGACGCTTGCGGCGCTGGACGGGCAGCTTGGTAGCGAACTCGAGGCCGCTGGCGCGCTCGACAGCCTCGACCGGAACCTCAAAGTCGGTCAGGGGCTTCTCGTTGGGGATGGGCGCGTTGGGCAGCACAAACGCGCCGATGGCCACCTGTCCGCCCCCCGCGGCGTTCCCGTCCTCGGCGAAGATGACCTTGTAAAAGTGCGTCGGCACCGCAATGTTGGGCGGGCTCCCGATCACCTCGTACCGCACGTAGAACTTGTTGTCGGTCGGGTCGCGCTTGGGCAGGTAGAGGGGCCCCGTGACGATGCGCACCGACGGGTAGGTCGTTGTCAGGCGGCGGCAGAAGTCCTCAAAGTGCGCCCAGTAGTCCCGGTTGAACCCCTCGCCGACCTGCGGGCACATGTTGGTCAGGTAGAAAGTGTCGTCCATGGCCTGCTGCGACCACTTGCAGTCAGCCGCAGGCACTTGGTGACCCCGGTCGTACCCGGACCGGAAGTAGTCCTTGAGCTTGGCGCGGAACTTCTCGGGCACCATGTCATCTTCCCGGAACGTGCTGTTCTTGCGGTCACCGTCGCGCTGGGCCAGCGAGGCGGGTGTGATGTGCTCGACTACCCATTGCGGGTTGCGCAGGCGGCGGTCAAAGGAGGAGATGAGGGCTTGCCGTGAAGCGATGTCGGATACGGGGCCGGGGAACCCGTACTCGAAGAGCCCGGCTGGGTTGACGGGCGTGTTCAGGGCAGTGGCTGCGGTGGGGGGAGCAGCTATCGAGGTGCTGCTGAAGACTTGGGAGGCAGGCACCGGGGCACCAGCAGGCGCTTTGATGGTTGTTGTTGTCGTTGTCTCGGTGGTTTTCTTATCGGATGATCGCAGCGAATACATGGCGGCTGTGGCAGCAGCTCCAGTAGCAGCGCTCACGGCAGCAATGACGGCAAAGGTAGATTTGGACATGGTGAAGGCCCTTTTCTGCTAGGATTCGACGGCTTGTCGGTGTATTTATATGATTTTGTACTCGCGAAACGGGGGCGGACATCAGGCGGGTGTGCTACGGTGACTCCTGCCTGTTGGTGGTGCTCACGGGGCGACGATGTGACCTCGTGTGCTGCTAGGGCGGAGGGTGTGTGTATGGTGTCGTGGATTTGGGTGAGTCGTTGACACCTTTGGTGGGGGACGAGGCTAAGGCTGTCTCAATTTTTTTGACTCGATCGGATCAGCCATCGCCAAATACCCCTGCAAACCTGCAAGGCACGCACGGGTTCCGAGCCCCGTCGGTGTGGGTGTGCCCACTGCCCAGAGCAGGTGGGGTGGGGAGGCTACTGCCTGCCTGCCCCCCTCCGCCCCCTCTACCCCTCAAGCCTTCCATCACCCCCACCGGAACATCAGCACTGGGACACAGTTGTCACCCCCCCAAGCCACCCACGCGGTGGTGGGCATGGGAACAATACACAGTCAAAAGTGTCAGATGGGTTTTCGGCTGCAAGGAACTGGAATGTTTGTGATTTCGGGGTACACAAATTCCATACATATATATAATCAGACACATAAAAGCCACGTGCCGATGTGACGGGTTTGTCGGTAGTCCGTATTTATGCTACTTGCAAATCCTTTGTGCGCCTTGTTTGTGTCTGAGACTCGCTGAGACTCTCCGAGACCTCCAGGTTGGTTCGCTGTACGGAGGTATATAACAAAAACCGCCGTTGAAAGCCAATTCGCAGTTTCTCATGACAGCCCACATCCGACCCCTGACAGCGGGGCGACAATCAACGGCTCGGGCGCTGGACTGTGTAGGTAGAGTAGTGTAGTGGGAGATGATGACATACATTTGCCCGTTGCGTTCCGATTCCATTTTCCTCCGTGCCGTATTTTCTGTTTCTCTTTTGATCTGACTGAGGGTCGATTCCGGGTCAGCGCAGCAGGGCCCCATCAAACAAAGCCACCTACCCAGCCAGCGCAGGCCAACCTCAACCCCGCCGCTGTTGTGTTTCGAACGACAAAAAAGTGAAGAGAGGCCTAAATGGAAAGGCGGTGCTGAAAAGCCAGCGGTTTCCATCCGGTCAAGAAGAGCCTAGCCTACCTAGCTATTAGTATATTTCCAACAGGACCCGCCCGACCATGCACTACCAGTAGACCGACCTTGCGAAACGTTGTAGGCCAGTTTTTTTCTTTTTAGTGCCTCCCGTCTTTGGTGGTACGTCGTTCGGTATGTACTGTATAGTATCCACCTCGCGGGCCATCGAGGTTCTCAGGTCCCAGTTCCATGCAGCCTCGATCTTCCATCTGTTTGTCTCCGCCTTTCCGGCGCTTTGTCCATTACAACGACCAATCTCGAGGTCCTCGCTCGACCACCGCCCGAGCCCCGAACCTGTCTCTGTCGCCGTTTTGTTTACATATCTTACCCTCCCCGCGATCCCACAAGTCCGCAACGACAGATCTCGAGGGGTGCTTAGCCGAGACTGAAGAAGCTATTGGACCTTTCAGATTCTCGCCCTTTTCCACTTCCAGCCTTTTTGCCATCTCCAACCGCCCCTCGTCATGGGCACAATAAACATGGCAGGCGGCATCGACAACGACACCCGAGGGTGGATTATGGCCACAATCAGCGGTATAGGTAGGACACCTTGTCCCTCGAGTCGTCAAGTGCTCTGCTAATTGACTCCCCAGCTTGTGTTGTCGGCGCATCCATTATCTGTGTGGATGTCCTGGTTCGCCTTATTCCAAGCAAACGCCAGTTCCGCATCCAGGACAGCAGCGTATTCCTCGCCTGCTCATTGAGTTTAAGCTTTGGTGTTATGGTGCGTGGTCTAGCTCCCTCTTTTTGATTCTCCCATTGCTAACCCCCCCGGTCGTACAGCTATTCTCGGCGCTGTATAGTATGCTGCCGTCGTCGATGCGCTATCTCACTAAGGGTGGATGGGACCAGCAGGCTGCCGGCTTCGTCATGATGGGCTTCTTTGTTGGGGGCTTCTTTGGCATCCAGATCATCTCGCGCCTACTGCACCAATACATGCCCTCGCATGTCGTTGACTGCGACCACACCCATGTCGACCACTCCGACGAGACCCATTCCGACTCCATTAGCCGCCGCCAGTCCAGAGCAAGCAGGAGTCGTATGCGGAGGATATCGTCACACTCGACCACAACACGCCTGCCACATATGGTGGAGGTAAATGGCGCTGCGGTAGAGTCCACGCCCTTGCTCACGACCGAGATCGAGCACCACGACAGTCATACGCATTCCGATCTGTCAAACGGCGACGTCATTGCCCATTCACACGGCACGGCCAAGGATGCCCGGAGCCGCGCCGCCACGCAAACTAGGCGACCTTCAGTGCCCCTACATGTCCAGCACAGGGTCATGTCCTTTGTCAAGGACACGAAGGCCAACTGCGATGAATTCGGCCCCTGTTATGGCTATTCGGATCCTTGTGGCCAGGAATGCTTCAAGCACATTAGCACGCGGTCTGCCCTGTCGCGGAATCCCACGCTCTTGCGTACCACGACCGGCACGTCGCTAATACCCCCTGCCGTCACAGAAGGCCATGATGAGTCCTGTGGGAGCTCTGTGGCGAGTCCCATATACCGTACCAGCCGCGCGCAGTCCCGGGATTCTGCCGTCGGATACCACCATCATGATGAATGCGAGTCTCACAACAGCCATCCAGCACACGCACACGCACATCCACACGCGCACGCGCACACACATGGACACGAACACGGAGCCGGCGAGGGCGGCGATGATGACAGTGACACGGGTGACGACTGCATATCGCTCCTGCAAGACGACTTGGAAGCCCAGCAGCAACATCATCACCACGTTCCCACTAACGCCTTCCTCTCCATTGGTTTACAGACCGTTATTGCCATCGCCCTGCACAAGTTCCCTGAGGGCTTCATCACCTACGCCACTAACCACGCCAGCCCAGCCCTCGGATTTAATGTATTCATGGCCCTGTTTGTGCATAATATCGCCGAGGGTTTCGCCATGGCTCTACCCCTATATATGGCTCTCGGCAGCCGGCTGAAAGCCATGATGTGGTCGACTCTGCTTGGCGGCTTCAGCCAGCCCCTGGGCGCCGCCGCCGCGGCGCTCTGGTTTAAGCTGGCAGACCACTCCCAGTTTGCGATCGACAACACGGCGTACGCGGCGCTGTTTGCCGTCACTGCTGGCATCATGACGAGCGTTGCGCTGCAGCTGTTTGTCGAGAGTTTGAGTCTCAACCATAACAGGAACTTGAGCATTGGATTCGCATTTTTGGGTATGACGCTTTTGGGCGTGAGCAACGCGCTGGTGGCGGATTAAGGAGGCGGGGGCAGGGTATTTTCAAGTCCGGTTTTTTTTTACACCAGTGTCTTGTTCAGACCCGGGATAGAGAAGGTGGGTTTGAACATTTTGGCTTAGAGGTAGTTTACCCATTTGGCGTTTATCAAATATTGGCGGGCACCGGCAAGAGGATTTTATATTTGGGCTAATGGCGTAACAAAGGTGGGGTGTTAATCAAGCAACAGGCATGCGGGCAGGTTGTGTTTTTTTTTTTATTCTTTGGGTGCATTCATGAACATTGTGGAAGGAATACGAAGATGGGTTGACAAAAAAAATACCCATCATCCATTACCATGTTGAGACCTTAGTGCGCGCAGTTTGAACTTGCAGGCTGGTAGAGCAGACAGACAGACAACCCCTTCACCATTGAAAAATAGAAAGACTCTGGAATCAACTCAGTTGTGTGTTGATGACTTACTTATCGTAGTGTGGTCAGGTTATGCTGGCAGGCGGATGAGAGTGAGCACTTTAAGATGGGAGCGGCCAATAGTGCCCTAGGTGATTGGTCCAGGTGAAAGATCAATCCTATACCCTGTTTTGAGGCAGTTCGGACGGAAAAGTGAGAGAGTGAGGCAGTCGCTCTGACAGGAAGAGCTCAAGGACACATGCCACACTGTGTTGGCCTGCGTGATAGGCGTTAGTAGGTTGGCTTCTTCCCCTTACGAGCGAGATACGAGGGAGCGCCTAGTTCTTCTATATGCCTCCGAAGTCTGCATCAGTGCCGCTTGTAATTTTATACCGCCAATGAGGTATTCAGCACGAGATTAGTTTCCCTCAGTCAGAAATCACCTGTTGTAAGTACGATCCATATGCTCCAACATGTGGAGTGAATTATTTTATATTAAATGGTTGTAAATACCATTTCAATATCTGTGTCTATCCTGTGGCCGAAGTATTCTTTTGAGCATCTCTAGGGAGTCAAGTCCTGTTGTTTGCGGCGTATGACGGATGGTGGTATCTTGGGGTGCGAACGCCATGTGGTGGAATAAAAGGGTCATCAGCATAAGAATGAAGAAAGCGTAACCGTCGTGGCCTGTGAACTCCCCCAATTCTTCCCCCATCCCCTCCACTCTTGGCGTGTCAGCAAGTGAGTGCGCTACCCCTTTTTTTGACAAGAGGTCTTGTTGTCTCCACAGCATTTGTGTTTGCGTCATCATGACAAAAATATCAGACATAAAAGAAAATGGCCTGAGGGCGTGAGTGCGCTCGAGGTGTGTTTCAACCCCCCAAAGCAAAAAAAGTTCAGTTATGCATGCTTCACTCCGCCTTGGAGTCTCCTCATAGCGTCACGATGAGCCTCCATAAGCGCGCCGCTACGCATACGCTTCTCAAATTCGCGCTGGTTTCGCTCTTGTTCTTGTCGCTCCACCTCTCGCCTTTGGGCCTCTGCTTCTTTTTGGCCAAGCAGCACGCTACGCTGCAATTCAATGCTGCGCTGGGTGTCACCGTCGATACCGTATGCCCCTCGGAGGCTTCCCATAGAGCCCCTACCCATGAGGCCGCCGTTCAAAGGTGACTCTGCCCCGTATGATGATTGTCTAGCTAGACCTGCCAGTCCTGCCAAGTTCTGATTAGACGACGCAGCGCGCAGGTCCGCGGCAAGGCTGCTGCGGAAGTTGGCGAGCTGGGCCTGGCGTACTGCCTTTGGTGGAACGTTGCTGCGTCGTGACGGCTGATGCGAGTCGAATGCAACAGAGTCGGCAGTGGCCGTGGGAGTAGTGGCCCGAGGGCTAGCACGGCCCTCGGAGAAAAAGGTCACGCTACTTTGACGCATTATGGCGCGGCGCTGCGAGAGGGGAATGTCATCCATGTCAAGCGGCGAGGTCGGCCTGTTGCCGACAGGAGACCCGGGCAGGGGGCAGTTATGCAGACTTCCGGCGTCAGAGGATGGGCCAGAGCCTGGTATAGTGGGCATGCCGGCATACACATCAGGACTTGGGTGAACAAAGGCTTGGCTCTTGCTGCGCAGGAGCATCTCACGCATGCCGATGAGTGTCTGTGACGGGGGGTAAGAGACCACGGCCGGGCCGTTGGGCGGCCACAGGGAAATATTAGGAACTGATGCCGAAGTCGAAAGTTCGCGAGGAACAGGTGACGAGTTCATGAAGGCGGGCGCTGGGGCATCATATTCTTCGGGCAGCGGCGCGGGGATTCTACGAGATGGCTCACCATCGCCCTCCTCGGCGATAGGCTCAGCAAAGAGTCTTGATGCCCGTCCCCTTAGCGTACCTGACACCGAGCGGTAAGGTCCCATCCTGTTCCTAATTTGAGACTCAGGAGTCGGTGCGCTCTGGAAGGCGAAGCCAGCCGCATCTGAATAGCCGGACAGTGATGCCCTCGAAGTGCTCCGCGTAGCTATGTGTTGTTGGGGGCCGTAGTGTGACAGCACGCTGGCTGACCTAGGGGCAGCTGGACGTGGTGCAGCATTTTCGGCCGTTTGCTGCAGCTCGATAACATCCAGAGGGGCTGGCTCCTCGCTGCGAAGATGTGTTAAGGGTTCTTCGACAACTTCACTAAGCTGCAAGGTTTCCAGCTCTGGTGTCTCTGCTCTGCTGAGGTGTTTTGCCCACTCGTTTGTTCGATATGACATGGCAACCCTTGACAACGCTGGTGGCAGATTCCCCTGGGAAAGACTCGCAGGAACAGAATCAACCGAGGCAACTGATTTCGACATTTTGCTGGACTTGTCTTGCTCTCCCTTCGCTGATAACCCTTCACCACTTGGACCTGTAGCAATTGTTTCTCTATCCCCTGCACTCATCTCCACACTGTCCCCTCGTCTGATGGGATCATGGGTTTCGGGTCTGGCTTTGGGTGTTACTGGCTGGCTAGGTTCCGGTGCATCTTTGGGAGCCGATTCCGGTGCAGCTGCGAGATTGATCTCTTCTCTCGCCGTTGCTACCCCAAGATCTCCAAGTTCGTGGAATGTCAGCTCTAACGGCCATGATCTCTCCCTGTTCACTCCCGTTGCTGTTTGCTCCTGGTTCTGGTTGTCGACGGCACCCGGTCGAGTTTCGACTTGGGAATTGCGAGGCAGCTCCTCATCTGGGAGGGATCCAGCATCATAGTTTGAGCTTGCATCATCTAGGTTCGCAGCAAGCGAATCATCATCTCTTGGGTTTCGCATCGAAACCACCAGCTCCTCACAGCTTTCGCTCAACACGTCAATCGAGTCTCTCATACTGCGGCCTGACCGCTGAGACAGACCTCTGAAAATATGCATAGAGCCATTCGATAATCTTTTCGACAAGCTCTGCGGGTTATTACCTCGAGCCCTGGATTTTGGAGCTCGGTCCCCTTCCGTCACCTCGTCGGCAAAAGTCGCAACAGAGGACCTTTCATCATCGGCCTGGCTCTCGGGGATTCTGAACGGCAGGGGAATAACAGCTGGCAACGGAGTCGCGGGCTCAGCGTTCGGATTCGATGCGTCTTTCTCTTGAGGTTCCCCTTCTTTCTCGTCTTCGAGTGAGTCAACCACCGTATGCTCGTCCGGTGTGTAGTCTTGTGCAACCATGACAGTGACTCTGCCATCGCAGGCGGTTTGGGAGATGACCATCTCGGCGGCACTCGCTCTCGACTTCAAAGGAGGAGATGTTGTTACTGAATCCAGTGGGATCTCGGCCTCGGTCTCGGCTGCCGCTGATTGAGGTCGCACGGTTACGATCGCCAGGCCGCCATTGCTATCCTGCTGCATACGCTTCTCGCTATCCATGTCGCCAACTCCTGAATCTGTTGAGCCGCCGAGCGGGCTTGCTGAACCGTCCCCGAACGTTCTCTCCCACTCGCACCGCGCTTGGGTAGTTCTCTCTTCCACTTGGCGACTTACATTCTCCTCCTCGATCCGTAGGTTCCGCTCCCCTTCGGCGAGTTCAGCATTGCGCTTGTCGCGGTGCTCCTTGATGATGTGCCAGAGCTTGAGCTGGGAAACAATGCCGGCGAGGAAGATGAGGATGGTGGCGGCAAGCTCCACGCGAATTCCCCGGGTCAACGGGTAGGTAGAAGCGCCAAGTGGAAACAGGTGATCGTTTAGGGCCCAAAGAAACGCCCAGAACTCTCGGAGGCCAGCTCGACTAAAGCAGTCAATGCCAAGAACGGTAGCCGTTGCGCCGGAGAACGAAGTGCATGCAATAATGCTGTACGCTCGCGTCCAGCGGGTGAAGTATAATCCAAAGGCCCCAATGGTGAAAGCTGCGATGAAAACCACCTTTCCGCCGACGGTGGGGATGAGCCCTCCAGGTTGCAAGGTCAGTAACCACATGCTCAGACAGAATCCACCGAGCAGACAGCCAAGACACTCGGTGATATCCTTGAACACAAATGCTAGGCCGCCTAATATCAGACCAGTGCAGATAACGGCCACCACATAGGCTCCCTGGATGGCGGGGCTAACTGGCGGGGTCATGACATAGAGAATCAGGACCGTCGTCCCTAAGCTTGCCAAGAAGGCTGTGGAAAAGAAGGTATGGAGCCATTGGGCCTTGATGCCTATCAAGGCATAGACAACACCTGTTCCGAGGAGTATAACCCCGGCAACCGCCCAACCAGGAGTAATCTGCGGCTCAAGGGGTAGCTGATCAGGGGGGAGTGTTGCTGTACAAGACGGTCAGTTTCTGTTGTACCACAACTGCTCCACCCCTCAGGTCACATACCATTGAACAAGGTGTAGTTCAAGGAAGCCGTAGCAGTGGGGTCGACAGAAGCGCTTGACACAGGCTGTATGCTCGATGAGGCTCGCGTTGAGACCATAGTAGAATCGGATTTACTTGCCGATGATGGCGATGGGGATGTTGACGGCGGCAAGGTCCGACTCTCCTGGGGATTGCTTGTCGCTGTTTGGCTCAGTTCACCTGTCTTTGCGAGGTTTGTTTCGTCCCTTCTCACTTGGTTCAATGGTCCAGCGGCGGTGAGATGAAAAAAGACGCATATGCAGAGCAGCGCCCTTGCATGGGAACGTCTAAAGAGTCTCATGGCCATGACAAGTCTGTTGGACAGTGAGAAGGG
The DNA here is from genome assembly GCA_027569635.1 of Lasiosphaeriaceae sp. G1095. Classification (NCBI taxonomy): domain Eukaryota; kingdom Fungi; phylum Ascomycota; class Sordariomycetes; order Sordariales; family Lasiosphaeriaceae; species Lasiosphaeriaceae sp. G1095. The sequence goes on along the minus strand of JAPDFK010000014.1, from coordinate 259,368 downwards.
CCAGTCTTTGAGTTGGTGGGTTCGGAGTCGAGCTGCGGTTCCTGCTGGAAAACTCGGATGGTAGAGGGCAAGGCTCTTCTGTCAACACCGCAAGAGCATTCTTCAAGTTTACCAGGCCGTTTCCCTTCTCATCAGAGAGATGGGCATGTATTTCCCCGAAGCTCAGGCTGCAGATTTGAAAACAAGCAAAGCAGGCCGGAACGGCTCTCTTGTCGACGACGCAAGTCGTGAAGTATGGCAGCCAACAACTTGAGTGCCAGACGGCGGTGGATGGATGGTCGAAAGAGTATGGCGTCGAGAAGAAGTTACAGAGCAAAGCAGAGTAGAACGGAGGAGTAGCGAGAGATCCGGGATCAGCTCAGACACTTGCCTGGTAGAGAAGACAGGCTATGGCCGATCAAACCACAAGGCACGAGAAATAACACACAACAACCGGGGAACCAGCAGCTGGTAGCGGGGAGGGAATATGAGAGATGTTAAGCCATTCGAAGGCGGGATCGTCCCGGAGAGATGAGCCGATGAGACCTGGCTTGGCCGTCAAACCGAATCAAGACAATATGGCCTGCCCGGGGTGATGATGTGCCAGGACCAAGACACCAGGACCCAGTTCAGTCCCCAAGAACCAGACGAGGAGAGAACATGTGCCAGGCCCGGTAGACCGCCATGGCTGCGGTGCCATCCCACTGGCTCAGCCCGGGTTTCCTGCATTGCAAGCTTTGGATGACGTGGATGGGCACTGGATCTCCTAACGTGGGAGATGAGCACTGTACCAGGAGGTTAACAAAGAGGTCGACGACTCGACGTGGGGACACGGAGAGGCGTCGAGACGAGCAAGCAGAGCTTCCCCCTAGCTCCACAGGGCAGACAGGGGTTGAGGAGCCAAGGATTGGTGCAGTGCGAGAATCAAGCTGGAGGCGCTTTCATCCAAAATTGGCCTTTGACAGGCCGTGGTGGCTCTGGTGGGGATGGGATGGGTGGGGATGGGGACGGGGATGGCACGGCCCTCCTTGTCAGCTTGTCATCGATTTGCTGGGGAGACATGGGAGAAGGTGAACTGGGGCCACTTGGCGGTCCTTGTTGCCCTTGCAATTCCATTAAATCCTTGCTAGGGCCAGGGGCGAGTCCCATGCTATCCCACGACAGGGTACTCCGTAATGGTTTTTTGACGGCAGACGCGTTAAGTATCTGTTCGACTTCTTCCAAGTTCCCACCGCAGGCTAGTGTAGGACAGATATTAGGATATAATTCGACATGATGCGAGAACCTTACCTCAGGACTGGGAGGAGAGAAGTGGATTTTGGAGAATGGGCGTCCGACAGACAGCCACACGGGAGGTCGGTGAATTGAGTCAACTGCAGTGGATCCTCATGCTCATCAACTCCAATGAAGGAAGGCAGGTTCGCGTCTCGTCTCGCTCTGCCTGACTATGGTGTGCAAGTGGTCTGTCAATCTGATGCAGGCTAAATTACCGCCTTTCGCCTGCCGTCGAGTTTCCAAACGCACGGGACATGATCATCGACCTGCTGGGCGAACTACATGTTCGGCCGGACGCAACTCGCCAATCGGTCAAACCTGGCAGGTGGGAGATGCGTTCTTTGAAAGGTCTTTGCGCCAAGAATCTCCGACATCTCTTTTTTACCAGAGACTGAGCGCCAGCCAGCCAGCCACCAGGCCGTTTCTTGTCCGGTCTTCTCACATGTTTTATTTTTTATTTTTACGGCGGAACTATGTCTGGCTTCCATTATTCCATGACGGCAATATCCTGCCGTCTCTTGTCAGGGGGCTTCAACCTCGTTCACGTCAGCACATTTTCCTGACTGCCGAGCTGCCGATAAGAAAGTCGTATATTCGTGCAGTTCGCGTACCTGAATGGATGGATGGCCCGGCATTTGCCTTGGGAAAGGTGCATGGTTAAAGGGTGCCAAGCTGCGGGATGCTACACCACATTATACACCTTAAGCGCCAGCTTCTACAGCCTCCCCACGCACGAGTATACTTAGTAAGTGACTGGGTGGTTCGTGATCGACAATTTCCGGCAGTTTCACAATCATATAATTGCTCTTCTACCTTTTACGTTATTCCGTCCCTTTCCCTCGAGTAGTATTCTCCAAATCCCAACCCCGCGATTCCGATTCGGTGTCGATGACCGAGAACGGACTCGGGACAGCTTAGCGGCCCGAAAACAAGGCCGCATGCAAAAGTCGCACACAACCATGGTGAAAACAATGATCAATTGGACATGATGTTGTCAGCAACGACGCGCTCACGAAGAAGAAAAAAAACCAATTAAGGAAAGAAAAATGTTCCCTAGAGCTTAGCTGGCTTGAGCATGGTACCACGCCAAAAATATCCACTACTGAATTCGATATTGATATTTATATGAAGTCGTGATGTCACACTGCTTTACTGCTGAGCTAGTGTTGTTCCCAAGATTACCGGCCCGCCTCCGAAGCTCCCCTGCTGGTTGTGTGGGTGGTGGGTGGTGTGGTGGATAATGGGAACAAGGGTTACTAGAGTAAAAGAAGTTCCCCCCCTTGCCCCCATTGACCAACCCCACGACTTCTCTCCTTTATCATTTTCTCTACTTACATAGCCCGCATGAACTCCAAGCCTCCAGCTTTGGCGCCACGAACACCACCATCAATGCCTTCTTGAATAGGGGGCCGAGCGCAACCAAAGTAAACGAAGCTCATTGCGAGAAAAAGAAAAAAAAAGGGGGGGGGGATTTCACACTACAGAGCTTTTGGCCAAAAGACAATGAGACACTCTCTACCTCGGACTCATTGATACAAATGCCGCAGTGCTGGCCTGCGTGTTAGGTAACTCGGTATCAGAGGATTTTGTGTCCATTGCAGGGCATGGCGAGAAGCCCTGAACGCCTATCATGATTGTTGACTTGGCAGTTGATGAGGCTAGTGTTCAACTCTTGACACCATGAGGGTGATGAGCCTTTCTCACGACCCATGCCTCTGTAGTTCTTCTTTATTTATTCTCCCTTCCGATGAATCTGTTTTTCTCGTGGGTATGTTTATTTCTTCAGCCAATAAGGGGGCGACAGATGGAAGGGGATTCTCTTATCCGACACCTCGACAACTAGCGAGTCATGTCCATTGGCCAGCAAGTGAGTGAAGATAATGATGACGATGATGATTTCAAAATCTCATTGATATAATACACACTCCAGTAATAACACGATAGTCGGACTTCGCCGGCATGCCGACCTGAGAGCCGCTCCATGGACCCCAGGATAGACCTAATGATACAAATCCGAACCCGAAACTCCGTTGTGCCTCCTCCTAGAGCACACATTTAAACCACAGCATTACTTGTAGATACTTATCCGTCCCTCCGATACCCCTTTTTGGAAATCCAGTAATCCCCTTTCCCCCCGGCCTCTAACGCTGGTATCGTTTTTCGACATTATGCCATCTCATAACATACATAACGATATTAACGAGAGACGCATTCGCAATGACCTGCGAAACATGCAGTGTGAGAGACAAAGGAAAAAAAGGTCAGTCGTGATCATCACCTCTTCATCCAAAATCTTCGGGAGACCCGGTCTGTCCCCACCCGGGAAGACATCGCCGGGCTCATAGGCGATCCCTTCCCGAGATTGATGGAAGCAGAAGGGCCCTTCCTATCGCGATAGCCGCCGCCCAACTTCTCTTGCGCCGGCTTTTTCTTCCTCCCACCGCCAGCAAGGGCGCTGGAAATCGTACTGAACGGCAGGACGAAAAGACCGAGGACCACGCGGAAGGGGAATAGCAGCCAGGCGGCGAGGCGGTTAAGCAGGCGCCAAAAGAATGGCCCCCATTGTGCGGTTCTTTTCGAGTGCGCAACCGCAGCGGCCAGTGCGATCGCGTCGTCCACGCGCGCCCCAATAGCGTCCAGCCGCGCATTGGTCTGCCACGCCAGCACCGAAGCCTTCTTCTCGTACCGCCGCATTGCTCTGCTCATCGTGTCCAGCTCCGGCTGTATCTCATTACGCGCCCTTTGTATCATACGCGCTTCCTGCTGCTGCCGCGCTTTTCGCTGCAGGTCCTCGTTCCCGTTTAGTTGCGGATGCTGCTGTTGAGGTATTGTGTCCCCTCCTGATGCCCGTGCCGCCTCGAGTTCCTCAACGCGCTGCAGCAGTTCCTGGATCTGCGTTGGCGTTACAACTTCTTTGCGGTAAGGGTTTGAATGGACAACCCTCTGAAGGTGTAGTGTCCGGGCCATGATGAGCTTCATCATGTGTGAGACCGGCTGAATCTCAGCCGCCAGGATGAAGATAATAAGGTTAAAGTTGGAGACCAGCCCCTCGGATGGTCTGCTGAGATAGCCGCGTATCCAGTGCAGCCCGAAAGCCACCGCCACAGGCGCCGCGAAGTACGCAAACAGCGCAAATATCTCCCGCTTGTATAGCTCGGCCAAAGCTCTGCGCGCACTTTCCGTGTGGGTGAACGCGTTTTCGTTTGATGCCTGGGAGGACGGTAACGCGGCCCCTCGCTCCTCCGAGGTGCTGTTCAGGGTGGCCTTGGGGTTTGGCGACGAAGACGATGCCAAGAGGTCTGCCTCGGCGTGGTCTTGTGCGTCGCTATCCTCGTCATCCTCGAGCTCCGCCATCATTGATTCCTCCCTGACACGGACTTGTTGGGCGGTTTCGTACCAGGTCCTACATAATTATAAGACGTAAGAGGCAAACGTTCCTCCACAACAAGCAAATAGAACAAGGGCGAGGAAAGAAACTCACCAGGGCCATGTGACGGACCAGTTGAGGAACACGGCGGCAAGGCTCAGTAGCATTATGTCGGTAATAATAGCACTTCCATTCTGAAACATGAGCCCGGCAATAGCGGGCAGCAGAGGGATCAGGATAGGGGCCGACGACCGCCATGAGTTCTCTTGGGTCTCCAACCCCACGCGGCCGGGGTTGAGGATGTCATCCTCTAGGTTCCTCCTCGCCTCTGATAGACTGAAGCTGTATTCGGAGAAGGTTGAGCTCCGGCGGCGGAAGTCGTCGAGCGGGGACTCTGCTACGCTGAATTGGCCGGACGTCGGGCGGCGGCGAGCAGTGAAGCCGCCGACATCGTCGGCGGGAAACGTACGGCGCAAGGCATGGAATCCGGGAGGGGCTGGGGGCGCCGTTGATGGGTCCGTAGACTGAGACATAGACGCCGACGTTGACTTCCCAGTGCCAGCGCCAGGGCTCAGAGCACCATTAGCGAGCGGGCTCGAAGTCGAAGAGGACTCGGTCATGGCCACCCCAAAACGATGCATAGACGTTGGTGTTGAGATTCGAGGTCGGAAATCTCAGGAATCGAAGGGTTGTAATTCCACACGGAATGATGTTGAGCACGTGGCGGGTGCGAGCCAATCCTCCACAGTGCAGGGATGGACGGGGAGCGGGATCTGTTAGTGACGTAGAGACTGCTACTTACAGGTCCTTACAGAAAACCTTAAGAGCGGGCGCCAGGGAGGCGCATCCGACATTACATTCTGCCTCTGCTGTACGGAGTAGGACAGACAGCATGTGCCCCTTGGGTAAATAAGATATCCAAGACTCACCGCCAGACCTCCTTTCATGGATGGTTGGACGGCTGGGGCGGCTGGTTTGGATTTCAAAGTGGCAGTCGCGACTCATCATGAAGGATGCAATTCCAAAGGTTGATGAGCAATGGAACTCGGAGCCATCCCAGACAAGAATGGAGCCAGTTGATCTGTGCAGGGGTTTTTAGCTCAGGAAAGTTAGCGCCAGTTGGGGAAGAGCCACCCGTGCTTCCCCCCACGGCCAAGCCGTTGGAATGCCTGTAGTCTGCCAAGATCGTTGAGGAGACGACACAATGTGCCGGCTTTGGGGAACTGAAAAGATATCCAGTTGTGAAGTTTTGGTCAAAGTTAATGTTTATAATTATCAATTTACAGTAGCAATCGCGGTAAGCGCCGCAGATGAAAAGTTGTCACGGTTTTTGGAACTGGAGACTTCCATACAACAGTTGAAGAAAATTGAGCCCCCCTGGCAGATGGGCGGGTGGGGGGGGGGGGGGGAATACAGGGGCGGCTAACTACATAGATCCCAGCTGGTCGGAGCCAGGAATGCTGCAGCTGCTAGGGCAAACGACTCCTTGGGTCAGGCACCTGAGGCTCAGATTGGTGTGACTTGGGTGTGTGTGGCTTTGATCTTCCTCGCATCAGGGTAAACCCGTCATCGGTGGATCCTATGTAACCGCTGAAGAGGAGGAGGAGGACGAAGGGGAGGGCAGAAGCCAGAACAACCTAGTCTTTGGTTCGAGGGCGATTGGGATTGCGATTCTTCCAGAAAACATCCCGCTCCCAGCCGTCAAGTCGAACCGGCGACCTGGGTCATCCAAGTACCCAAGATGATACGGACAGGCGCAAGGGCACCGTGAGATTGAATGGGAAAATGATGTTCATGCTTCCACGCCGGGGCACAGACTCGGGCTGCCCGGCAAGCATGCATGAGACAGAGTACAGGACGCACGCCCACCATTCTTTTTCTGCCTTGCTGCCGAAACTTGGAAAAGTGATGGCAAAACCAAAGCCGTCACGTCACAGGGAGGAACGCGCCTCATGGGCGCTGGTGAGCCCCCAATAGCCCGCCAATGGCCTCACGCCGTTTCCAAATTGTAGCTATTCTCTCTCTCACACATCCACCTGCCTACCCGCCTTGCCCACCCATCCCATCGCCGAGTGCTGATGGGATGGACATGGGACGTATCGCTGATCCCAGCAGCCCTGGAATGGAAGTCTTCGCCCCCTTCCCCTGGGAAAAAATCTTGGAATCTGCTGGGGGCCTGGCATGGAGTTGGAGGCTTGGGAGCGACGCCGCCTTGGGTGACAAATGTCGTAATGGGGCGGGTCGGGATGCCTTGTTATATTGTTGGGTGCCTTCGCGCAACAAGCGAAGAGAATTTTTTCCCGAGTGACTGTGTGATAGCAATCAATCGTGCGCTCAAAAGTTGCGTGGAGATACGACGAAAACCAAGCATTCTCTGCTGAGGGTCAGTAAAAAGCGACGGTTTCCGCTCACCTCTGCCTCACATCGACTCCCCACTTCCTGCACTGGTCCGTTGTGTAGCAGCTTTCGGCTTCCGACATAATCGAAAGCACGCGAGACAAGCAAAAAAGAAACGCGAATTTTGGGCCGCTCTCGGAACGAGTCTTTCTGTCTACCTACGGGTGAAGCAAGGGATCAGCAGAGGTTGAATGTCTGGTCTTCTTCGACTCCGTTCCAGGTCTTGAGGAAAATCAAAAATTCTTCACGGGAGGTCCCTCCAGCTGGCGGTCAGCTGGCAGATGCAGTCGCATCCCCTGCAGCCCACATCGGTCTGCCGGCTGGATCTGGTTCCGCCCCAGAGACCGAAGCAGAAAGAGCACTGTTGTGCAGCCCATTTTGGCGAACGACAGCAGCAGCAGAACGCCCCGGATTCACTTGCCCACCTCCGCGACCACCAGCGGCGTCTATTTCCGCCCTCGCCTCGTCCCTGCCTGCAGCATCTCGAGCGCCTTCGATTGTTGCCACCTGCACCCGCGACGCGATCAGGGCGACCAGGATTGCCAGGCACTGGGTCGTTCCAATTAAGGTTGTGCGACGGAGTGGAGGAAGTTAAAGAGAAGGTTCGGTGGGCATTGGGGCTGCAGCACTGGCAGCTTAATTACCCCAGCATTCATCACCATTACAAAAGTCGACAGGAGGCCGTCTCGGCGGTCGCCACCGACAGCCTTTCCCGACGGCTTCACCCACGGCGCCATCAGCCTTCCCGACGCGATCGACTGAAACAGCCGCCGTAGATGCATCGCCCAGCCTACCACCACCACCGCCGACTGCTGACAACCCATCCCTCCCCTCGCCGTCTCAGCAGCCCGCCTATCTTGGCGCGACCGCACCCACACCCACACCCACACCTACACCCCCTATTCCTGCTCTGCCGCTGCCAGTAGCTGTAGCCCCTAACCGCCTGCCGCCTCGCAGAAACAGTTTGTTGCGAAGGGGCCTTGGCAGTCCCCCGAATTCCTTCCTCCAATCGCCCTTCCGCACCCGCGGCGCCGCTGCCTCCTTCAACAGCGGTGCTGTCCAGTCCCCGCTGCGACACCTCTCAGCTGCCCGCCTGTGGAATCCTACCAATTCGACCCCGAGAATCACCCCGGCGGCCCAAACCCGAAGAAGACGTCGTCCGTCTACGCCGCCCCCTCCGCCAGTACCGCTTCCGCAATCTGCCCTCGACGTCGCCAGCGATTCCTCTGACCCAATTGGCACCGGTGCTGGCGATTACCCACTGCTGACACTGCCCGAACAACACCTAAATCGTCTTTCCATCCCCAACAGGGCCAGCCTCCAGCTCGAACGAAGTGCTGGAAGCGAACAGCGCATCAATCTCCCGCCGTCTGTCCGCCACTCGTACGACGGGAAAGGCACAAGCGCCACCCCTTCGCCAGCCGAGGAGCCCAAGGCAGGACCTTCTTACACCCCGTGGGTAGCCGAAGACTCCCCCGAGAAAAGGGAAGAGGTCGTATTGAGCCAGCAAGAACCTGTCGGGCTCAGCTTTGAGTCGCCAATATCCAATACTGTACCAAAAGTCGACAAGGGAAAGGGAAAAGCAGTCATGGCTCCCTCAGAGAGTAGGGGCGACGATGACGGGACCGGCTTCTCCCAGGACCTAGAGCGTGGCCAGGACCTCACGAATCAGCGCCTCTCCACGATATCTGGCGTTTCTGGGATCGGCTCTGCTATCTCGTCGAGCAACTCGTCGATAATGGGAGATCCCGATCAACAAGGAGACGGAGGGGAAGACTGGGGACCGCTGCATCCTTGCTACCCCCATCTGAATCCGCATGTCCCCATTGATTCCCCTGAATATGTAAATACGCGCATTATTCGGATCCGCCGGGACTGGCTCCTAGAAGGCGACCTTGCGCCCACATTTTCAAACCTCTACCCCGAAATTCTCGACCCGGCAGGTGTATCAGAGCAAGAGTTCCGCCGTGTCATCGAGAAGCTGAATAGCGAGCTTGTGCCGATTTTCAGCCCATATAACTGGAGGAACATTCTCGACGGCATGCTGGGCCTTGCCACGGGATGGCTGTGGGATGATTTCGGCCTGACGGGCGTTAAAGCTCGTCTTCGGAAAGTCGACAAGTGGATCGAGCAGTGGAACCTGGAGATGGAGAAGACAGTTGGCACCGACGAGGGTGTCATACCGCCAAAGATTGTACCACTGAGACGGACCGGGTACATGACGGTAAGCTCCGGCTGGATTTTCCCGTTGTACTCGTGTATGCTGACTGACTCCTTCCACAGCTTGATGTCCAGATTCCCGACCCCGAAATCTCTCCGGCCCCTCCTAGCACAGCGGGCGGCTCACATTCAGGCATGCCTGCCGAACCTGCGGCTGCTCTCACTGCCTGATTTCTCCTGTTATTCATCCTTTTCCACTTTGCTTCTCCCCGCCCAGCCCCCTTTATTGCCCTTAGGATATTGTAATCGGTCTCGCTATATGACTGATGAAAACAAACCCCAGACACGTCTACACATACCCCCATTTGGCTCTTGTTTTTCCCACGTTGCACAAAAAATCGTCGGCTGTTTATTTTGTTTCTCCTTTTTATATACCACGGCATGAGCATGGAGTTGTTGGTCGATACCGTTATCATCTGGGCTGTTGCGACGACGGCGGACAGCCAGGATCGCTTGATTATGCCTGAGAGTAGGGGTTGGAGTGATCATCCACGATAGTGCCCCGACTTGTATTTTGCTGTAGAGCACAATGTTACTTGCCCCGCTGTTTATAATCCTTTTTTTTGCAAGAGCATAAAAAGCTATGGGAGTCGGGGATGCTGATGGTGTTGAATTAGAAGACGGGTAGATTGTTAAATTTATTAATATTAGAAGAGCGTGTATTTTCGATGTGGTTTTGGACCTGTAAGCTGTTGACCCCCAACCCCTTAGTTGGTGAGAGACCCCCATCTGTGAGTGCATATCAGATGTTGAACGAAGCAGCTAGGGTTAGGTCAGGTAGCGGAACAAGGCGAAAAAGGAGAGGATATAAAAAAATATATTCAAGATGGACCAAGGTGATTTAGCTGCAACTCGTTTCGATCGAGTGACCTCCGGGTTATGAGCCCGGCGCGCTTCCACTGCGCCATGCAGCTTGGATTTTGTATCCTCTTTCTTTTTCTTTTCTGGATGTTTGAAAGCTTCCGTAGCCTTGTTCTTTACTGGGCTGGGCCCTGTTTTGTGTTCCACAGGCTTGCTGCCTTCGTTTATGAGTCACATCCCTCGCTCGGTTTTGCAAAAATTCACTTTTGGTGAGGTGCAAGTTCCCACATTGCCAGTCAGCCCCACCGCACACACACAATACGAACCACCCCCACCCATAAACGAAAAAAAACCAGATTCGATATTGTCCTGTTTGTTGCCCATGGATTTGCAAGATACATATATCTGTCTGTGAGTCATTACTCCCATTATCCAGACCAAGGCTAGGAAAACACAGAAGGAATGAATTCCCTCAAACAAGCTGCGTGGCGCAGCGGAAGCGCGCCGGGCTCATAACCCGGAGGTCACTCGATCGAAACGAGTCGCAGCTATTTCTTTATATTTTTGCTATTCTTTTCTTTCATTCACTCACTCCTGGTACTTCTTTTGGTGCTGTCCCTTTGTCTCTATATCGTTTCTAATGCCTCTTTTATGTAAAACGTCTTCCCACCCACCTCTTCGTCCACAACCTTCGAGTCATCCCTGTGTATTGTTTTGTCCCTGAAGCAAAGTCAACAACCCTCACGCCGGCTATTCTCCAAAATTTCCTTCCCACCTTACAGCCGTACATCACCTTGAGAAACTATTTCAATTTTTTATTCTTGTTTTTACGTCGAAATAATCAATAACAAAATACTCGCTCGCTTTCTGTCCCGTTTTGCCCAAGAAAAAAAATACCACTAGGTATCCAACCTTGCCAACCCCAAGTGCCTATCCGATCCACATATATACATAGGTATACCACCCATGGAAACGGAATCACTGCCCCTCGGGCGTCCCCTTCTTGGCCCACTCGCGCAACACATTCTTCTTGATCTTCCCCGTGCTCGTCTTGGGAAGCTCGTGGACAATCTCCACCTCGCGGGGCACCATGAACCTGCTGATGGAGCTCTGGTGCTTGGCCCAGTTGATGACGTCCTGGGGGTCGAGGACGCCCTTGACGTCGGCCTTGACTGTCAGGTAGGCCTTGGGCCGCTCGCCCCAGTGCGAGTCAGGGACCGCCACCACGCCGGCCTCGAGCACGTCCGGGTGCTCGACCAGCATGCCTTCGAGGGCTACAGACGAGATGTTTTCGCCACCTATGCGTGGGATCCATGTCAGTTTCAGGACTGGGATCTTGTCACTTTTAGGGGGTTATTTACCAGAGATGATGATATCCTTTGCGCGGTCTTGAATCTGGATACTCCCGTCGGGATGCACCACCGCTAGATCACCAGAATGCAGCGCCCCGCCGGCGAACAGCTTGCGCGTGGCCTCGGGGTCTTTATAGTAGCCCTTTGCGCAGATATTGCCCGTGAACACAATCTCGCCAATTTCCTTGCCGTCGCGCGCCACGTCGATGAGCACTCCCTGCTCAGCTTGTTCCGCCTTGACGACACGCGCGGGCAGGCTGGTCAGGAACCCATGTCCTTGCCGCGCCATCCTGGCGTACTGGTCGTGCTTCGGCAGGGAATCCCACTCGGGGAGCACGTAGCCCCGCGTGATGGGGCCGTAGGTTTCTGTTAACCCGTAGACGTGGACGGGGATCAAGTTGAGGGCCATCATCTGCTCGAACAGGTGCGCCGTGGGTGGGCTGGCGGCCACAGTGACGCGGACAGGCGTCGGCAGGACGATGGCTTCTTTGGAGGCGCATAGTAACGTGTTGACGGTGGGTGCAGCGTTGAAATGTGTGATTCCTTCTTCTTTAAGGAGCTGCCAGATTAAGGGGTACTCGATCTTGCGTAGGCATACGTGTGTCCCGCGAACGGCGCAAACGGCCCAGGGGAATGTCCAGCCGACGGCGTGGAACCTTGGAGGATCATTAGCAAAACCATTCCTGTAAAAAACCGAGAAATCAAAACGACATACATGGGCAGAGTCCAGAGGTACTTGCACCGACCGCTGGCAGCGTTCAAGCCAGACTCAACAATGTTGGCTAGGGTAGCGAGGTAGGCACCACGGTGCGTATACACGACACCCTTGGGTTTCGAGGTTGTGCCCGACGTGAACGGTATGGAAATCATGTCGTCCTCATTGGCGACAGTTTGCGACACTAAATCGGCCCAGCCCTTGCTGCCCGTCGCGCGATCCTGAATCAGACCCTCGAGGACAGCCTCGTCAAACGGACCGCTGAGCACGCCCTCGGTGGCGTCGGTGTCCTTTTTTACACAAATTAGTCACCTTTTATCCATAATGAGAGACGAAGAAAATTCCTCTTACAAGATCAACAATAACAGGAATCCCGGGCTTCTCCTTCCTAAACGCCTCCAACAGCCCTTCATACTCGGCATCGACGATAATCGAATCCACCTCGGCAAAGTCCAAGATGTAGCTGATATCCTCTGGCTTGAGCCGGATGTTGATGGGCACAATGACAGCCCCCGCGGCCACGATGCCGTACACACTCTCCAGAAACGCAGGCGTGTTGGGCGCCAGCAAGCCAACGCGCTTGAGGCCCCTCTTGCGCAGGTAGTACGCCAGCCCGCGCGCGCGGTCCGCCAGCTCCATGTACGATCGCCGCAGCACCTTGCCGTTGGCGGTTACATGGTAGACGGCCTCGGCGTCGGGCTCGATGGATGCGGCGCGCTCCAGGAAAAAGGTTGGCGAGAGTTGCGAGATGTGGTGCGGTGGCTCCTCCTCTGATCGTGCCGACAACGACAGCAGGTGGCCTAGCACGCTCCTGAGTCTGGAAGAGGCTCCGGACATGGTGGCTGTATTTGTGGGATTCTTCTGGGCCGCGATGGAAAAAAGAATGAAAAGAAAAGAGAGTAAGGGAGGACGGGCGTTGTTGAGTTGCCGTTTGAAAAAAAAAAGAGTGAGTGAGACTGCGCGCGTCACTGGTGATGCTATTCCCAACCCCTTTTCGTCCCCCTAGCTGGCGGCCCTTGGATCCAGCGAATGACGGGGTGTCTGTCTGTGTGTGTCTGTGTGCGGCCGAAACACAAATCCGGGAATTAATATACTATTTATGTATGCAAGACTACCTTAAATAAGGTAGGGAGGAGGAGATGGGACGGCAGGAAAAGGGGCGCGGCACTTACGTACGTTGAGGGACCAGGACTATTTTATTGGGGTCCTGGTTTAATGGGGTGAGGGACGGTTTTAAAAACAACGTGTTTCCCAGAACCGTTATTTTGTGGCGACGACAGTTGTGTGTGAATTGCCTTGTACGTAGTAGGCAAGGTAGGTAGCGGAAAGGGGGGGGGAAGAGATGAAAGAACAACAAAATTGCAAGAGAAGAAGAAACCCCCCCAGCTTTTTGTTGTTGGCCTGCCTGTATGTCTATTTCTCCAGCTGTCCGGGCTCCATCTCCAAACTCCTCGAAGCAGCACGGCCGGCTAGCTACGTACAACACTTGCTTGTAGACAAGGCGGTAGGTAGCAGTGGGTAAGACCAAGAATTGACCATGGGGGGAATCAGGGGGGAACTCCGCACTTTCTTGGCCCGGCTGGCTCGCGCTGCTTCCTCGCCCCCGAACACACAACGACTCAGGTTTGCGACACACACACTAAACCGCTTCTGGTAGCTGGACGATCATCTTTTCCCGAAGAAAGCCGGCGGATGGACGGGGGGTTGACCAGACTGCCGCCCCTTTGTTGTCTCTCCCGTGGCTCTTGTGAGGAGGAAAGTAAACATGATATATGCTATTAAAATACAAAGTGAGTTGCTCTTCTCAGGGTATTTAGCAAGAAAAGGAAACCAACTTTCAGATAATTGTAAATCGCGGGATCCCCATCTTTTCCTGCCCGCACTTGAATCAGTTTAGTTTTTGGGGAAGGAAGCCCCTGTATGTACGGATATGCACGGATACACGACAAGCTTCCCTTCCCCACACCTCACAAGATTTCCCCCTGTATGCCCGTGGCAATTCGAGGTCCCAACCCCTTCTATTGCATACTGAATATTGCAATGACGCATCCCTCTAAATGCCATCAGTGACATTGTTAGTCGAAGATCTTAGCTGGGGGAGGAAAGTCTCATGTCTCGTAAGGGTATCATGAAAGCCAAGTAATTTTTAATATATTATATATTAGTAAACTATGATAGGTATAATCTGATTAGCAGCACCCAGCAGACTACTACTACCTATATCGTCGTCTCTTTCATCTGGGTATGAACAACGTCAAACAAAGACTGCCACAAGAGCAAATAGAGGAGCGTCTGCCCCTCCTATTCCTAGGAGTTAGGTACCTTTTGTACTCGTACAGAAATAAACCTTGAAGATGAAGAAAAAGAAAAAGAAAACAAAACCCCTATCCAATGCAGTGATGCTTACGCCATTGCCCCCAATCCCAAATCCGAGAACGATTTTGTTCAAACTCGGCCGGGTATTCTTTCCCCGTTTCAAAAGCCGCGCCCGTCCCAAACCCCATAGCAACAAACGGCAAATATTAAGCTAGGCTCTGCACTTTATACACCACGATTCATCGCGGAAGGGTATCTGTGCTTCTCTCCGAATTACTCCTCCTGTGACCAAACAGCGGCCTCGACTCATCGCCAGACGGGGTCGTAGTGCCGGTATCTTTCCTTGGCCTCTTCACACTCACGCCAAATAGCCCTCCTAGGGTATGACTTAAGCTCCTTGCTCTCCCCCTGAAACTCTTACTCCCCCCTGCCTCCGAAGGGCCGCCCTCTTCATCCGCACCCGCGCCGTTGAGGCCATAAAAGTCCTGGCGGCTGGTGGTGGGTCTCTCGACTGCGCTTCTGGAGATGTCTTGTTCGTCGTCAGAGTCGCTGTTAAATTCGTCTTGAGGCACGAACAGGCTGTTCCGCAGGCTCGGCCTGCTACGCCGCGACGCAACTTTACGAAGCAGGGTTGGGCTGCTGTCGATGTGTGCGAGAAACTTGTCGGTGACAACTGCACTGAGTGTCGAGGAGAAAGGCGATGGCGATATCATGGGTCCGCCAAAGTGGTGCGAGTGTGGGCGGGAGGAGGAGAGTGGTGCTGGGGGTGGCGCACGAGGTGTTACTGGGCGGTCGGCGGTAACAATATGTGGTATTTGGAGGGGATTCAGGGGCGTGGTACTTGAGCTTTCTTGCTGGAACTCACCATCCGACACAGCGGCGGAGGATACTCCTGAAGTGACAGAGTCGGATGATACCGTGTGTTGACCCATTCCAGGGTGTTGCTGTTGCCCAGAGGCGGCACTGGGACTTTCTTTCCAAGAGTTCCCGAGAAATGGCGAGTCCTCGTTGTCGTCTTCCACAAGCGATGGTTGCGGGGCGGAGGAGCCGGTTGGGGGCACTCTCGACGACGGAAAACCTGTGCCAGACAGAGCCGCGAGAGGTTTGTTAATAGCCCCCTCCTTGAAGCTAATACGCGACGCTCTGGACGATCGCCGTGATCTTGCTGATTCGCTATCTCGGCGTGACGAGTGGCGGGATGCCGAGTGTGGTAGTGGGTGGCCTTGCTCCGAAAGGCCGATAGTTTCCTCAATACCCTCGGCATCCGAGAGCATGTCCTCTCCGTCATCGTGCCGCGGCCGCCCACTAGTAATGAGGAAAACGCCAAAAAAGGTAAGCAGACAACCGCCTATAAACTTGACGGCTTGCTCTCGTGATGTGCGCTCAAAGTCTCGGTACAGAACGGCGCTGCCAATAATGACACAGAGGGTGAAAAGGACAAACTGAATAGGGATGACTTGTGTGGAATCAAAGCGTTGGAGTGCTTTGTTCACATATCGAACCTGCATAATAGCAGTCGAGAGGAGC
Source organism: Lasiosphaeriaceae sp. G1095 (assembly GCA_027569635.1). Lineage (NCBI taxonomy): Eukaryota > Fungi > Ascomycota > Sordariomycetes > Sordariales > Lasiosphaeriaceae > Lasiosphaeriaceae sp. G1095. The sequence continues at coordinate 243,419 of JAPDFK010000014.1, read as the reverse complement.
ACGAATATGAGCACATAGGTAACCGGCGTGGTGAATGCGCCCAACAGCGTTGAGGAGAGCATGGAGGAGACGCCCTTGGTTGCAAGTGCGGTATAGCCACCTGTTTGAGCACAGTCAGCGACGTATCTCCCTTGCGGTGGCTGAGACATAGATGGATCCAATACATACCAAATAGTCCAACAAGACCTAGGTCGATCAAAATGGTCCGGTTTCCATACCTCGGGCTCAACCACATGAAAATCGTAATCAACACGGCGCTGATGCCCATATAGATTTCGAACTCCATGCTTGTAATGGCGTCCCACACCTCATGAGGACCCAGCTTCGTCTCCTCCTGCTTCGCGCTCAGAACCACCGTCACGGCGCCGGCCACAGCGATAATGACACCCCAAAAATCGCGTTGGCGGAATATCTCCTTGAAAAACAGCGGGGCGATGACGCAATTCGAAACCAGAGCAACAACACCGAGTGGGCTCACGATGGATGCCGGAGCGAAGCCGTATGCCAAAAAGTTGCCCATCTCGCCCACCGTGATCAACACCTGGCCGAGCCACCAATACGGATCCTTCAGATATGTGGATGTGACCTTGGAGTCGTCGTCGTCGTCGTCAGAGCATTCGGACCAGCGCGAGTCGCCCGATCGAAAAGACTGGGTGAGGGGGTCCATCTCGGAGGGGCTGAGAGCGTCATCGTCATCATCGCCGTCGTGGACATGGGACCGGCCTCCGTTGGGCGCCGAAAAGCTGCCATTTGAGCCGTTGGAAACATCGGCAGACCCATAACCAGCGGCGGCCGCTTGTGACTTGGCGGCGTTTTTCATGGCCTGCCTGGCGCGCTCGCGCATCAGGGCGCGTTGGCGATGGAGTCGGATGTGGGCATATCGCTGGACATTGAGGGCGAGGGCGATCAGGACATTGCCGCAGATAGCACAAATGATGCCTATGAGGGACGACCAGTTCTGGAGGTCTTTTTCGGGATCGTCGACGCCCGAGGACGGCTCGTGAAAGACGGGCAACCAGTCGGATAAGTCGCGCTCGGCGAGGGTCCTCAGGATGCCGGGGGGGAGATACATGGTCGGAGACTGTCCTCCACTGGAGCCGGCTCGATTTCGCTCGATCTCGGTGCAATGCGCCGGTCAGCCTAGGTCCCGTCGTTGTTCCCGGACAAACCACATGTGTAATCGTCTCGCGTGGTGGGCTGACGGGTGATGGGCATCGGTGGAGCACCACGTTTGGGCAGACACACTTCAGGGGTCGGTCGTCGTTGGGAGAGGCGCTCGAGTCAGCCTGCTTCGGCGTTGTCGTCGACGGTCGTGTGGTGGCCGCTGCTGCTCGAGTGCCGCAGAAAAGGAGACAAAACAATGCCGAGGCTATGGAAAAACAATGTAAATCGCATCCAAACGCAGGGTCCAGTGTTTAATTGACAAAAAAAAAAAGGCCTAGAGCTAATTATGGATCTCTCGCGATCTGGTGTTGGTTTCGTGCCGCGAAGAGCGCTGTAAGGTGGTGGCGCCAGGGGGGGCAATGAGCACGGGGGCATGGGTGAGGAATCACTGAGGATGGATTAAGGCCTTGCCCTCCCCATGCTCCACAGGCTTTCCGCAGCGTCATGCAATCCACTTTGGCCCCTTCTAATTCGTCAGCAGCGCGAACTCCCGTCATCGGGGCACAGGTCGCAACTCTAATGCATGAGACCAACAGCTGGGGAAGAGGCTGAGGTTTTCTTGTAAATGGAGATAAATTTCTTAAAGTGTTTGTGGTGTTGGTTCAAGTTTTTTTTTTAAGGAGTTCTATGTCCCTACAGAACACTTTCGCTGTTGGTTCCAGACGAAGGACCCCGAATTATTATCGTCTAATTACCTGCTTGCCTGCCACCTGCCTACGGGGCAATACACGCCTATCCTATACGAGAATGATCCCCGAAAGACTTATCCAGTCAAGCCAGTATATACTACTAGCTCTACTCTAGGTAGCTCCAACGTAAATGCATAATACCTTACATACCTTACGGAATACTTGTGTAAAACATTGAGACTCTTGACATCTGCTCGAGTAGATTATTCTGCTCATATAGCTTTGAATTCTCTCCAGATCCTCGCCGCAGCCACCTGCACGTAAAAAAATTGGCAGGGGTCCAACTGAACAAACTTGAAATCCTTCCAGAAGCCATCCGTGCCTGAAGAAAAAGCATCTAATAGCGGGAGGTCCGAGCTTCGAGGCTCTTACATAGTACAGGTTTCAAGGCTTGGCGGGGTCATGGGATGGAAGTTTGGATCCGTCACCCCACCAATTAATTGACAACACCACCTTTCCCGGACCCGCCACTTCCTCCAGAAAATGGAGCTCTAACCACCCATCAATCATGTACAATTGACGAACACTATCCAAGAGAAAACGTCGGAAAGAGAACAGGAAATGCCTGACGACAACGATTCCAACAATCCGTTTGTCCGCTTCAAGAAGCACATCGACCAGCACGTGGCCGCGGGACTCAACAACCTGTTGGGGCTGCCGTCGGTCGTATCTCGCAACTTTCCCTTGGGTGACACGAACGGTGGCACAGAGAAGCAGAAGGAGCCAACACAAAGTTTGAAGACGATGGCAGAGACGCCTTTCCCCCATCCTCGAGTTCAGGACGAGAACTGGCTGCACGATCGTCCCGTCGCAGAGATAGCGGCAGCGGCTCAGGCGTCCAGAGTCGAGCGTTTCTTAGACTCTCTGCGCGGCGCATCCAACGGGCCCCATGATGCAGCGTGGAGGTTATTCCTCACACGGTCCCCGTACTCGCCCATTTATCTCGACGCCGAGCTAGGGTGGAAACCAACACCAAATGCCTTGCCGCCTGACGTGGACCCGAGCCAGTTTGGCTGGGTAGAAGCCTTCGAGGACCTCCTTGCTGCCAGCTCGGCAAAACCCATGGACCCTCTCCGGCACCGCCTCCGCCAGAAAAGAGCTATGGCTGCCCTACCTGCGAAGATGCTGGCTGATCCGGCCCAATGCTTTTATATGAGGCTCCGGGGCCTGGGGCTTGACGAGGTTTACTTCCCCATCAACGAGCCACGATTTGCCTACCGCTCACCTCAGACAATAGAGGAGTGGACGGTGGTACGGCAGAGGGAGATAGACCTGCTCGCAAAGCAACGCAACCCTTTTGTGGACGACGAGACACAGCGGCCTGGGCAAGATGAGGACGGCGACGATGCAATGCCACCATTAAGAAGATCATTTACTCTTGATGCCGACCAAGCAGCGAATGAATCGCCCCGTAAACCTTTCGGAGACGGTAACGCACCATCGGCTAGATCATTCCCAGATCGCGTTGAGCCAGAGCAAGAAGGTCATGGTGGTGGTGGTGGTGGTGGTGGTGATGAACCATTCTCTAAACTCGGCAAGATTGTGAAAGCGCTTGGCAAGGTCCTCGAAGACGAGTTCAAGGCCTTCCGAGGTGAAGAGAACCCGTCGTCTGAATCTGAAAACGGGGCACCCAACACCGACCAAGGTATGGACGAGACAGAACAAGACCTGTATTCAGTCATTCGCTCTGCCTTCCACGACTCGGAGCGCTCTCTGTCCAACTTTTTGAAGTCCTTCTCAGAGGGCAAGTGGGTAGAGCAGCCGAGACAATCTGGGCCTGGCCAGCACGTCGACTTTGTCGAGGATGCCAGAGGCAGGACCAAGAGTGTCACCAAGAGCGAGTATGTCGACGAGAACGGAGGCCTCCACGTCAAGACTGAGATAGTTCACAAAGACACCGATGGTCGGGAGATTGGTCGGGAATCGAGCTACTTCTTCCAGCAAACAAGCCAATCGCACTCAACCGGTACAGTAAGAGGAGATAAGCCAGTGAGAGAGCTTGATGTTACCAAACACGAGAACGACCATGACGCTAAGCCCGAGGAGAAGACTCGTGGGTGGTTCTGGAAGTAGACATCTGCTATTGGTCAAATTTGTGGCTTCGCCTCTTACCCTTTACTACCCTCCACTGACTACCAGGATTGGCGGTCGGGGCGCTGTGCGTTTGAACTGCGACTGTTTCTCTGAGGTAATATGTGCATTTTATTTGGTTTGAATGTTTATAATTGTTGTTTTTTCCCAGTTTGGGCTCACGTCCCACGACTCTCATCTATTTCCAAATCAAGCTTTGACAATCACTAGAGGGAAACAAAACTAGCCCATATGTACACATTAATTCCCAAAAATTACCGAGCAACGGTCAAATACGTTAGCTTGGTGCTGAAGTAGCCTAGTAAGGTCCTACGGTATGCCCCAGAATATCCTAACACCTTTTATCCTGAGCTGGCTCCATGCACATACTTCAAAGTCCCCTGTCCCCCCTTCCGTCCCTCCTCCCCTTGCTCTTCTGAATCACCACCCACGTCGCAAACAGTCCCCAAATCGCCACCACGTTCCCCAACCCGCCCGCAGCAACCCCCTTGAACTGCTCTGGCCGGCTCCATACCGCTGCTGACGCCCAGCGCCCAATCTCGGCCGCGCTCACAAACGTCATCTCTACTCCGGAGAACTCGACCCGTTACTGGGCCGGGACGTGCGTCTGCGCGATCTGCTGCACAGCCATGTTATGCGTCCAATGCCCTAGACGGCTGAGACCCAGAAACACAAATATTAGCACCGTGTACCCCGGGTACGCAGCCGCTGGGTCCAGTGCATCGGTGGGAACTGAGACCAAGGCGATGAAGCATGGGATGAGGAGGGCTAGTTGGAGGGTTACTCCCACGAGGCCTATGATGGCCATGGGAGAGCGGACCCGGGGCAGGAGGAAGGACGCGGCCAGTGGGAAGATGAGCGTCGAGGAGATTTCAATGGCGGATGTGGCCGTGCGGGCGGTGGTGATGATGCTGAGGGAGTAGTGCCGTGTGAGGAGGTACGTGGCCATTGGTCCCGAGAGGGAGAGGACCGAGAAGGATTGTAGGGCGGCGGAGAGAGAGGCTTTTGTCAGAGTTGGTTAGTATTCGTTGGAGAAGGGGGAAGTGGGAGGAGAACGAACCGAGACAGACGTCACTGCTGAAATATAACCTCAGCCCCTTTTTCCTACTAGCCAACTCAACAGCCTGCACCTGTTCCTCCTCTCCTTCTTGGTCTGCACCATCTCTGCCCATTAATTCCCTCTCCTCTTCGGCTTCAGACTGTCCCTTACCCTCCCGCCGCTCCATCTTCAACACATTACAACTCGTCCACGCACTCCGCGCAGTAACCAGCTCGACCCCCACCGTCGTGAGATTCATTCCCGCCGTCACCGCCGCCAGATACAGCTCCCCGCCTCGGATCGCCACAACCGAGACAAACACTGGCGCGAGGATTTTGGACACCAGATCAATCATCCTCATTGTTGCGTTCAACGCATGTAGCTTAGGTGCCCCCGCTCCCGCTCCCGCTCCCGCTCCCGCTCCTCTGTCAGAAGTTGTAGAAGAGGTTTTGCAGGCAATAGTTGGAACCCAGTCTCGCTCCATGACGAGGGTATTCCCCACGGCGCACATGCGCTCCACTATACCTAGGAGCATGAGAACCGCGAGGATCACGTTCTTGCTGCTTGACGGGGCTCGTTGTTGTTGTTGTTGTTGTTGTTGGGAAGGGCTGAGAAAGTGAAAGAGGATAAGCCAGAGGAGACAGCCGACAACAATGGCCGCGCGCTGCACGACGATGGTGACTTTTATGGTGTGGAAACGTGACGCGTTGTGGTCGACCCATCGCCCGAGGTGTGGTGAGAACAGGAGGGTGGCGCCGTTGGTGAGGACGCCTCTTTGGAGGGATGTTAGTTGAGTATTTCTTTTTATAACAATATTAGAAAATATAGGAATATGTTTTTCCATTTGCCACCATAAGGGGAAAATGGGTATGACACAGCGAAATAAACGAAACGTACCTGATCGACGTCGGCAACAGCGTCCCAGGGAATGCTTTCGCGAAAAGGAGAATCTTTAACATATGGTAAATATTAAATATCACAACCCTACCTACTCAGCCAAGCAATAGACAAACTCACAACCGTAAACTCATAACTCCTCATATTCCACGTCGACAAGAAGTGCGAGATGTACAGGCGCCAAAGCAGCCCTTGTTTGACGGCGCTTCGCTCCTCAGGCTCGCCATGCTTCATTCGATTCGTTGTTGTTAGCCTCAGTTTTATGTATGTATGGGTGGGTGCATTATCCGATAGGACAAACCAAAAGAAACACACAAGCCTCGCTGATGTTGTCGCTCAGCAGCGGCGTCTCTTCACTCGTGTCTGAACTCATTTCATCTCATCTCGTCTTCGAATTGAGATTGCAGTTTAAGCAAGGTGACGTTACGGAGGCTATAAATGGAGTCGATATTTGTAAGATGAAAGAAGAAGTTCGGATGAGTTACCAAGCTATGTAAATCAGATAAGCACAGCTCCTTGGGAGTAAGCTACCCCTCGTGAGGCCGGAGCTGTAAGTCCGTCCTGCCACGATGAATTGTCTCAGCCCTGCAGCCCACCTCAGGATGCTTACAGGAAACCCAATGAGCCCCCTGTCATCGGGTCTAGTATGTCGGAAGAGGCACCCGTCACACGACGTTCACAAGTGAAGATCCGAAAGAATATGGATATCATCGGAATAGCCTCATAGATTTTGGGCCCAAATTATATGCCGACAACTGACTGAATTGAACATGGCATTCTTTTTGGCTATGAAAGTATTAAATATTCCGCAAGTATTATTTCCGGGAGACAGCCTTCTTCTTGCGAAGCGACCTCTTCCTGGCGATAATCTTAGTCCTCAGAGCCAGCTTGGTGTCTGCCTTCGTCTTGGCCTTGTTCTCCTCCACGGGCGCCGTCGGCGCAGCGGCCTTTTCTTCTTTTCCGTTCTTATTTTTCTTCCACAGTTTTGCCTTATTATTAGGAGCTGTACCCTGGGCCTCCGAGTTGGCACCCGTCTGGCTGGCTCCCGCAGGCGGCCTAGCGGGTCTGTCCTTGAGAATCTGTCTTCTCTGCACAACGTTGGCGTTTTCAATGGCAAACTCCACAATCAGACGCTGCTGCTTCCCTGCCTCATTTTTCACTGCATGCGCGTTCAGATACCGCAGTCCCATGAGTGCCCATCTGTGAGACGAGTATTCGATGAAACCGTAGCCTCTACTCTTGCCGGCGCCAGTCTTCTCGTCCACCTTGGAACCCTCGTTAGATTCAAAGACAACTTTTGCTTGTGTCACCACACCCTTGCCCTTCGCCTTCCTGCGTGTCTCCGCCTCCTTGTCTGCGATACCGCCTCTGCTGTTCTCCTCCTTCGAAATGGCCTGTCTCTTGCCCTCCTTGACATCCTTGGCGAAGCCAACGACGGCCTCACGAGCCAAGGCCTTGAGGTCCTTCGACGTCAAGTTGCGAGGAATGTTGCGCAATGCGAGACGAGTCAAACTCAAATGCAGGGCCGGGTTGGTCGAAATCATCTTCTTCCTCTGCTTGGCGCTCTCTTCTCTCATCTTGATCTCCGAGGGTGCCAGCTTGTTGAAGAGGGGCGAGCCGGCCGAGATTGCGCCTTCAGCCAACAGGAAGAGTCTTCTCTTGTCCTTATCCTGGCGGTTCTTGCCTCCCGGGCCATCTGCCGCCAGGCGAGTGGCTTCGTCCTTGGCCACGGCTTGCGAAAGTTGCAGAACGCGGCCATCAAGTGTGTACTTGCCTTCCATATCAACTGTCTCGTCTTGCAAGACGGAGTGTTTTCCTATAGCCGTGGCGGGCTGGTGGCGAGGTGCGCCCTTGAGACAAGCCATAGAGTCTGCAGCGTTGTAGAAACACACGAACCCTGTACCGGCTGGGCGATCTGTGGCGCGGTCCATTACCGTCCTGGCATACCGCACTGGGCCGAACTCGGCAAAATGAGTCTTGAGCGTCTCATCAGTCGCAGAGTAGGGGAGGTTGCGAACGAATAGGGTGGTAGAGTTGTCGGTTATTTTCGGCCGTGCGGGCTCTACGTCTTCAACTTGGGAAGTGTCCTCCTCGTCCTCCATCTCCGTGTCGACGTCCTCAAAGTCGTCGTCCTTGTCGCTATTGTCCTCGTCCTCGTCCTCATCCTTGTCCATATCCTCGTCCTTATCACTCTCCTCTTCCTCAAGATTCTCGTAGTGATTCTTCATGAAGTTTGCCAGATCTCGGTCTTCTTGCGTCATGTTTTCGTCCTCCTCATCGTCTTCGTCGTCCTTGGGTTTCTCGGATTTCTTGGCTTTTTCACTCTTCTTGGCCACCTTTTTGGGGGCTTCCTCGAGCTCTTCGTCGTCCTTTTGCTTATCCCAGGTCTCCTTATCCACTGCCCAGTCCACTGCCACGGTACGTCCATCCACAATGGTTCCATTGAGGGTCGCGAGGGCCTTCTCCGCGTTCTTGCGGCCACGAAGCGTGACGAAACCAAAGCCAGAAAGCTTTCCTCTGTCATTGGGCAGATCGGCAAACTTGACCTTGCCGAATTTCTTGAATAAGTCTGACAGCTGCTCGGAAGACTTGATGCTCCAGGGCAGATTTCGAATGATGAGTTTGGGCGCCTTCTTGGCCTCGGCAAGAGCGTCATCGCGCGCACGCTTCTCCTCGTTGACCTTGGTCTTTCCCTCAGAGACGGCCTTGCTGTTGTCACGATGTCTGGGCTGGGCGATATCGAGCCTCAAACGACGTCCACAAAAAAGCTGGTTGTTGAGCTTTTCCTTAGCCTCAATCGCATCCTCAGCGTCGGCAAAAGAGACGAAACCATAGCCTCTGGACACCTTGTTGCGGGGGTCGAGTACCACGGTGGCATGCTTGACGGGGTAATGTTCCGAAAAGAACTTGGTCAGACTCTCGCTGGAGGCGTTGTGAGGGAGGGACCTGACGAAGAGAGACCGGTTGGAGTCGACTCGAGCCTTCTTGCTTCGGGGTTTGGGAGACTGTCCAGCAGCATTTTCGGTATCCGCAGACGCCTCCTCGGGGTCGCGCTGGCGTTTCTTGTCGCCAATGGGTGCCATTGTCGCGGATTTATCGAGAAACGTCAATTACAAATAGCTCTCGGGTACAGCTTTTGCAACTTTGTCGGTGTCTGGGCTCTGCGAACAAGGGAGCGAGAAAAAAAAGAATTTGGAGGCCCGATAAGAAGCTTATCGTCGTACAAATGTGGGGGCAGCACAACTGGTTGCAGCTGCCGACCCCTCTGTCTCCAAATGCGCTAGGCCAAATGAGGGAATCTACGAGTAAACAAACAAGCGGGCAGCAACAACGGTTTGTAATTACAACGGGTCTTTCCTGCTTCTATCGCATGTCGCACCTTCCCCTCGATCTTCAACACCCCCAATGCTGTCAGAGTCCCCAGCGCAGGAAAACAAACGACAATTATCGCGCTAAATCCGACTCCAAATATCGCGCAAAACACCAAAAATCATGCCCGCGCGAACGTCGAGGTCGGCGCGCACCTCCGCTGCCGTCTCCCACAAAGCCTCTGTCGGGAGCCTTAACCCACGCGCGTCGACTGCCTCGCGCGCCTCTACTGCTGCCAACCTCGATATCCCCGCCGAAACCCCCGATAACGCCCTTCGAACCCAAGTCGCCACCGTCTTTCGCGAGGCCCAGAAGACCACAGCGTCTCACAGGAAACTAGCTGTCACCCTGCGCAAGATCCAGGAGACATGCTGCTACGAGCCGACCACCGCCAAGAAGTCAGCCGCCTCCGACTTTGACGAAGATGACTTCAACGTCGAGTTTGTGCGTGCTGTGCTGCGCGTCATGCCCATCAAGAAGAGTGAGGGCGTGGGCGAGAAGACGATCCGCTTCATCGGACTGTTTTTGCGCCACTCGGTCGACAAGGACAACGAGGTTATGGGCGAGGCCGACCACGACGCCAGCACCATGCCCGAGACGCCCAGCACCCGTCTTACCACCCATCTTATGGAGACCATCCTCCCGCTCCTCGCCGCCAAGGACAAGTTCGTGCGCTACAGGTCGACGCAGCTGATCTCGCACATCATCAACTCCCTGGACGCCATCGACGACGACTTGTTCCAGAAGTTGCGGTCAGGGCTGCTCAAGAGAATCCGCGACAAGGAGGCCATGGTTCGCGCCCAGGCCGTCCTCGGGCTTGGACGTCTTGCCGGAAATCAGATCGAAGCGGAGCCGAATTCGGACGATAGTGACGACGGTAGCTCCGCAGTTGGTCTGCTGGAGAAACTCTTGGAGGTTCTGCAAAACGACCCAAGCGCCGACGTGAGGAGGTCTCTCTTGGTCAACCTGCCGATTCTGCCAACTACTCTGCCATTCCTGCTCGAGAGAGCCCGCGACCAGGATGCGCTAACGCGCCGCGCGGTGTACTCGCGCCTCTTACCGGCGCTCGGCGACTTCCGCCACCTTTCCCTCTCTATGAGAGAGAAGCTCCTCCGCTGGGGCTTGCGGGACAGAGATGAAAACGTACGTAAGGCGGCGGGACGTCTCTTCCGCGAGAGGTGGATTGAGGATTGTGCTGGCACCCCACCTCTTGCCGAGGCCAGCCAGGCGGCTGAGGTGTCGCCACCAACTCTCGACGCGCTACTGGAGCTCCTGGAGCGTATCGACGTGGTGAACTCGGGCGTCGAGAACGGTGTCGCCCTCGAAGCTATGAAGGGCTTTTGGGAGGGCCGCCCGGACTATAGGGAAGCTATCGCCTTTGACGACAATTTCTGGGAGACCCTCAGCGCAGAGTCTGTGTTCGTGGCCCGGAGTTTCAACGAGTTCTGCAGAAACGAAAGCAACGGGAAGTATGAGTCGCTCATCGAGGAGAAGCTGCCCGAAGTCACCAAGGTGGCCTTTTACCTCGAACGCTACATCAAGGTCCTGATCGACGCTATTAAGAGAGCCGACGAGATGGACGCTGAGGAGGACGAGGAAGAGGACACGGTGGAACAAGAGTTCATTGTTGAGCAGCTGCTCCACGTTGCCCTCACCCTCGACTACTCTGACGAAGTGGGCCGCCGTAAGATGTTTGCCCTTCTGCGCCAAACCCTGTCCATCCCAGAGCTCCCAGACGAGGTGACCAAGCTTACCGTGGACGTGCTTCGCGATATCTGCGCTCCCGATGCTGCGGGCGAGAAGGAATTCTGCAGCATCGTGCTCGAAGCTGTCGCTGACGTCCACGACACTATTGTCGACGACCTTCCCGGCGATGACGCCGACGAAAGCTTTCATTCGGCAAAGTCCGAGGTCAGCAGCGACAGCACTCCAACCAAGGGCGGCAGGAATAAGAATCCCGAGCTCTCGGAGGAGGAGGCTGCCAGGAAGGCCATTAGGGAGATCATGATCAACATGAAGTGCCTGCATATTGTCCAGTGCATGTTGTCTAATGTTGCCGGAAACCTGCAGCAGAACGACCATCTTGTCTCAATGTTGAACAACTTGGTTGTCCCTGCAGTCCGGAGCCACGAAGCTCCAGTACGTGAAAGGGGCCTGGTCTGCCTAGGCCTCTGCTCGCTCCTCGACCGGTCTCTAGCCGAGGAGAACCTAACCCTTTTCATGCACTTCTTCAGCAAGGGCCACACAGCGCTGCAGATCACTGCCCTGCACATCCTCACAGACATCTTGAACGTGCACGGCGCACAGCTGCTCTCTTCGAACCCAGCGCTACTCAAGATCTACATCAAGGCGCTGCGGTCCGCCGCAAAGGCGCCGGCAGTCCAAGCCGCCGCGACGGTGGCCGTGTCCAAGCTGCTCCTAGGGCGCGTCGTCAGTGACCACGAGGTATCAGCAGAGCTACTCAAGACGCTGGTCGTCGCATATTTTGAGCCCGCCAGCTCAGGCAACCAGAGCGTGCGGCAGGCGCTCAACTACTTCTTGCCCGTGTTTTGCTACTCGCGCTCCGAAAACCAAGACCTGCTGCGCTGTGTGGCTCTTGATGCCCTGCACACACTGTACAATGTGCGTGAGGGCTTGGATGACGATGACGCCGACGTCGAGGACGAGATGGTTTCTCTATCGGTCATTGGCGCCTGCCTCGTTGACTGGACCGATCCCAGGAAATGCTTCTCGCCGTCGGGCGTGTCGGTTGACGCCGTGAAGCATGTCAACTCGGATGTGCACTTGGACTTTGCCAAGGATATCATCGAGCGGCTGGGTGGGAATTCAAGCAGTATGTTGAACCCTCACAAACATTTACCTCCATTCCAGATTTTTTTTTCATCTAACGCACCATTCCAGAAGAAGAGAAGAAAATCATCGCCGCCCTCCTCGGCAAGCTCTACATCTCGCCCGCCTCGTCCGAGGAGAAGGCGCGTGACGTGTACGCCGACGTCTGCTATGCGGTCGACAACCAGCTGCTCGCTGACGCCACCTCCCGTAACGCGCTGTACAAGATTCACGTCAGCCTGGGCAAGATTGTCAATAACCTCGACGCTGCCCAAGAAGCTGGCGCCGCTTCGCAGTTCAGGAGAAGCGTCAGCCGCAGCACCTCCATTGGGCTCGAGGACCGGACGATTGTTCCCGCCGAGGATAAAACAGTCGTGATGCTGACTGAGGAGGATATCGAAGAGGAAGACGAGGAAGAAGACGGGGAAGGGGATACTAGCTTGGGTGATGGGACAGTTATCCATAAAGCTGATGAGGAAGACTCTTTGGTGGATGATCTCTTGTCGGACGATGGAGAGCTGTAGATAATGATGTTGATGTTGCTGTGTATACATTTGGATGGAAAGGGGTGGGATTAGCATGGCTGGTATAATATCCTTTGGGGTGGTTCCTGGACCGGGTTTATGGATTGGTTGTTTTTGTCGTGTTACATTTATCTACGGAAATTTTCTGCAGCCCTGCAATTTGCCGTACATATTAAACGTTTGTTTGTTTTTTCTTTGAATCTTGTGTGGGTTGTGAAAATGGACCAAGTGGACAGACAATATATTGTCTACACTGATTGTTCGTGATGGTGAAGATAAGGGCTGCAGTTCCGAATATTGCTTCGTTCAGACAATATGTTCTATCACATTTCCCCCTCGCCGTTAATATATAGAAGCGTTATGAATATGAGAAATTTCAGCGTATATAGTCGAAGATATTGATATATCTCAGTTGGATGACAAACTGATATTTCGCTGCGCTCTACTGTTAGCGAGGCAAATCTATATAATAACTAATCCCCCCCCCCCCCCCCCCAAGCAAAGATAAAGCAAGCAAGCAACCCACATTTATCCATCTCCATTATATAAATCTAAGTCCTCCTATATATATAATACAAAAACTAAAACATCTTTCAAATGAACCATCTTCCAAGTTAGGCACCCGTGTCGGCCGATGGCAGTGAGAGCGCTCAACCTCAACTCACCGAGAGGGAAAGGAGCGAACTGACATAACATACCCAGCAACAGCGCACTTTCCCAACAACAATTCTCAAGTAAGACCCATATACTAAATCCGCGCCTGCTTGTTTCAACAAACATCCAAAAGACCGAGTGGCCAAGTCGTCAAGTCGGGGACTTTGTGTCCTCAAGCCCTGCGTTCGAACCAGCTAACCAGCTCTCTTCTTTAGGACAAACAACAACACAAGTCAGTCGACTCAGTCGATCGCTCGTCCTGACAAAATTGAGCTTCCATTCCGTAGTAGTGGTATTGACTACTTCTACATTCAATTTTCAACGAACAACTTCACAAACTTCACAAACAAAACCCATCCACAAGACAGGCGCGCAAGCCGTGATTTCCAGAAACAAAAATAAAAACTCGACAAGTGGTCCTCCTCAAGGAGACAGCCCTCCCTCTATCCTCTCCTACGGTCCAGCGGATCAGATCCTCGAGATCTTTCTTCTGTTGTCGTCGACACAGAATCAAACAAACAAACAAAAGGCAGTCAGATCCTATTCAGCAGATTGACAACGGTCGTCCAGCGGATCAGATGTTCAACCAAAGTAAAGTATCATTCAGTCCCTTTCCCCCGACTTGACGGCTTCTTTTTTCTTTTTTTTTTTGAGGTTTCTTTTTTATAATTCATTAGTTACTATTTATCATCCCCAGAGTTCTATTCGCTGCATATATATATATAGATATCTAGATGCCATCTAATGCTTGCAACGTATATAAGATTGTGTATTCGTGAGGAAGAGAACGAGAACGAGCACACTTAGCCAGTGCTCTCTCTAGTGTGCGTCTATCTAAAAAAGGGTATCAAATGCTTTTCTCCACGGGCGCTGCGCGTGCGTCGCGACTCAAGGAAAATGACACAATTGAGACGTCATTCGTAAAAGGTCTTGTTCTTTTCCCGGCCTCCTTGCCTTGCCGTCTCTGCCATCCCGACTGGGACACGGTCAATCACATTTGTGTGGAATCCAAGCCTAGCAGATCATATCTGGCCCTTTTCTCATTTTTGACGATATTTACCCCGGGACCTCGTAAAGTTAGGGAAATTCATCCTTCCAACAAAAGAGATTCTCTCTCACGCAGCAACCTTCATGTCGATTCCAGATGCCTTTGTCACACCGTGTGTCGAGTTCACAACGGGGGAGGCAATCTTCTGCCCCCGTGCCTGCTCCGTGAGCGTGACGAGCTCCTTGAGCATCAGTTCCCGCGTCGTCCGTGTCAGCTCGTCTACATCGGCAGCCGTGAGGCCAGTTGTCGGGATGGGGTCAAGCACTGCATTATCCAAGTCAGCAACCTTGGTCTTCAGGAGGTGGGATAGGGGGACCAGCTTACCCTTGACCGGTATCCTCCCGGCATTGAACACAAGCCCCCTCAGCCAGAGAACATGGCTGTAGTTGGCCACAATAACAGGCACGATGGGCACCTGGGCCTGCACAGCCAAATGGAAGGCGCCCTTCTTGAAGGGCAGCAGCATGGGCTCCTTGCTGTAGCTCCGCGTGCCCTCGGGGAACATGTAGACGCTCTGGCGCTTGCCGCGGATCTCCTCGACGGCGCTGCGCATGGCCTCGCGGGCGCTGTCGCTGTTCTGGCGGTTGATGAAGATGGTGCCGCTGAGCGTCATGAACCAGCCGAGAAATGGCGTCCTGCGGAGGGAGGACTTGGCCGTCATGCTGCAGTACTTGGGGAACATGCACCCCAGCATGAGCACGTCGAGCTCCGTCTGGTGGTTGCCGACAAACACGGCCGGGCGCACCTGCTCGAGGTGCTTCTTGGGGTCCTCGACGTCAAACGTGATGCCCGTCGCGATGGCCATGAGGTATTTGAAGTTGCGGCCCGTGGCCCACTGCGCGATCTGCCCATACCCCGTCAACCGCAGTAGGATGGACGCCACTACGCCGTACAGAGCGGTGAACACCAGTGCGAGATACGAGGCGAGCACGCGCGCCACAAAGGCCGCCTTGGGCACGACGAACGACAGCATGAAGAAGGCGATGGTCAGGGCGGTGTAGCCTCCGAGGAAGTAGGCCAGGTAGGCCAGGTAGGGGTGGGAGGACGCCATATTTGAGCTCTTTTTTTTTGGGGGGGGGGGGGGGGGGGGAGAGACAGCGGCGTTTGGGCCCAGGGGCGGCGCGATATTGTAGTGTCGATGACGGACGGACGCGGGGATGGGGGGGGAAGGGGGGGAGACTAAGCTCTACCTTATGACTGGCAGCTTTCTTGTTCTCAACTCTTGCGGACAACCGTTAGGTTTTGAAGGTTTTGGCTTTTTGGACTAGGGGAAGGATGACTTGCAGTGGACCAGCGGCTAGGATGGAAGAAGACCCAGAACTAGCGGGTATTGCGGCTGGAGCAGGTGGAACTGGTGTTCGGCTGGAACTCGAGGCATGAGAAAGGCCTGGTGGGTGTGGTTGCGTGACACAGGCGAGCAAACAGTCTGTCTCTGAGGTCCTCTCATCAGATGACGAGAAGGGCGATGGAACGGTCACTGGTGATACTTGGCTTGCCTAGGTCTAGGTTTTAGGGGCAAGTGAGTGACATGTTTGTTGTTGCGCGTGGGCTTCACCGACAGAGCAAGGTTGGAGCGCAAGAGACCCCCCCCCCCCCCCCAAGAGACCCAAGGAGAAGCCGACGGGCAGCATCGAAGCTTGTGGGGTGCCGACAAAAATCGCGGGATGACTGCCGCTGACGCCTGCAATTGGCTTAAAAACTCGGCTAAGACCCCACAAAAGAGCTCTCTTGGGGAAGAAGGGTCATGGGGGCCAACTGACGAGATCCCGAGGTTGGCTTTTTCGTTGAGGCTAACGCTAAGCATTTTCTTTGGCTGGGAAACGCGGGGCAAGCCGAGACTACCTAATACACTACAACCAAGAATGATCAGTGAATGCGATTTGGCAATTCAGTCACTGCACATTTTCACATTGGCATTGGTCCAGCCCGAAATGGAAGTTGAAATTACAAACAGAGAGAACATTCTTTTGATCTATCCTCCATTGACACTGCAGCCCTGTGGGATTCATAAACTTCAGTGGTCGCTGAAACCCCCATTTGGCTTAGTAGTACTGAGAATCCAACGGAGGTCATAGGACGGCCCCGTGCGGGATCTCCAGGGCAATACCAACCACCATGCATACCTGCCCTTTTCATCCTCGTAGGTCCGAAACTATGATCCAATGATGAAGATGTATTCGAATTTGCATCCACCGCCTGTTCATCTAGGAACTTGGAACGGCCGCTAGACTTGATCGTCCTCTAGTTCTAGGGTTGTTAATGACCCGTCACCTGTGAGTCTCAGGGATAAATCCCCACTCAAAGAGTCGTCGAACTTCTTGAGAGACCATATCGAACAGAGTCTCTTCAGCAAAGTCGGTAGACGGCTCGGGGGATGTAGTGAGTTCCTCCGGGGGTAGAATCGGCGGGGGCTCAAACGGAGCTAGGGCTCTCGAAAGATCGGTAGCATCTGTTGGTACCGATGGGCTGTCCACTGGGAGCCTATGACCTTCGGTAAACCGCGATATGCAATTCCGAAACCCTCCCCAAGCCTCGTACTTGGACACGGCTAGACTGGGGCGTTGGATGTTTGGCCTTGGCAAAGCTAGACTGTCGCTTGGCTGTCGGGCTCGTTTTCTCCCTCACATCTTCCTCATAACTTGGAAGTGACTTGAGGGCGAGAAAGCGCAGATGTCCCTCAACATGGTCTTCCATGCTGCCATCGGCTTCTTCGATACCGCAGAGTGTGCAAGACTTGAAGATAGGACCGATCGTCCGGGAGTTTCTGTCGACAAGGACACCAAGCTGGGCGTCAGTGAACTTTCCTGGGTGGGCGTGTTTCGTGTGCGTGAGGGATTCTCCTCTCATGGCGCCCACGAACTCGTCGTAGGACCTGGACATACAGCGCCATAGCAATGCATACTTACGCATATCTTTGAGCCATGCCTAACTATGACTATGCAATTCGTTGGCCGAGTCGCACTCCTCGAACAAGCAAACGTATGGGTCAAGATCATTCATGACGTGCAACCTATGGCTGTTAGCGTGTTTATAAACATGGGAGTCTGGAGTGGCTTGGGTCCCGAAGAGGAGGCCGAAATATTGAGTTGCACGTACCTCCATTTCTTATCATCAATGGCCTCCTGAGCTGGTAGAGCATCAAAACAAAACGGGCATGTCACCTCCCCTATTGCCATGAGGCCGCTGCAAGGGGCAGGCGAAAAGCGGAGCTCCTCGCCGTTGTTTAGCGCAACAGTCTTGGACACAGAGACCGCAGACGGGGCCGAAGCTCTTTCGAATCGACCAGGAGGCAGTGTTGTAGCCGCCTGTGCTACAGATTGCAACACGCCCTGGGAGGTTGTCGCAGCCACCTGACCCCCTCTCGAGGGTTCTTGGGGCAGGTCCTTGGTGGGGCGTGTAGTGGAAGGCTGCAACGGCACCTCTTGGGGCCGAATAGAAGTTTTTAGCATAGCGAGACCTCCGGTACAAGATTCTCTTGTGTCCCAAGAGCATAGTTCTCGCGAGTCGTTGCCGAATGCTATCGCTTGCCGCAGGAAATTTGTTGCGGATATGATTGCCAAACAGCTGCAGCAGAAACGGTTCGACATCATTTCCCTGACCATCATGAATCCAAAATTGGTTTGCCGCTTCCAGGTTCTGCATCTCAAATATCGGGCGCTTCTCGCAATCGATGATCCAAGGACGTCCGGCTTGGGGCAAAGACTCCGATGTTAGCGGCCCACACAGAGAATCTCGCACGCTGGTCATCCACTAGAGAGAGCTCGCGAGGATGAATAGAAGCAGCCTTATCAAGGCATTTCTGAAAGATTCGAGGCACAACTTGGCGCATCCTGAAACTGTGGGTGACTGCATCTTTCCGACATCTGCCCTGGCACTTGTAGTTGCCATTGTTGTCAGTGTCAGCGTCAGCGTCAGCGTCAAAGACGGAAATAAACTCATGAAATTGATGTAAGGTAAGATGGGCACCTACATAGTTTCCAGTGTCAGGCCATATTTAAAGAAGGCCGGCGCGATTGTGGGGGACAAAGGGTGATGTGCCTTGGTGCCTGACCGCAGTGACCAGATTTGCATGCAGTGTATCGTATCACAGCTTCCCCCCGTTTCACTTCATTCTCCATATGGAGACTCGATCTAACCTTCCCTCTAGTCCTGGGATAACGTCCCAACTATATCAGTAATATTTGGCGTCCCTATGGACTTTGACCGGCGCCCAAACATCAGTGATCACCCTCCAAGGCTCAGACGCCGCCACCTCAAGAATAAATGAATCTATGATACAGTCTCGTTGACTCCATGGACGATGGCATTGAACCTAGTCCAGACACCTATGACGTCGAAAAACCTGGCTTGGACGACCTTGACCCAGACGATTTGAATTCGGATGACATTGATCCAGTGGATCTAATACAACACCGATGCCCCACTCTCGTCACGTTAGCCATCATGTTGTAGGAAGTCTGCTTTGTGACACCCTTCGATGTCTTATCCAAGAAGTACGGCGTGGAAATGGGAGATGGCATGCCGTCGTCGAGATACATTGATGCCAATCTGGTCTTTCAAGCGTGTAGAGGCGAAATATCCGAGAATTCTCAATTCCACTATGCTGTCGAAAAAAAATGTCTGGATCCAATAACAATCCGGGAGGACAATGATGGGAACAAGCTAGACAACAAGACTATGAAAACCAATATCTACCAAGAAGTCGTCCGGCCACTGGAGACCGAACTAAGTCAGACCTACAGTTTCATATCCTTGACGATCTTGACAGAGTTGCGCAGAGTTTGGACTTTGCAGACTGGGACCAGACAATACCAACATCGAGCCAGCATACTGAGGCTGGTGCATATTATATTCCCAATGTGCAAGCATCAAAGTGTCCCCGTCCTCCGAGTTATGAGGACGTTAAGGACATCAAAAGAGAACGAAACAGAAGAGAACGACAAAAGAAAGAAAAAGAAAAGAAAAGGGGAAGGAAATATAAATAAACCAATAATAATATAAAAGGGAAAATAAAAGGTAATAAAATAAAGGAAGAGAGAGAAAGAGAAAAGAAAGCGAAGAGAAAAGAAAAATAAATAAAAATCCATACCTCCCCTCCCAGCCTACACCGACATCAACACCAAACCCCAACACAGCGCTCAAGAACCGCGTGAAGATGGTGAACCCCCCTGCGCGAAGTTTTTCCATCGAAAAGGCCACCTGCCATGCTGCTGCTCGGTCGAAAACACGTCCGACTCAGCCGGTATCGGCGTCGCGTAGAGGGCCCGCTCGGGGGTCTTGACCGACGTGATGATGCTGCCCAGCCGGATGGGTCCCAATGGCGGAGGCGGGAAGTCCCATGTCGGCGCGCGGAAGAAGTACGGTGTGCGGTTGGTCATGGCTAAATATACATTCTGGGATAAGGGGTTTGTTGTTTGTTTTCTCAAGGGGGCTAGGAAGGGAATATATTCAGGGGTGTGGATATCGGCTACTTATTTCGTCCGGTCTGGATAGAGTATTTCCTCTTAAGGCTGAAGAGTTACATAAATAAATAAGCTTAAATAACAGATGAGATGAAATACTGTTTTAGAAGCCTTGTTTAAGACTTTCCAGGTTGATGTTTCAGCGGTAACATGGGAATATACGCATAGGTAACGAGTGATGTCCAATCACGGTCAAGAGTGGAGCCACATGATCCCACTGACTTGTGAGGGTCGTCTGGTGATGTCACAGCGTGCCCCTGTCAAAACTTCCCAACACCACTAAAAAAGAACAGCTAAAAAGCACCGTCACCGTCTTTCATGCGCCCAGGACCCTGACACCGACTGACAGAGCGTCCTGACATCTCGCAGAATAGAGTTTCGCGATACTCTCAGCCTATTTTCTTTCATTTTGCTGCCCGCGCTCGTTTCAAGCTACGCCATCGCCATCACCAGTGCAAAGAAAGATAAATCGATGCCCTCGTCCCCCGTCTGTAATGGAATAGACGACAGACACGTACCAGACACCATCGCCGTCGTCTACGCTCTTTGCGACGGCCCTCCCACCTGCCCGGCATGATACCCTACATAGACACCCGTATGCGAGACCCTTGGACCTGTTCCCCGACCTCGGCATAGCTGACCTTCTCTCCTCGGTGTTCCAGCGTTTGCTTACCTGGGGAGTAAAATCGGTATTGGGTCTGACGAACGTAAGAGTTGCCCTTGCGAACCGAAAAACTGCGCCCAAGCTAACTGATTCTCTTCCCCTCAATCCCAGTCAAGCTCGTCTTCTCCTTCCTCCTATCCTACCCGCTCGCCGGCCTTTTGAAACGAGTTCCCGATGCGCACCCCGCGCAAAAGAACCTCTTTGTTATCAGGTGCGTTCGCCTCGCCCATCGCGACAGACGAAGAAGAAGGAGAACAAGAGACGGGGGCTAACCGAGTCAAGCGTTTCCATCTTCTACCTCGTCGGCCTGTTCGATCTGTGGGATGGCCTGCGGACGATCCTGATCTCGTCGCTGGGCGCCTACGCCATCGCCAAATTCCTGCGGAGGTCGCCTTACATGCCATGGGTTGGCTTCGTCTTCCTGATGGGCCACATGAGCATCAACCACATCTCGCGCCAGGCGGCTAACGATCCGCGCTCGGTTGACATCACGGGCGCGCAAATGGTTTTGGTCATGAAGCTCAGCGCATTCTGCTGGAACGTGGCCGACGGCACACTGCCCGACGCCGACTTGTCCGACTTTCAAAAGGACAGGCGGCTGCGTGAGCTACCGGGCCTGCTGGACTACGCCGGCTACGTCTTCTTCTTCCCCAGTTTAATGATCGGCCCGGCCTTTGACTATGTCGACTACCGCCGCTGGCTCGACACCACCATGTTCGAGGTACCAGCCTCCGTTGACCCTTCGAAGAAACCGCCCACGCGCCGAAAGCGCAAGATTCCGCGGAGCGGCACTCCGGCCATGGTGAAGCTGGTGACGGGCCTGGTGTGGATCGGCCTGTTCGCCAAGCTTGCTGGCCACTTTTCGCCCGAAGTGCTGACCGAGGCGCACTTTAAGGAGTACAGCTTTGTGCGCCGGCTACTTGTCCTGTATATGGTGCCCTTGACTGCGCGCGCAAAGTACTATGGCGTTTGGACCATGACGGAAGGCGCGTGTATCCTCGCTGGCCTGGGCTACAACGGCGTCGATCCGGTCACGGGCAAGGTGTCTTGGGACAGACTACAGAACATCAACCCCATGGAAGTCGAGTTTGCGCAGAATACACGCGCCTATCTCGGTGGCTGGAACATCAACACCAATAAGTGGCTGCGAAACTACGTCTACCTCCGCGTCACACCCCGTGGCAAGAAGCCTGGTTTCCGCGCGACACTCGCCACCTTTACGACGAGCGCTTTCTGGCATGGATTCTACCCGGGCTATTACATGACGTTTGTGCTGGCAAGCCTGATCCAGACGGTAGCGAAGAGTGAGTTTCCATTATTTAATTACTTGTCCAAACAAGGAGTAACTAACTCTTTCAAGACTTCCGCCGCTACTGCCGCCCCTTCTTCCTGGACCCCAAAACCCAAGCCCCCCTGCCCAGCAAGAAATACTATGACTTCTTCTCGTGGCTTACCACCCAGATCTTCTTTGCCTTTGCCACCGCCCCGTTCTTGATACTCACCTTCTCTGGCTCCATGGCTGCCTGGTCCAACGTCTACTTTTATACCATCATTGGCACCTTTGCTAGCATGGCCTTCTTTGCCTCGCCCGCCAAGCCGTACCTAAAGCGTGCGTTGGAGCAGCGTGCTGCCAAGGCCAACTCGCAACCGCAGCAGACGACGCCCGGTGCCCAAACCGGAAGCGAAGTGGGGGAGCTCCGCAGATCCCTCAGCATTGATTCTCTACGCGACGAGCCAGTGCTTGGGCTTCCCTCAGATCCCCAACGGGACCTGGACGAGGCGCTGACCGAAATCAAGGCCGAGGTGGACGAGGCACGCCGCCGCGTCGAGTTGAAGAGGAGGAAGACCGTGCAGTTGGAATGACGAAACTTATCCTTCGCAGTAGCGGCGTCTTGTTGGCAAATGATGGCTCAACTTGACAAAGACGGGTCGGGCATCGCGGTCGTCAGTACAGCAGAAGGGGGGGTTTAGGAGATGGTAAAGGCGCAGTAAGTTAGCCAGGAGAGAACGTTGCTGCTACTCCGTACTCTCTGTATATAACAGCAATCATCACCTGTCCGATTTTCCCCCACTTTCTTTCTCGTTCAGCGAGCGCGAAACAAGTTCAAAGCGTTGCGAATCATGGCATAGGAAAGGGAGTGTGGCACGGTGGCAGAATTATTTCTCGCCAGCATTTAAGAAGGAGCAGGGGGGGCTTTGGATTCATGTATGTATGTGACCTGCCCACCCATGCCTACGGCATTTAAGTGAGGATATATAATTTTTGAATATAAAGACTTGTATATGTATATATATATATATATATATATATATATATGTAACACCGTTGGTCAACTTGTCGACTTGTATTAACTATATTTTGTTCTTTTCACTAACTGAAAGCTATCCTAAGACACTTTTTAGAAACGAGTTACATGGACTTACCTAGGCACCCATCTCAGTTCGACCCTACTCAAATAAATCTTGTTGCGGTACCTGCTATCCAGATCATCCCTATATAACCATACCGTTTGGCTCCAGGGCCAGGGTCTTTGGTCCAGCGGTATCGGTAGGTATCTGACCAATATCGAGCGAAAACGATTAAGTCTAGCAGGCCAAAATGCATGTATATATATGATATATAATATTTCCATTACGTTAACTAGTTAATCATCAGTACCTATTACAGTCTTACTGCTGCATTAACTTATGGTGAGACACTATATATATGTATATAAGGTAGATATATGGAAAAAAGAAGACAGGGAGATAACCATCCTCCGAATCATCTCCGCCCCAATCAGGGGCAAGAAATAAATATACCCAAAAAGAATTTGGAACGCCCGCTTCATACGCGTGGCAAATATTATTGTTGATACAATGTTGCTGAAAAGAAAAAATACAAAAAAAATATCATCTTGGCGGTTTGCTTGTTCGCTCCTCCCAAGATCATAAATGAGTAATAGATCAACCCGACTCCAATCCTTTCAAGCCAGAATGGGTATCCATCTTTAAAATCCGTCTCTCATATCCGGGGTTCAAATTAATTTCCCTCGTGTCTTCGTCTATGACGTCGGCTTCTAAGCAGCTTTATATGTTAAGGTGTTGATGGTGGTGGTACAGAGGATATGAAAAAGGGTGTAATGTAGATGGCGAATAAATAGTTCCTCTACTTTGAATCGAAGTGATATGAAGTTGTTATGAGGAAGTCAGTTGATGGGTCGTGAAATCCGTAAAGAAATAGGCGTGGACCATGGGAAGCGTTGTCAGGCGTCGTCATTGGGCGGGTGAAATCTAAGGTTGGCGCTTCAAGGCAGAACTGTCACGCGTCAAGGGTTCCGTTGTAGAATATGTCGTACAGGTCGTAATAATTCCGGGCGAGAAGAAGATGAGGGCAAGGAAATATGGCGTTGCAAGCCCTGTAGTGTAAGAGACCAAAGAGATGAATAAAGTGTATGCGTGGGTGTGTGGGTGTGATAAACGTCGGTGTAAGAAATATGTCGAGCACCTGGTTGATCTCACGAGGTTCTGACGATCCAGCCCTGTTTTGCGCCAACGACAACAAGGGCAATTACGGCGCCGATGATGAGGAGACCCAAAATTGACATCATGCGATTTAGGTTCCGCCACCAGCGAGCACTCTCGTATCTCGTCTCATCGATGACGAGGGGTGCGTATGTTGACTTGGGTTGCGAACGACCGAACTGGTCTCGACTATTGTCTCTCTCCATCATGTTGTGAAGCGTGGGGTTAGGAGGCAGCGGCAACAGCGCGGCTATCATCCAGGCTGTACAAGACAGGTTAGTATTCAGCGCGGACTTATTTTTACAAAGGCATGTGAAACTCACCAAACGGGAATATAAATCCCACAATGAACAGCACCACCTGTGCGTTCCTTTTGCCCAAAATCCCGGTATCAGCCGACCAGGTTACACTCGGCGGATCCCACACGCTATACCGCGTCGCTCGGCGGTCCATACGGAGATGCGGAGACCAGATGCTCGACGTCTTTCGCTTTATTGACCGAAACACATTATAGTCTTGCCCCATAGGCGCAGACGTAATTTCCAAGGATCCCGAGTCCGAAAAGGCGCGCTGGTTCTGGGTCTGGCGTGCCTCCTTCGCCCGTCTGCGTGAACTGTGAATGTTCATGGGGAAGTGGTCCGTGTTTGGGGAATCACTGCTCATAAACGCCGAGCTGCCAGGCCGGCTGCCCCCGGCCTCGGAAGGGGAGGCGATGGACGGAGCGCCGAGGAAGCGCCGTTCGCCGGAGCCGTAGTACACCTTGGCCCAAGCCGGAATGGACGAGGTAATGCTGTTGGCTCGAGAGCTGGAGCTGGAATGAAGGTTCCGACTAGAGCTGTTGCTGCTGGAGAAGAAGGCGGAAAGGCCCGACCTAGAGGGATGCTCTTGCAAGTCGGCCAGCCCGTCGCCATCTTCATCCTGGTCCCGAACCGTTAGTAGCTGTGAAGGGCCGGCTCTGGCATAAGTCGGCTGTGGCCTCTCGAGGGAGTCACTATTCGATGAAACTTCTTCGAGTTGGGCAGCCAAGGACGAGGAGATGCTCTGCATCTGTCGGCTGTGTTGGGAACTTTGCCACCCATTGCTGCTGCGCCGTCGATGCCCATTGCCACTAGATGTCTCGGGCGACACGGAGCGCGTCGGGCCCCGTTCGCTGTCGCCATCGCCTTCGCTCTCGGACACCACGGTTGATAGTTGAGAGCTCCACTGGTGAGGATGCGCCTGGATCATCGGGACCGGCGGCCGCTGTGTCATGAGGCTCGGGGCCGTATATGAGCCGGTCGACGATCCTGGTGTCTGCAAAGCCGACCATGGATATTGCTGCTGCGATGTGTTATCCGGCTCTCTTGCTCGGGCAGACCGAGACGTGGATGCGCCAAAGTTGATCAACACCGGTGCCGCAAAGAAGGCTTGCGACGGGTCCTGGGTACTGATAATAGACGATATGCTTTTCAGGGACTGAAGGGAGCCAGCACGGGCTCGGAGATTATCGCGCGAGCGTTGCTTGTAGTACCCAATCTTCTCGTAAGACTTCTTCTTTCCCGGCCTCAAGGGAGGAACCAAAAGGCTTTCTTGGGAGTAAGTCGGACGGAGCTTTCGGGGAATAGGGGCTAGTGACGAGGACGGCGACGGGTCGCCATGCAAGACGTAGTTGTCGTCGTTGAATAAACTCGACGGTGGTGGGCTGCTGGAGAAGGGCGGGGCCGGCGAGGATTCGCCAAGCAGCTCGTAGTTGGAATGGCTGGACGAGGGCAAAGGAAGACTGTCGTTAGACTGCTGGGCTGAGGAACTGGGCCCAAAAACCTTGTAATTGGTGTTCTCCGACGTAGTGGAGACGGTCAACGCAGAGATGAATGACGCGAATGACGCCTTGGGCACTATTGTCCGCGAGGGTGTTCTTTCCTGGTAGTCGTCGTACACTGAGTCGACTTCGGGCAGCGGAGGAAGAGACGTCTCAGGCGCTGAAGGTGCTGTGTCGAGCGGTTTCTTTCCCTTTAGGTCGGGTGTCTTAGGTACTTTCCGCAAGCCACCGGTCATGCGGTAGTTCCAGGGAGACGAGGTACTGGGGTCCTCCTCAGCCAAGTGTGTGGTCGAGGAGGCAGGGGACGGGGTCAAGGGTGCAAGCTCAGCAAAGCTGTGATCCGGGACGGTGGAACTCGTGCTAGTCAATGGGGAGCCGGCACGATCGTCGCTCCAAGCACTGATCGACGGATGGTCATGCGAGTTGGATGTTCTCGAAGAGTACGACAACGGCGGCGAAGAGATGCTGCCGAGGCTGCCAGAAACATCCGACTGCGGCCGCAGACGAACGAGAGAAAATGTCTTGTCAGAATGCACTGCAACCAAATTTGCCCGCCTCGACAAGGGCCGCGGAACGTGGGCAGGGCCAGCCCCGGCAGAGACGGGCGAGGAGGCTGACTCGCCGGGGCGGGTGTCCTGCAGCGCTGGTGATGCATTAATTGTCGTGATATGAGTCGAGACTTCAGACGATGACCTCAGCGCCAGTGCGGCTGGGCCACGGGAGGGGCCCGAGCTGCCTGAGCCTGAGGATGAGGATGAGGGGCTGGTAGCGGGTTTCGAGCCTGAAACCCTCACATCCCCCCTGGCCCTTCTCGCCAATGAAAGGGTCGAAGCCGAAGGGGACGACAATGCGGACCCCGGACCGCTAGCATAACCCTCTGATGGCTGGCCACGCCTTTGCTCTCGCGCAAGGCTGGTAGTGCTTTTGTTGCTGATGCTGCTGCCGCTCTTCTCCTGTTCCTCGTAGCTCCCCGAGTGCCCAGACAGCCTCTCGCCCGGACCGTGGGGGCGGGAGGACGCCTGGCTCGGGGCGCGGCCATCGGGGTCGAGCCGCGGCGGGGTGTAAGGGACAATGCGGATGCCAATGGTGTTGTTTTGCGACTGAGTTCTCTCGTGGAGCGGTGTCGTTCGGCCATGTCGGGTGGGTGGCGCCGACATGGCTGACTCTCGGCCGGGAGGTTGCAGTTCCGGCGCGCGTCCAGCTCGCACGTCAATAGCTAGACGATCACCTCAGATGCGCTCCATACCCGTTTCATGCGCCCAGCTGTGTCGAGAAAGAAAGAGAGAGGCCAAGTTTGCGCTGGCCAAGCCTGGTATCAGACGGCGGTACGAGGCGTTTTCAATGTCGTCGACGACAGGCAGGCCTGGGTCAGCGATAGTCGCTTGGTGACTACGTCGGTGTTGATCGAGCACACTCGCTTGCTGCTGTCGGTCCTGATGCGCCCAGTGCTGATGCTGGGGTTAGGGCTGGGGCTCCAAATGTTGGGAACACGATTTCGGCCGGGAGATGTGGACTCGGGCGAGGGTGTATGGAGTGAGTGGATGGAGTCGGCCGTCGCGTTGGGACAAAACGCACAGGCAGCAAAATATTAAAGAATAAAAATATCGACTAACCACCTCGACGAGCGGGGAAGAGGCAATAGAACGAGTGCGTAGAAGAGAAATAAAGCAGTAGCAGATTAAAGATAGCAGAGAAAGAGGAGGGGAGGGGTAGTGGTAGTTGTGGTTGTGGTGGAGGGGCGGCGAGGATATGTCCAAGGCGAAGCGAATATCAGTCGACCATATAGCGGAGCGGCAGAAGGAGAAAGAGGAGGCGGGAGAGACAGAGGCTGGCACTCGCTGGCAGGCAACGTCTGGTCAGAGTCGGTTCTGGTCTGAATCGGGAAGACGGATGGCAAGGGGGAAGCTTCTTCGGGGTGGAAGGGTCGCTGGCGCCAGGGGTTGGTGGACTGGGTCGTGTCCAATACCTTGTCCAACTAAGGACTAAGGAAGGACGACCTGGGGAGAGCTTGGCTGTTCTTCGAGGTTGTTCGAGCAGACGACGACGGATTATGCGGCCGGTCAAGTTGGACAGGATGGGTGGACAAGGGCTCTCCAATCTCAATCTCCAGCCACTACTCTCAGGTCTCCAACCGCACAGGAATGAGAAGCAGAAAAGAGGAGAAGAGAAATAAGGCGCAAAGCGGGCCTGGAGAGAGAGAAAACACCTAATTCTCTCCTCCTCGACGACGCGGATCGCGATTCGACCATGCTCGCATGGCAGCGACGCCGTTCATTGGCCACGAGCCCAGCGCCTGTTTTGGTATGCACTCTTCAGGGACAGGAGCTGCGAGCAGGGTGTCGACAAGTGCCCAAAAACCCAGAAGCGGAATGGCGTCTGGACACCGCTGCGTTGGACATGCTAGACCGCTGCAAAGTTTGAGGCAAGGCTGAGTCTAATTTCGCAGTTCCTCCACTTGCACCAAGACTCATCCACTCGAATACGTTAGGTACCTGAGGCACAGGAAAGAACTCCTAACACTCACTCAGTGGGACCAGCTTGCCAGCGCACCAGGTCGCCGCCTCTTTTCAACAGGAACTATAATAACCACCATTGCAGTTTATTGAGCTTGTAAGAACAATAAAATCTGACGTAAGAAGTAGACCTTTAGTTTAAGAGTTCGCACTGGGGACCGCCTCACGTTGCAGCCCCCAAAGCCGAGACGGTCTCAACTCTACGCTGTGCGAGTGTATCCCTCTGGAACCGTAGGGAGAGGTAGATCTGGGGTCGGGTCGTTGCTGACCGCAGATCGATATGCTGCTGCTTCTCTGCTAGGTAACCGTTCCAGTATGTCGCCAGCCGACGGGATGGGCTGGAGGACAGACAGTTTTACGTCGTCTTGGACATGTCCCCCCAAAAGCATTCGCGGGCGTTGATCCCCGCTGCAACCCAACTCGCATATCCCCCCCAAGTCTCAAGAGGCGCCCGCCAGACGCTTCCCACTCATTGTCCCGAGGCGCCATGTGGGCCGAAACACTTTGAGGGGAGGACCGACGGATGCAGATGCAGATGCATATAGATGGGGAGGGTATAGTAAGTACCCGGCGGGATCGATTCGATTGACAGGAAACACAGCATACTATTGCGTTTCTGGGTACGTAGTATGTACTGGTGTACGGCGTGTGTCGCTGTGCCAGTGGTGGCGGTCAATGGCCAGCTACAAAACCGCCCGAGGTTCATTGAAGATGGGGAGCCGAACAGAACAGGGGTTTGGACGCGCCATTGCCAGGCGGGGTCTCTAATTAAATCGTCATGCAGCAACACGGGCAAGCGCGTCCTGTGGTCCTGTGAGCCTCTTGATTCGCGTGCATTTCGTGTCAAATGTGGCGTTAATATGCACCGCCATGCGTTCGCTGTTGAATTTGAATTCGTGCCTTTCTCCATTCGTGGCTGGCCGCTGGCATTTGGCATGGTTGCCACATGGGGAAGTCTATCAAGCCTAGCCTAAACAATACCAAGTCCAACAAATGGCTTTTGAAGAAAGGAGGTTTCCATTCCACGCAAAAAGGGGGTGGCCGAGTTGGCTAAAAAAAATTTAAAAAAAGAACGAACAGGAGAACAAAGAACCCAAGTTCCATCTCCACTCCGAGTGGGACAGGGTTGGTTTGCCCTTCAATCCTTTTGATGCATGCTTTAAACTCAATCGAGTCTTTTGTCTTCTTTTCTGGCCAGCACGTTTCAAAAATCCCAGCCTCCACTTCTCATAACCCCTGGTCTGTTTGGGGCTGGACAGTGAGGCCTTGTCAACCGACGACGACACACCCGCCCAGCCCAACGATTGAAGGGACGACGAATCGCGCGCGCACCCACAAGAGGGTTTGACAGAAGCGGCCGGTTACTACATACAGCGGTGTCTTTTTACATATATCTCCTTGTTTTAATTCAAGCAAGCGCAAGGTCTTGTTTCTCCCGAGATGCCTGTCCTCGAGGACATCATGCACAGGCTCAATCCCTGGCACCATAAGGGTATGGGTGCTCTCCTATACCCATCATCATCATCATCATCATCATCAATGAATATCTAGCGAATAGTAACACACCTCGTAGATGCTGAACAACCTCCCGCTCCACCCCCGATCAGCACCAGGGCGGCCATGTCCCTGCTGGTCGCCTACACCCTAGTGTACTTTCTGCCGTTCTACGCCTCACGGACCACGCGGCCGTCGCCCACGCTGTCGCGGGATGCCCCGTCGGTGATCCAGGCCCGCATCCGGTCCGTGGTCATCTCGTGCCTGCTCTGCTACGCCGCCACCTATGCCGTGCTCGTCAGACAGGCCGGCGCAACCACCGCCGAGGTCCTGCACTTGATCGGCGTGTGGCCGCCCGCCCTGGTTGACTCTCTGCGCGCTCTGGCCCTGACCGCCCTGCTCTTCGCCGGCCCGCTGTTCAGCTACCTCGTTGTTGACGCCGGGTGGCGCGAGTGGCTCCGGCTGGACCCGCTGCGGGAAGTCTGGGACGACTGGATGACCTGGCGGAATATCGTTGCTGTAAGTTCATTTCTAACCAACCCCCTTCACATATATATATATTTATATATATGTATAAACACTGACTTGAAAATAAGGGCCCCATAACCGAAGAAGTCCTCTTCCGCTCCGCCTCCATCCCCCTAATGCTCATCGCCCACACCCCGATAAAGCAAACCATCTTTCTGTCCCCGGTCCTCTTCGGCCTAGCCCACGTGCACCACTTCTACGAGTTCCGCCTGTCCAACCCGCAGGTGCCCGCGGCGGCGGCGCTGCTGCGGTCCGTGTTCCAGCTGGGGTTCACGACCGTGTTTGGCGCGTACGCGACGTTCTTGTACGTGCGCACGGGGTCGCTGCTTGCCGTGTGCGCCGTGCACGCCTTTTGCAACTGCATGGGCCTGCCGAGGGTGTGGGGCCGCGTGCGGCCTGCCGCCCCCGCTAGTAGTAGACAGGACAATGAAGGTCTTCGCCCGCGGCGGGGACAGCAGCAAGACAACTCAAGCACCGTGGTGTGGACTGTCGCGTACTATGCTCTGCTTGTCGCTGGCGCGGTTGCGTGGTGGAAGAACTTGTGGTCGCTGACCGAGAGCAGAAATGCCCTGGTGCCGACGTTGGCGTTCGCCAAAGGCTAAGATAGTTTACTCTAGTTGCGGACACTGCATGAGGACAAAGAATATTAGATGTCTCATGAACCAAGTCTGGTGATTGTGATGTTGTATGTCTACCCTTCCTGTGAGAAACGGGTAGAGTCTCAAATGTATGCTGCTTATACAAATGAGAATCGACTTAAACACTACTTTCAGTATTGAACCTGATTCCATCTTATCATCACCCCCTAGTCAGCCGACCCCAAATTAGACACTTACGACATCATAATCATCAAGCCTTGCATCCTAACACCAACATACACTTCGCTATCCCTTCCCGGGTTCACTCACGTAAGGACATTGGTTGATATATTAGGTTCAGTAGGTAGCTACTGATTGATATCTCTCCCCTCTCGTTGACAGGTTCCAGGAAACCAAACAATCCCCCCCATTCCCCCTTCCATCCTCTTTTTCAAAAAGAGGTGAAAGTAAACAAGGAGTCCATCCGACACAACCATGGCTCCCGCCTCTGTGCTTCTCTCCCTCTCCTTCGCAATCCCTTTCCCTCCCCGCCAAAACGCCGTTCATGCGCAAGTTTATCCTCTTTATAAAAAAAAAGGCTGTACTGGTTCTAACTGGTAAAGCCCGCGAAACATGTATGCAGATTACGCCGTTTCGGAAAGTGTAAGTAAGAAAAGAGCCCTGAAGAACTGTGTTCCCAAACCAAACAAGCTCGAGTAAAATCGGCCCCGACTCATAAATGTCAAGAAGAAATAGGGTAAAATGAATAAGAAGGACAAGAAGACAAGTAATGTACAGAAAACAAAGACAGAAAGCATAACTATATTTCTAGCCCCTCAGTCGCCTCTGATCTTCTCGTGAAGAGAATCTGTTGGAGTGACCAAGAAACGGGAGCAATTTCTTCTTCGGCCAGGATGGACTCGAAGGGTACAGCCACGTTTAGGCAGCGAAACGCATTATATAGCACATCATTATTAGTGGCCGAGTAGCTTATGAGTTGGCCGCATCCCTGTTGCTTGCGGCGCTGGCACTCATCATGGGCTGAGTAGTCGGCAAAACATTGGTCGACTTCTCTTTTTGCATAACCTTGGCCCAGGTGAAGACAATACCGCTGACAAAACCAAGGAAGATAGCGGAGACGCTACCCAACGTGACGGGCGCGTTGAAAAAGATGAGGCCGCTGACGGCAATGGGGAGTTTGTTGAGGGCTCCCACCATCGAGTATGTCGTGGACGAAGTGACGCGAATGCACCACGCCGAGCAATAGGAGATGAAAATAGCTGCCAGGCCAGAGTAGACCATGCCAACGAACAGGGCGTTGCGTGTCTCCACGGGAAAGTTCTTGGCCAGGTTCTCGGCACCCCAGTCCTCGGCAACCAGGGAGCAAACGATCAGGACCGGGATGGTAAGGAGGTTGTTGTAGAACATGGCTGCGAGCAAGAGTTGGTTAGCATCATTGCGCAAGATTTCAGTAGCTTGTACCAGAGATAGAAAACATACTGTCGTAGTCCTTGAAGTTCATCTTCTTGATCACCTTACGCATGCCCAAGATATAGGCAGCGGTGCAGAAGACATTCATACCCATCCACGCGTATCCAGCGTTCAGCGTTGAGAGCGCATCGGACGTGTTGGAGTGCCCAACGCCATCAATGGCGGCCTGGATATCAGCCCACGCAGCAATGACGGAGCTGAGTACCATCAAGCCGAACGACAGCAGGGCCACCGGGGTCACGCTGCCACCGAACCAGAGCACCTCTCCATATGCAATGACAATGATTGTCAAGTTCTTGAAAATCGTGTAGACCGGGACGGAAAGAAACTGGAGCGCCTTGGTGCTTGTGTAGATCATACCCACAAGAAGCAGCGAGATCGGAAACCCTGGAGATATTATTAGTCAAGTGCCAAATGAGCAACGGACAGGGACGAGCGACGCACATTTCCTCGCCTTGGTAGAATCGAAAGGAGCTAGGTTCTTAAAAAGACCCAATTGCCTCGAGAGTAGGATAGCCGCCGTGCAGACAAGAGACTAGAAAGGTCACGTCAATGCCGATTCGGTGGTGCTGATGATTCCACTCGGCAGAGAAATAGCATACCTGTACCGCAAGGTAAAAGAAGTTTAGGTTCCAGTAGGAGCCCGAAACGACGTATTTGTTGACCACCGTCATGCTGATGGACGACAGGCAGTAGGCCAGAATCGAAGCCCCAGGGCTGTGGTCGATCTTGTCGATGATGGGCGCTATAGGAATGGGTATCGGGCGAGCACCGCGCTGGGAGCTGTTTCTGCGCAGGAAGGGGTCCTTCTCTTCCCCAAACTCCTGGCCATCGTTGGGCCTCATCTCAATATCCTCGTTCTTCTTGTTCGACATTTTGGGTATCGATCACAGGAGTACACAGAAATCTGGGAGTAGCGAGCGACAGTAAATGGTCCGAATTTCAGTTCAGAGTTGGCTGCTTGGATGGATCCAGATGCGATGCCGGTCGGGGCGAAGGAACCAAGGCCAGCAAAGGCCTTTTTGACGCGCTGAAAGAAAATCGGTGGTGATTGGGGCGCGCAAACAGCAGTGTCTGTGGCAAGGGGAAGAAGCGAAAGACAGACGGAACCACTTAAGGTGAAGTCATTCCCAGTGACAGTGGCAGTGTGCGAGAGAATGCTGTCGCCGAAAAGGAGAAACCGTCGACTTGGTGGAGACGCGTGTTCAGGAGAAAGAGGGTCTGGAGAATTCCTCCCCTGTTAAATTGCATACGAAACCCGGCTTCAGCTAAATAAATCCACCCAGCGAAATAGGATTAACTTTGCGGGCACTGTGGGGCAACCGAAACAGGATAGTAAATGTACCTGTACATGTACTGATCAGTACATACACTAGTGTACAGATCAGCATAAAATTAGAACAACGCCAGCCACTTTGCCACTCCACCAGCCACCCCCGTGAGGTCCGATTTCGATCAATTGCACAAAGGCGACTCAGGATGGACCGTGTCCACTTTGGCTCTCTTTTGAGTATATTGATACTGTTTACATACGTAACAAAGCGTACTTTTGGTAATGATGAGCCCCCAACTGTTCCTCTCCCAGATCAAACTCAAGGCCAAGACCAACATGAAGATACAAGGATGGAAAAGGAGTGCTGCTTTAATCCTTATTCAGCGATATTTCCAAACCTAAAACACCCGACGACTCTCAAGTCTTTTGCCTCCCATTCCCTCACGTCTCTTTGGCATTTGGACTTGTTTCGTCCATATCTTCATCGTCATTTTCATCTCCCTCTTCCCGATCTGTTTTGTCGCTCCTCTCGGCGCCAGGTGCATCTGGGGCAGCAGGGAAGTTCAGATGCTTCCAGTCTTCCAGCTCCTCCGTCACGGACCGCAGCCGATCCCGGATGCTCTCGATGGCGTAGCTCCCTAGCAACAGGCGCAGCGGGGGGTACGAACAGTGGCCCAGCTGCCAGACAAGCTCTGCACACTTGACTGCACTTGTGGGCTGCCGGTCTCCTAGCCACTGCACCATCCTCTTGGCATGCAGGGCCGGCGACGTCGCATGGGCATAGGGCTCGCTAGCCGGCTTGATCAGGAAATGGCCCCAGGTTGGCAGAGGATTCACCTTGGAATCGTACTCATCCCGGCGCACAAGCCCGGGCTCGACGAGGGTGGCCTTGACATTGAAGGCGTCCACTTCATACAGCATGGCCTCGACCAAACCCTCAACGGCGTACTTGGTTGCGCAGTAGGGGCCCAAGCCCGGGACACCAAGGGCGCCCGAGGTCGAGCTGAAAATAAGATAGCGGCCGGCGCTCTGCTGGCGGAAGTAGGGAAGACTGGCATTGATGATGTGCAGGGTGCCCATAAAGTTGGTCTCAAACTGGTTACGAATCTCGTACTCGTCCTGGTCCTCGCAGGCGCCGATAACGCCGTAGCCAGAGCAGTTGGCGATGCAGTCGATGCGGCCAAAGTGCTCCAGCGTCTTGTCGATCACGCGTGCGACTGAGGCTCCATCGCGGACATCGCAAAGGAGCCCAAGACAGCTGTCGCTCTGTTGGACCATGGACTCGGGCGTCGACTCGAACACCCGGCCAACCGTGGTGACGAAATCGCCATGGCTCAGGGCGCTCTTAACCAGCGAACGACCCATGTGGCCGGTGCCGCCAAAGACCTGCAGTGGTTCGGTTTAGCCAGAGGACATGAAACTGGCAAGAACGGAGCGGAATCTTAATCTTACAATCCAGACAAGCTGTTTCCTCTGCGCACCAGGCTGAGGCGGATCACAGCTCGCTGGCAACTGCAGCCTCAGCTTGATGGACGTGTCCGACCCGGCGACCGACGCCCCATCGTGGGCACTTCGCGCATCCATGCTTCAAATACGGTTGGACGAGATGAGTTGACAATGGGGATGCTTGTCGCGTGATGCCAGCGCCCGCCTATCCAATGTTCATGACATTGTTCGTCTGGTCTGATGAGTGTTGTGCACAGCAGATGGAAGTCTGAGAGCGAGCTAGCAAATCAATACGATCTCCTTCTGATGTAAAAGGTCCACCTGGCGATAGTTCCTTTTCAGTGGATGGTAAAGTTCTAGGTTGTCACGGCTGAAGGTTCGTAGGGCGGGCAAGGGCGGGGTTTAACAAAAGTGGATCCCGAAGGATTATTACCCAGCACCAAGAAGACCAAATCCTGACATGGCAGCGCACAGTGCAGGAGTGTCACGTGTTTTAAATACGGTACAGTACAATACATTACGGCCACGGGAATATTCCAGCCAACAAAGTCTCTCATACTCGGGAAAGTAATCGTCTTCTTAAAAAAACTTAATCCTTGAACTACCAAGCTGTCTGAATATCTACATGCATGCCTCAATCCACAAAAGACACGCCGCCCAGCTGGAGTTTGCCTTCCAAGTATTGGCAACGAACAAAAACGAGCGAGAAAACATCACAAAAACCACCTCCTGCTCCCCAAATGCGCACAGCTGT
Organism: Lasiosphaeriaceae sp. G1095; assembly: GCA_027569635.1. NCBI lineage: Eukaryota > Fungi > Ascomycota > Sordariomycetes > Sordariales > Lasiosphaeriaceae > Lasiosphaeriaceae sp. G1095. Next base: position 207,610 of record JAPDFK010000014.1, on the reverse strand, counting down.
CTGTCCCGTGATACCCACCACGAAATCGATCCTAACTGAACCGACTAAGACAGCACTCATTAGGATTTAGCGTTCTCTCATAATTGGTTCATACCGTACTCACTTAATCCGAGGCTTTTTTTCTACTCTACTGGCCAAAGCAGGGCCGTCCCGATCTCCAGTTATACCCCGTGTTCACGCCGTAGCAGCCGGGCCCGAGCATGTTGATGGCTCCATTGTCGCCCTTGCAGTCGGGCTCAGCCGACGCCCAGTATTTTCCGTACGGGCAATTGCCCGACACCTTGAAGGAGTGGGCGTTGTCGGTCGCTTCGCAGGACCGGCACCCGTCGGGCGTGAAGACGTAGGCGGTCTGGCCTTGGCCGTTGCAGTTGTTCCCCGAGAACGCCTGGATGGTGCACCCGACTTGGGGTGTGAGCTCGGCAGCGGAGCTGACAGCCACGATGGCGAGAAGCGCGGTGATGGTGGTCTTCATGGTGGCGGTTTAGTGTTGTGAGAGGATGAGGAATGGTGAGTGATTATGAGAGATGGTCAGTGATGAAGCTGGTTTGCTGTGAGGATGGTGAGCATTTCTGAACTTGACGATGTCGCCTCCTTATTATATCTCGAGCCGCCCAAAGGTCTGAGTAGTGGCTCAGCCATCAGTGTCCATGCGCGTTGGAGACGAGGTTGACAAAGTTCAATTTACTGGTCAGCCCAGAATATGGTAATATGCGATTGATCCTTCACCGCGAGCCTGTTGGCGCGGTACAGTCATGGAATTCATAGATTAATCAAAGACCATGAAAATAGGCTTCTAGAGTAGCCTCGAAGGATTCAATATACGCAGGCTCAAATGTACATCAGAACTAGTGCTGCGGCCTATAGTACTTAAGCTGACCAACATCGAGCCTCGTCACACCAGGCTAATATCAAGGGCTGAAATAAGAGCACCTTCCTCATAAAAAATGACTTCGTTCTCCATAAAAATGAATTCGCGAGGCCGGGAAATAACGCTGCTCAGTCTAAGCCGCAATCCGTTGCAATCATTGTCAAGCAGGGACTTTTCAACCTACGCGAAGTATTATGGGGGGGCCAACAGTCTACGCCGTTTCCTGTACTTCATCTCAATGAACAATCAAATCCAACTAATTACTTCATCATAAGCAGTGCATACGGGCAATCAACATTCTTGAAAATACTCCTTCGTCCCAGGACATATTATGGTTACCCGAGGCTAGTGTACTCGCAGATTAAATCAATCAAGAGCTGCCCCGAGCTGTCAGCGGCAATATAATTAGATGCACTGCCACCACCGTCTTTGGAGACACGCAAGGCGGTCACTGCCAGTCCATTCGGATTCCTCTGCTAGACGTGCTGTCAGTGAGTGATATCTCTCGTGGTTGCAGTCTATGAATTAATTCAATAAATACGGGTTTCACGTGAGCGGGCTTATTTTCCCGGCCCTGTCTACAACACAGTTGATATAGTGGCTCCATCTGAGCAGACAAAGTGCTTTCTCTCATTTGTCATATACAGGTTCCAGTATCAAGGCCTGGAGAAGCAAAACCAAGTTACGTGACACTTGTACTGGATGTTCTTTGTCGATATATGTATACGGGGTGCAGTAGCACGTATTGGAGGTGTAAGTTAGCAACAGGATGTATGGGAACTGACCAGTGAAATTGAATGAGACTTTTGGTGTGAGATAATTACTGGATTATACGGTGATTCAATGGCTTGGTAGAGGGTCGTTATGATATTTTGACAAGATCAAGGAGCATTTAGTTAAGCTTTGAAAAAGAATAATTTCGAACTGGACTTCGAATCGAACAAGAGGTTACCGATTCCTCAGAGGGACGAACGAGCGAGGCGCCACCACCTTGACCACATGCGGTGTTTTCATGTTTGGCAGAGACGTAGACGGGGAAGACACGATGGGGGAGGATCGGGGCACGGCGAGCCCGAGGTACTTCGGCGGTACCTTGATGGCCAAAAAAAAATAGACAAGACTGGCAAAAGAATACGCCTTCTACGCTCCCATCGGATACTACTAATCCACGTACCGGAAACTCAGGGGCGGCCCCCTTGGTTATCCTCAAGGTATCTTAGGCTTTACGATCCCGTCGAACCCTCCGCCAAGAGTTCGCAACCCACCAGTGCCCTGGTGTCTGCACCTTTGAGTGCTGGAAAATGAAACGAGACCTATATACCTAGTCTAGGTGCTAGGCACGTAAAGTATAACTGCCAGTAACAGGCATGTTTTTCTATCAATTTGGCCATTTCACTGATATCCTTAAGAGATACCAAGTCTGTCAAAGTGAGCCCAGATATATACCTAGTAAGGCGAGCATGGTGATCCGGGCTTAAATGAAGCGTGATGTGACAACATTGACGATAGCTTTAAGATTTATGATTGAAATATTCGACTCCGCCGCCGTCCAAGTCCGCTGTTGCCTTTAAGTCTAGTTTAGGTAGCAGCTGTTGACGAGTTTTCCAGACAGATTTTGGACCTGCCGAATGGGCTCCACTTCCCCAGGATGAGTCTAAGACGTTAGTTAACATGGGATATATCTCGCGATGCTGTGCAGATTACTTTTTGCAAGCAGTAGAGATATACAACGATCGTCAGGTGAACCGGCTAGCTTCAACTTAGCTGTCAGTGAGCTTCATGATATCTAACTATTTTAAGAGCTAGAGGTAAATTTAATGGATGCTGGAGATGTCGATGAACTGAGAACCCTGGTTAATGGAGGGAAAGTGCTTGCGGCAGCGATTTCACGGCTTAGGCAACCAGATCGTAAACCCTGCCAAACGTGAAAATACACGGAATAGCATTAGCCTTAATAACTACAGTACAGTCGACTATCTGAATGAGGTTGCATCAATTCTTCACGTCAATTGTCACTAAAGCTTCTTGCAGATAAGAAGTCAACTTATAGTCAAGCAGACGTCTCGAGACATAAACGTGATGAAACATGGCTAGCAACTTGAGGAAAAAAGGTCATGGGAAATAACATTTGAGGAAAAAAGTTGCACATATTATTCTAAATGGAACAACAATCGTGAACTTGTAAGCTTGTAGAGTTTAGGCAAACATGGCGAAGCAAAGACCAACCGCCAAAACCTAATGAGAGGGTCGAGACCTGGGTGTGACAGGACCCACACGGCTGGGACCGCCCCACCAAAGTATTATAGTCACGCTAATCCAGAAGAGGAAAGAAAGCTAGCATTCTGCAACGCCACACCTAAAAACCCGCCTAATTTTATGGCAAGTCTTAGCGCGTTGGGGCTTAATTAACGCCAGATCTCCCAAGGAACCAAGGAAGTGGACGCGCAAGGTGCCTCCTCTTAGCCATTGCTCAATAAATTTCCTTTTCTCTAAAATCGCCAATCTTGCCCCAACGACGACAACGACGAACAACGCCCGTTTCCTTCAACGGATATCCTCGCCTTTTAATCCAAATACGGCATCGCCAATCTACTGCCGACGACACGGCCCTCGACGAACATTGCAAAAGTCGAGACAATCCGCCCATCGCGACAATCACCCCAGCGAAAAAAAGAAGGAATCGTCGCCGCCATGGACACCGCCGAGGAGCCGTCCACGCCTTTTGGCACCTTCACCGCGCAGTCTAACAAGCTTCAGAGGGTACGGATCTGTCGGAGGCTAGCTTGGTTTGTCGCATAGCCATAACTGACTTTCTCTTCCACTGCAGCAATACCAATCACTCCTCGACCATTCCACGCCCTACGTTCTCTATCGATGGATTGGCACGGCTGTGTTCCTGGGCATCTTCTTCATCCGCGTCTTCGTTGCACAAGGATGGTATATTGGTTAGTGGCATTCACGCGAAATTTGACGAAGAGGAAAGGAGGGGGGAACCCGCACGATAGTCGCAGCTACCCGGACAAGCCTCGCTGGAATATCTGCTGACCTAGACAATCGCATACAGTCGCGTACGCGCTCGGCATCTATTTACTCAACCTTTTCCTGGCGTTCTTGCAGCCCAAGTTCGACCCGTCCAATGAGGCGCTGGACAACGACATGGAGGACGGCGCGGTCGGCTCGCTCCCAACCAAGCAGGACGAAGAGTTCCGGCCTTTCATCCGCCGGCTGCCCGAGTTCAAGTTCTGGCACTCTGCCACTCGCGCCGTCGCCATTTCGTTCATGTGCAGCTGGTTCGATATCTTCAATGTGCCCGTTTTCTGGCCCGTCCTCGTCATGTACTGGATCATGCTGTTTGTCTTGACGAGTACGTTGCTCTCCCCACACCCAGAAAAAAAAAGGGACGTAATGGATGAGATGCTAACCGTGAGGCGCTGTAGTGAGAAAGCAAATCCAGCACATGATCAAGTACCGATACGTACCGTTCTCTATGGGCAAGGCGCGCTACAACAAGAATAGCAATTAATGAGGCGGCCAGGACGGCACGCCAGTGTGGCTTCGACGACAGAGGCAAAATATTTGATTCAACGGGCCAGCCTTTTTTTTTTTTTTTTTTTTTTTTTGGGAAGACGGGCACAAGGGACGGCGATCGCTATAGAAAGAGGGGGTGGGGTGCATGTATTATGACTGACACAAAATGTTCGGCACTCATGACACTGGAACCCTTTGTATAATGTTATATACGCGTTTATAATTCCGACTTTGCGGCCGCGGCACTGGAGCTTGGGATCTGGGTGCGGCGGCTTTGCGGCCTAATGATTCCTTCTTTTACGGGGAGAGGGGATCCAGGGACAAGCAGATGGTTGGGTATTATCCTGAAATCTTGTTTAGAGAAGAAAATTCGAGCTGAGATCAAGATGTTTGGATGATGGCTCCAGACGAGAAGATGATTTGAGCATGAACTCCAAGGCAGGAAATGGGGAGAATGGGGCGGGCCCACTTTTATCCTATTGTTCGATTTGGTTCAACAGCAATTGGCGATAGAAGCACCACCACCTCTCCTCACAATTGTTGAAGCAACCGACCAAACTGACACTAACAAGCTTGCTTGCCGGAAAAAATTGTTGCACAAAATTAACTATCTAAACCCTTTCGTCTTTTTCCTTCTCCTTTACTTTTCTGTTCGTTTTCTTTTGCGCGAAAAGACACGAGGAACAGGGCTGTCGAAAACCTTCAGCCTCGCCATTCGCCTACCTATCGCTCCCCAGATTTTTGGGCCCAGCACCCACCATCCACCAATTCGCGACGACGCGCCTCGACCTTTCCAAAGATTCCGCCCTCCACCACCTTCTGTCACACACCAAAGGTTGAAGACATTGGGTCTGCAACAACACGATGTCATCCTCGCAGACAAGAAGTAGCGGCGGCGAGCGCATGATCCATCAGGATTACATCGCCCGCATCAGATACTCGAATGCGCTCCCTCCACCTCCCAACCCGCCAAAGTTGCTCGACATCCCCAACACAGGACTCGCCAGCGGCCAATATACAACCCCTGGCTTCGCTACACGCCTCGCGCGCGAGCATCCCCTGAACATTGAGGCAGATGCCGAGCTCGGAATGCCCCTGGACCTGGTGGGCATGCCAGGTGTCTTTGATGGCGACGAGAGCTGTATGCTTCCCCCCTGCATTCCTTCTCTACCCCCAGAGCGACGTTTAACACCAGTGCGCAGCAATCCAAGCTCCTGCCCAAGCACCACCCATCCACCCTCACGACCGTATGCTCCTCAGACCTCTCGCCACCCTCGGCAAGCCAAAGATCACCGACGCATCGGTCTCCTTCCTCAGACGCACCGAGTACATTTCCTCGGTGGCTTCAAAGCCTCGCCCGGCAGACAACGTTTTCCTGAAGCCAACATCGGCCAATGCAGCGCTCAAGCGGCCCGAGAAGCGCAAGGCATCCCCCGAGCCAGACAAGGGCACACCCGCCTGGGTCAAGCGGAGAATCGACAAGAGCTTCGATGTGGCGGCCACGAACCTGAAAGACCTCACTCGCGTCAAGCATCCGTCCAAGCGCAACCTCACATGCGTGGACGCATTCTCCCTGCTCCCCGATCTCGAGGCCTTCCCCGACTCTGGCGCCTATGTCACCGTCAAGTTCAGCACCAACCCGGTCGCCCCCAGCGAGGTCTACGACACGCGCCTGATGTCGGGCATCTTCAAGCCGATCGAGCGCAGCGCGGCCGAGGAGCAAGCCTTCGAGGCGGCATTTGCCGCGCACGAGCGGGATCCCGCCAACAATCCGAAGCCGTCCAACATGATGAACTACGACTTCTTCCTCGCCGCCGACGCCACAACCGCCGAGAAGTTCCGCCAGAAGTTCGACGTAGACAACCCGTCGCGGGACAACTCATCACTGTACACAAGCAACGACGCCTCGGGACCTTTCTTCCGGTTCCCGCGGCTGCGGGCGTACGAGACGGCGCAGGAGAAGGAGATGGACCACGACAACAAATACGACGAAGAGGTCATTCTGGCGTTCCGGGACGACGAGACCGAGACACGGGGCCGCTCTAGCACCGACGATGACAGCGCCCACAAGGCCGTTTACTACTACCCCGTCATGCAACGGAGCACGATCCGCAGCCAGCGTACCAAGAACATTGCGCGCACGATTGGAATTGCCGACAACGAGGAGACGCACCTCGACGAGTTGCACGTCAAGGTCGACGAACCGAGCGACGAGCTCAAGGGTGAGCTCCTGCGCTTCAAGCAGCAGCCTGTAGGCTTCTTGCCGGATGATGACGAGGATGAGGAGGAGGAAAATGGGCCTGGGCCCAGTGCTGCGAGGGCCCGTTCCGCCAGTCAGGATGCACACGAACAGTTGTCTGACGCAGAGGGAGAGGACGAGGTGGATGATGAGTAAAAGGTCGGACCGCATTTTTCATTTTCAGGCGGGCGTACTATGGGGGGGTTTGGTGGTTTTTTTTTTTTTCGGTAGCTATGGGTCTGTTGTAGATAAAAAAAAATGCATATATCTTCTCCAATGAGACCTCTGATGACAGGATTGCTGCATCTATTCTGGGGGTCCAATGCATTAAATCATCCATGCGACTCCTTTTTTTGCAGTATTGCTGTGTTTATTTTAGCAGTTGTTGCAAATCATAGTGGGGTTAAATAAACGCACCTGCCTAGGTATGAAGGGAGTTCGGGATTAGACAATGGAGAAAAGACCAAACCATATTAAAGCCCCTAAACACGCATTCTCTCCGTCAGATTTGGTACCTAGGTACCTAGATCATATGATCCCCAGGTCATGGACGAAGTTGGTGACTCAGTTGCCCAAGTAGGTAAATAAATAAATATCAATTTGGGTTTCTATCCCCTTTCATTTTTATGTACATGAAATTTCTTTCCCCCCAAGTCTATATATACACTATATATATATACATACACATTTTGTGTGTCCCGTGTCCTGTGTCCTATGTCCACTTACCGGTCGGGCCTCCCAAGTGAGAAAGCAAGCAGCAGCAGCAGCAGCAGCAACAGCCGATAAATCTATTTCAATCAATCCAACAACAGGTTACTGCCTTTCAATCCCATAGGTGATTGAGTGTCATCGATCATGATGCCCCCTGTTATGTGTGTGTCCTTTCGCCCTAGAAAATAAAAGAAACCAAAAGAACTTTGAGAAACAGAAAAACGCCATCCCCTATGCCGAATGGGATATATGTCTCTAGTCCTGCCCACGTACGCAATAAGCTAAGTAATACTCCCTCCCTTCTGTCCGTATTGTCTCTGTATATATAAGTGGACCATACACACGCAGAACATGCACGTGTCGGCCTTTAGAGGACTTTGTGTTCTCTCCCTCTGGTTCTCATACCAGCTCCAAGATGGTCCAGTACCCAAGTTTCTCGGGCTTTGTCGCACTCGTATGGGTTGTTCAGTACCCAATTGATAGAGATGGGCGTTTGTTCGTGGGTTGATCTCTTTCCCCTTTGGTTCGGAAGAATGTACAGGTAGGTGTTGGAGAACCCTCGTAGGTTATTGGTTTTGTGGGGGTGGGTAGTGGGTTTGATGATGCAAAGTTCGTTCAAATAATATCGATCGGGTGGGTGGGTATGGCGGTGCATCAAAAATACTAAAAAATATTCGTGAAAAACAAAACTGTATTGGGTCCTGTTCACAGTACTATGAGATGAAGCCGATGCTTTCACGGTTGTCATCAATGACGCGCCCGTATCTGTTGCATTCGTTAATATTGGGGGGCATCTTCAGTGAGAATATAGAGGGATACATACTCCAGTAGTAGGCGGAAGAACCACACCTCCATGTCCTGCTTTCGTAGAACCTTGCCCGCCCATTGCTTGCTCTGCAGAGCGACACGCTCGGCCTCCTTCTTGCCCAGATTCCCGTCGCCAAAGAAGCGCACGGATTCGAGCCATTCGTCTCCCTGCAGGCTCATTGGGATATAGTGGGCCCACGGACGCAGCCACTCAGAATGCCACTCGCGGAAGACGGCGAACTTGTAGACGAGGCTGCGGCTGTGCAAGAAGGCGTAGAAGCGGCCCGAGAAGGCGTTGCCGTCCATGTCGAGCACGTACTTATACTTGAAGGCGTCCTCCTGGTCGGCGCGGTCCTTGACCTTGAAGAACTGCCTCTGCGCCTGGCAATCGCCCTCGTCGCACTGGCCAATGTGTGAGAAGTAGACGTCCATAATGTCCCTGAAGTCGCCGCGCGGCACCTGCTTGACCGCCCACTTCTGGTTGGTCTCGCTGCCCTCATTGATCAGCACCTTGGCTTGGTCGCCCGCGTTGATCTTCTTCACGAGCCGCTGCCTGTGTTGCCGGCGCCATCCGCCGTTGCGGCTGTAACCCCCCGTAGTCGACCCGCGCCAGTACAGCTGGTCTTTTTTGCTGTTCCAGTCGGGGTCCTTGGACTCGTCGTACTTGACCTTGTCGGCCCAGTACCACGGCGACGGGTAGATGATATCCGAGTAGGAAGAGATCTTGGATTGGGAGAAGACGGGGAATAGATCGTGCACGACGCTGTAGGCGTTGGGGCGGTCGAAGAAGCCAAACGTCTCGCTCAGCGACGGCGTCAGGCATATGTCTGACATGGCCGTCAAGTTGTAGACAAACCCCAGCTCGCCCAAGCCGTACTTGCTAATGTCGTCGAAACGCTCCGTCTCTTCCAGCATTCGCGACGGGCTGTCAGGAGGGCAGGAGACGCGCGAGTGGGTCCACGTTGGCTGGTGTGCGAACTCATTGAAGCGCGTGAGCTTGGTCTCGTCGAATCGCTTGCCGTCGTTCAGACCCTCGGGCTTCTTGGTAAACTCATTCGTGAGCTGGCGCGCAGCATTGGCGGCGGGCATGGTAACCTCGCGGGCGGTTCGTACTAGGCGCGCCATGTCCTCGCTCGGCACAGCGACGCGTGGTTCGTCGTTGACGTTGAAGGCCAGGTCCATGTCGGGTAGAAACTCTATGAAGTCCCTCATCATGCCCTGGGTGGCCTCCTGCTGCCACGGAGCCCCGCCGTTTACGTGGGTGACGTTGCCGCCGCGGATGGCCATACCCATAAGGGCATTGCCAAAGCCGAGCGCCTCCTTGACCCGGCCGCGGATGGTCGCCGGCTTCAGGCCCCAGAACGGCATTATCAGCTCCATGACATTGTCAAACTCGTCCACCATCTGCACGTCGTGGCTTTTGGCGAACGCCCACCACTTGTCGAAGTTGGGCGGTGGCGGTAGCCCATACCGCCGGCGGTATTCAGACACGGCGTCCCGTAACGTGCGCGACTGCCGCGCTTTGGCCACCTCCAGCTCATGCTCGGCCGTGTTGATCAGATGCCATATCGGATGGGAGCCGCCGGGTGCGGGCTTGGGCTTTGGGTTGGGGGCGTGTTGGAAAGAGGTGCCCGGCACCGGCGCTGGCTGCCACGAAGGCTGTTGGTACGGGATGCCCGGCTTATATGTCGACGCGGATCGGGAGAGGGAATAGATGCAGTAGGTGAGGAGCACCAGGGCGACGAAGGCAACCAGCTGCCTCGACCGCATCCTCGTTGGTGTATAGTCGTCGCACGGCGCCGCGCGACCTGGCCTGCGAAAGGCGCCGGAGGAAGAGTTGGAAGGTTCTTCTTGCTTGGGCCGGATCGAATCGTGTCTTGCCGGCAGACGGGGGGTGCTGCGTTCGTCGATGATATCCTTCTCCTGCGCGGCTGCCATCCGACAGCGTCAAGGCAAAACCTGGCAGAAAGTGACGGAAGCTAGCTTCGGTCGCTGGGCTGCTAATGATTGGCGATTAGGATATGTACCTACTCAGTAGGTTGAGGTAGGTTGGTGACGCATGCGACCAATGCGAATTGGCAGACCAGTGACCTTATCTTGGGTCTTTTCCGACTCGAACTGGTGCGCAAATCAGAGGGGCCTGCGGGAGTGGCGCTGTGTGCGGCATGTAATGTGGTTGGCTGTTTTTCCAAGACGCAATTAGATACCTGAATAAATCACAAACACGTGCCTCTAGCAAAAGTTTGTACATGCGTGTATATGTCTCAGGTTGGCGGATGGTTTAACACGGGGCATAGCATTGTGCTCATGCTTCGCCCGGCTGGGGTGGAAGCCAGTAATTATCCGCAGGTGCACGTAATCTGTAATCTGTACTTTCAATTTATATTGTGCAGCATGCTTCAAGGTTGTTTCCAAGGTTGTTTCCAAAGTTGTCATGTTCCTTGAGTGACGGCCAGACTTTCCCGAAACCGTTAGCTTGACACTTCGATCGGGGGCGTCGGCACGGGAGTCAGCCACACGTCCATCATCCGTATGTAGAGGCTTGTTCAACAGCCAAGCAAGGCCCACGCTCTGACTTTTATTAACATCGTTACGAACAGATAACTTTTTCCGAGAACAATCTCTTACCTATAATACCTGATGCTCTTATCCAGATTCACGGGCATGTATTGTACAATTACATCAGACAGCTTTCTTTTCGCAGACCGGGTCACTCATGTCGCCCACAGATAATTCAAGATTAGGAGGACGGGCCAACTGATCACATTAGGGGACAATATCTGCAACAGAATCTGTCATGAAATGCATTCCCTTCGTTGCCCCTTTTCAGAGACATGGTATCAGTAGTCACGCCCCAACGCCCCAATTATGCCCCAAGTTTTTAAGTTTTCCTATCCCAACAACATCTAGTAGAAGAAGCCGATGATCTTGCCAGACACGTGCTTGCGGCGGGCCTCCTCCTGGTCCATAATACCAGCCGACGTGGTGAGGATGATGTAACCGAACTGACGGGCAGGCAGAAGCTTGACGACCCACTTCTCGAGCTCACCGAGGCGAACGTTGTAGCGGGGGGAGATAACACCACATTTGTTGAGGCGGCCGTTGAGCTGGACAACGATCTTGCCGGAGCGGTGGTCATCGACCTGCTCGAACTCGCCGATAAAGCCTAGAAAATCAGTAAGCATGTTGCGAGAATTTAAAAGCTTGTCGTCATTGTTTGAACTCGGGAAACGTGTAAGATCCTCGCATAGGGTATAATATATCGGCAACTTAAAGGACTTGGGTCGTGGGATTATAAGACCATCGTCTAGTTATCATGCCGAAGAAGGCATGTGGTAAAGGGCAGGGGCAGGGGAATGCGAGGATCCATCGGTTCGGGGACATATCGAGGGCATCTTACCGTGACGCTGCATCACCTGCAGGAACTTGACGATGACCTTGGACGAAGGTCGGATCAGGACCTGGCGCTTGCCGGCCTTCTCGGCGTTGTTGAGGCTGTTAAGCGCATCGTGGAGAACGGAAGTGCGGACCATCTTGGCGGTTTGGGGGTGGAGATTCTCAAATCGTGAAGGGAGATGAGGTGTCTGCCAGAAGCGCGAACCGTTAGCCTTCCTGAGGCGCGAGCATGGAGAGTGCCCTCTAAACAACAAGTCCAAGAGGGTTCTGCCTGCTCAATTGCCGATGAGGAGAAGCGTATCAGAGATGGACGCAAGCTCGAAAGAGTGCTGGAGATGTAGCCCCGCCGGGGGTCGAGGTTCTTTCTCCATGCTCAGTCTCGCGGGTGAGGGGACGCATCATGTCGCCAGCTTGCGTCACCCCTGATTGCTCTCCTCGGCCTTCGCGAAGGACATTTCCTGCTGTGCCATCGTTGTCGAGCGCGTAGTAGTCAACATACCTCTGTATTGTGCAGCGAAGCTGGTGGTTGTCGAGAAGGTCGGAAGAGTTGAGAGTTCGGCTCGGTTTAAAGTCAATCGAGACAGAAAAAAATACAGGGCATGAAAACTGTGGTGGTCCGTGCCAGGCAAAATTGGCTGCGCAGCCCTAACCACCAGCCTCAGGTGAGTCCCCCTTTGCCCCAACTAACCTAGCGTTTGGCCAACCGCCAGATTCAATAGTGGGGGCTATTTGTCGAGCGCACATTTTACGGCCTCGCGAACTTCCTCCGAGGCCTTCACCAACGAAAAACGAATTCCACCATAACTCTTCGAGGATCGCTTCCGACAACTTTTGAAATCACAATATCAAGATGGTGAGGCTCGCCCCCCTAGCTCCCGCTACCCATGCGCTGTCCCACTCCCCAATGCCTTGCCCAACTTCGTGTTTCGACGAGCGACGGTCCTCTTCACCCGCCCGATTGCGGTTCGCCTGGAGAGAAACCTGAGCACGACCCGACCACCGCGAAGCTTACCGCATCATGACGGACTCGTTTTGGAGGGCAACCCGCTAATATGGCATTCTGCCGCTCTAGTCGGACGTAGAAGAGAACACCGCCCCCGAGGAGGTCGAGGTTTCGGCCGATGCCGCCCCTAAGGGTCAGATGTCCGTCCTGGACGCGCTCAAGGGCGTGCTCAAGGTGGCTTTGATCAACGATGGTCTTGCCCGCGGTCTCCGTGAGGCTTCCAAGGCCCTGGATCGTCGCCAGGCGCATCTTTGCGTCCTGAACGAGGCTTGCGAGGAGGAGGCGTACAAGAAGCTTGTCGTTGCCCTCTGCTCCGAGCACAAGATCCCTCTCATCAAGGTTCCCGATGGCAAGCAGCTCGGCGAGTGGGCTGGTCTCTGTGAGTAGATTCCGCGACTGGAAAGGGCTGTGGCAGCAGGTTTACTAATGGTGTTTCAGGCGTCCTTGATCGTGAGGGCAACGCCAGAAAGGTTGTCAACTGCTCGTGCGTCGTTGTCACCAACTGGGGCGAGTCGTCGAGCGAGCGTGATGTATGTGGACCGAGGAAGATCTCCTTGCACAACAAGATGGCTAACTTTTGCGCATCAGATCCTCCTCGCTCACTTCAACGAGAACTAAGCATCTTCCTTGGTTGGGGCGTTACTGGGGCGGTCATATTATACGGTCTATCCAGTCACGTCCAAGACTGGCTCATATGTACAAACTCTAGGGCAGGTATTTCAGGCATGGAACATGAGCCCAGAGGGCGGTCTACATATGGATGGGTTTGGGAGAAGCAAAAAAAGGAAAAAAATATCCAGAAACTCGGGACATTTTGTTGCTGCCTGGCAGCGACATCAAAATAATGTGCCTCTTTATTCTCTGTGCTCTACGGTGATGAGATGGTAGCCATGCTGAACAGAAATGAGTAAAATGAACAACCACCAGCGACAATAAGAAACTTACCTGAGTCTTGGCCTCACCAACTTGGCCTATAGGGAGCTTAAAAGCGACTTCCTCGAACTGCGGCTCCATGGTCCCTTTTGTCTTTTTCCCCAGCAGGCCGCCTATTGACCAAGTATGCGCATAAGTATCATACACCAGCAGCTTGCATACGTAATAAATATAGGTTAATGAGAGAAACTTACCAGACCGAGCCTTGTCTTCAGAAAACTCCTTGGCCACATCGGCAAATTTCTCTCCGGCATTGATCTTGGCCAGCGCCTCTTCCTTCTTGGAGAACTTTGAGCACAGAATATGCCGAACAGTAATGGTCTGCGCGCCCTTGTTGGCTGTGGCGTTGTTGCTGTTGCTGCTGCTGCTGCTGCTGCTGCTGCTGCTGTTGTTGTTGTTGTTGTTATTATCGTCGCCTCCTTTGCTGCCTTTTGCGGCGGCGCCGCCTTTGTCACCACTCTTGTTGCTGCCCTTGGTGGCTTTGCCGCTCTTCTCTGCTGCTGCAGACTTTTTGGGGTCTTCCTTCTTTTTGGCCATTTTGTAAGGTAGTGATGTCAATAGGTGGTGAAAGGCGATATTATGTCCAGAAACTGTTCTCCGAGTCGAGTCTTCAACTTATGTTTGCCCGTTATCAAGGTAAGTTGACAGACCTTTGTCCTTGGTAGGTAAAGGTGTGGCAGCCAGCAGTGGTGGGGTGAGTGAGCCGTCCCCACCTGATCTTTTTCTGCTGCATACGGAGCACGGAATACATTGCATGAGTTGAGGGGATTTTGTCGCATATGCAATACGTTATTCAGCAATTGAAGTCTACTCAGTCTTGTCAGTCTCACAACTAAAAGTCAACTCTCTGTACCATCGTTCTTGATTGACTTGCCCCTTTTCCCATCTCACTGGTTTATTAAAGAAGACCTAAGTGATAAGAATATGGGCTTAGCAGTCACTGTAATTGTTAGGCGGGGGGACATGAGATGTAAACCAAGTTGTGTTAAAATCGAGTCATCAACAATGATGCAAAAAAGGTGGACCACAAACTGTTTCCAGTTCCTCGACATCATATTATCACTCCGGTACGGGGAATCGAACCCCGAGCTTCGCGGTGAAAACGCGATATGTTGACCGTTACACTATACTGGATTGAGTATATCATTTGTACCCAATGACAAGGTAAACATGTCGTGCTGTGGCGGAGTCATGGAGGGACTAGACTAGTCTAAAACGAGATCTATTCCATGACTCTTGTTTATTTCCCACAGTAGACCACGCCGCAACATCTTTTGCACCAACATCTTGAACAGCTCTGTCCAGAGTTCTTGGACGTATTTCCGGCCGGAAGCTGAAAGGGTGCGGCTCTAGTGACGGATGATATAACAGGGTGGCAGTATAGCGATGCAAGGATGAGGCTAGTAAAGTCAGAGCAGTCCCGTACCACCCTCAGTTGGCATTTCGTCACGAATACAGCGCCAGTAAATCTAGAGAAGACGCCGAAACCCTTTGCAAGTGAGCGACAATGGTTGCCTTCGCAAACGGGCTTGGCACGTCAGGCTACCCATGCACTCAGCGTACAGAATGCGTCGCCGGAAATAGAGGATCATGTCGAATACATCTCTGGCGGGCCGAGTTCACGAGTGCTTTTTCAACCACACAGCAGTCAGAGACACGCAAGAATGACACAATTGACCACTTCCGCCTACATATTTTACAGCCGCTAACAATGAGGAAGGAGGGCTTCAGGCAGCTCTCCCCGGTCTTGGTAATCATCATTTCAGAGCACGCGCCCTTCAAAACCTGAATAGGCGGGATTTGGGCCAATATCTACTATATCTCCATCGGAAACGCCCTCTTACGAAAAACAGACTTTCATATTTCACACACGATGCCTCGCCATAGTCAGGGGCCAGCATCTTAATCGTAGTTATTTTCGAACAGCTTCAAGCTTCAAGAACTCCGCATATTTATTGGATAGGATAAGGTAACGACGACCTCGGCCCCTCGAACAATGGCTCTGGAATCGGGCAGAAACGATATTGTAGGATAGCTAATCCCATTCATATCGCCCTACTGGGGCTGGAACACCAAGCATGCTGGTTGTTTATTGACTACGGCGACGAGCGTGTCACTGGTTAGCCCAATAGACAGACTTCTCAAATCCCAAGGGACAGGGAACGCGGCGAAGGCGGGCGTAGCAACAGACAAGATAAGCCTCAGTTGCTCAACTCTCTTGAATCGGTGCACTCAAATCACCTTGAAGTCTTACCGCGTTCAAAAGGCAGTGACCGTCCCGACACCATACCCCAAGACCTACTTCCTGAGCCATCTTTAAACTGCTCACCATTGCTCTGCCGCCATCCTTTGTCCTACCCATGACTACTCCATCTTTTCTCCGCCCCATCCTTGCTAGAGTGACATTACCCGGTCGCGTGAGCGAGCGAAGACCGAGAAACAAGAGAGCATGTCTCTCGACGGCTAGGAGAGGAGGCCAGCGCTGGATGCATGAGACGCAGAAGGCTGGTTGAACCAGCGCCGCAACGAGGTGGCTGCCCGGTCAGGTGTCGGGCATGTGACAGAGGGTCATTGGACAGGCGATCGTCACGTAACAGAAAATGAGGATTTCACCAAATACCGACAACTGCGTCCGATCCGCGAGTTGTGGCAAGTGCCATTCATGCAGCTGGGAAGAGTCAGCTATTAACCTACGCCTTGTCGACTAGGGGAAGCGTCCGTCGCCTGGACCAGGAGCAAGTCTACGGGCCGTCATGCTTCCAAGAGAGGCCCGGGCATCAGGTCGTCTGTTGCCAAATAATAAGCGTGTTAAAATGTTGTGATACAGGCGTGAGCTCTCGGCCAGAAGCGTCAGACTTCACACTTGAGCGGCAGGGCTATATTTGCGTCGTCCCCCAGGCTCCCATGTCATGCTATGATAGAATAGAGGACTTGAAATATTTTTGGTGAGGTATACGGAGTAGATGATTGTACTACTTAAAGGAGGTGTCGTGGCTTTCGCGGAACGGCTGCACGGGAGGAACAGCGCAGAGGACGTGCGCTTTCGGAGTAGCGCCCTCGACGTTGGCACAAGAAGCCATTGCAGAGAAAGTATCACGGGACCCAAGGCTTGACAGCGAGCAATGGCATCTATTGACGTCTCCTTCTGCCCCTGAACGATCTAGGTAGTGTTATCGTAGCGTACACGTGACCCGTCAGGTCCAAGGGGACTGCCAAGAGCCGACTGAGTCAAAATATAAACTAATCAGTCTATAACTATGCACTCTTCATAGAATACTAGCTGCGTTTACAAGGTAGATGCTCGTGACTCAAGCCAACATATGCTGCGCTGCCCCAGCTGAGTTCAGGCCTGGAGCCTCTCATAGTAGCATCCTCCTCCCAGAGGTTGTCTTATAGCCGAGAACAAACCATGGCGGTCGAGACCGTTATTCCACACTGACTTAAATTTCATGCCATCATTACACGTAGATCCAGCAGAGCGGTCCCCATTGAATTGCCGCGTGGCGCCGCCATCATCATCCCAAACGTCACTAAACAACATTCCACCTTCTTAGACCTTCCATTTGCCACTTTTTAGGTATATAAAGTCAAAACGAGCGGTGGGTGGTAGGTAGGGGGGTAGTTAAAGTACTATCTTAATATGTCCGCGATGTCCCGGTAGCCGTTTGCATTGGCCATATACAGCGGCGTCCGTCCGTTATTATCCTTGGCCTCCTTGTCGGCGCCCGCCTCGACGAGCAGCTTTACAGCGTCCAAGTAGCTGTTCCAAACGGCCCTATATAACGGCGTCTCTCCGTTATTGTCCTTGGCATCCTTATCGGCGCCCTCTTTGACAAATAGCTTTATAACTTCCAAGTGGCCGTTCCAAACGGCCCTATACAACGGCGTCTCTCCGTTTTTGTCCTTGGCCTCCTTATCGGCGCCCTCTTTGACAAATAGCTTTATAACTTCCAAGTGGCCGTTCCAAACGGCCCTATACAACGGCGTCTCTCCGTTTTTGTCCTTGGCCTCCTTATCGGCGCCCGCTTCGACAAATAGCTTTACAATATCCAAGTAGCCGTTCCTAGCGGCCCTATACAGCGGCGTCTGTCCGTTATTATCCTTGGCCTCTTTGTCGGCGCCCGCCTCGACGAGCAGCTTTACGATGTCCAAGCAGCCGTCCCGGGCGGTACAAAATAGGGGCGTCCGCCCAGCTTTATCCTTAGCCTCTTTGTCGGCACCCGCCTCGACGAGCAGTTTTACAATGTTTAAGTGGCCGTATATAGCGGCCCCAGATAACGGCGTTTGTTTGTCATTGTCCTTGGCTTCCTTATCAGCGCCCACCTCAACAAGCAGCTTTACAACGTCCAAACGGCCGTTCTGGGCGGCATGAGATAGTAGCGTCTGTCCGTTATTATCCTTGGCCTCCTTCTCGGCGCCTGCCTCGACGAGCAGCTTCGCGACGTCCAAATGGCCGTTTAAAGCGGCCCTAGATAGCGGCGTCCACCCATCTTTATCCTTGACCTCTTTATCGGCGCCTGCTTCGATAAGCAGCTTTGCAACGTCCAGGCGGCCATTCCAAGCGGCACGAAATAGCGGCGTCCACCCATCTCTATCCTTAGCCTCCTTGTCGGCGCCGGCCTCGACAAGCAGCTTCGCGACGTCCAAATGGCCGTTTAAAGCCCTAGATAGCGGCGTCCACCCATCTTTATCCTTAGCCTCCTTGTCGGCGCCCGCCTCGATGAGCAGCTTCGCGACGTCTAAGTGGCCGTTCCAAGCGGCCCAATACAGCGGCGTCCGCTCAGCGTTGTCCTTAGCCCCCTTGTCGGCGCCGGCCTCCACGAGCAGCTTCGCGACAGCCAAGTGGCCGTCCTCGGCGGCCTGGTGCAAAAGGTTCGCGTTTAGCGTGTGGTGGCGTACTTCATAATTCTCGAGGAGATTGTGCAAGTAAATCCACTCCCGCAAGGGAAAGCTCTGCAAGAAGTCCTTTTGAGAAATCTCCTTGGATTCTGCCTCATCCGCATGATACAGAACGCCACGAATGGCATATTTGAGAAAGGGAAAAGACTTCTGGGCTAAGCCTCGAAGGCTAGTTGCGTCCTGGCTCGATGCCTTCGGCAGCTGTCTAAGGAGATGTAGAGGCCTGGCAATATCAGCACGGATGTACTTCAAACAACATTCTTTCAGTTGTTCATGACTTTGGCCTTGGAACCGATCTCCGAGATCCGGCCAGATCTTCTGAAGTCCGTTGTCCTTGAGAAGGAAATCCCGCACCGATTCGTGTATGAACTGGACTACTGGAGTCTTCGACTTTGTGGTTTCGGCTAGTCCTTTGGAGGAGTCTACTATGAACCTGTGGATGACGGCGGGGGTAGTGAGTTCCTGATCCCAGGGTCCCAATGATTCGTGGTCCGTCCCGGCGAGAACAGCAAAGTACAATTCTTCTGGCCTCAAGGGCCATTTTGCAAAGAGGACACATTGGATACATAGGATCAACTCGTTTTTGTCCCGAGCATCTCGAGTAAGGATATCCCGAAGGAGATCATGCAAGCCGGCCGGGATCTCTCGAAGTCGTTTGCGTAAGGCGTGTATGCGTCCGCGGTCATGTTCCTTGTTAAGGATGTCAACAACCAGGGCGACCCACATAAAGATACCGGACGCCTTAGCTTGCAGCTCAGCTCTGATCTCTTCCGCGACTTTGCTGTGTCCGATCTTGAGTTCGCTGTCGACATAGTTGGCGATATCTTGATTATGGCCTTTCTGGTCTTCTAAGTCTAGCCCGAGTCCGTGGGCGATAGTAATGTAGGGATAGTGTCGGCTAGAGAAGCAGACCTGGAACCGGATGTTGGACGTGTTGGCCAGTTCGCCAATATGCTTGAAAAATGATACCATGTCTCGAACCTGGTCTTCGCTGCACTCATCCAACGCATCGATGAAGCAAACCACCGATGACTGGCCGAGATTTTGGATGGCTTGCTCAAAGAGATCCTTGAGCAATTCGACACTCCACTGTACCTGGCCACCCTGTGGCCACGCAGTCAGACGGAGCGAGTCGAATATGGTATCAAGCCCTGGTATACGCTGTAGTAACTGCAAGAGGAGAGATCGATACATTCCAGGCGTGGACTGCTCCAGCTTCTCCCCACGTGCATTGAAGAAGAAGGACAGGATGACCTTGTCCTTCATCGTCCTCTGAGCTTGGTTGAAGGCAAACTTCATCAGCGTCGACTTCCCTGTTCCCGGATTTCCCTTGATCCAGAGGAACCCATGATGTTCAGTAATCTTGCTAGGGTTCAGCCAATCTAGGTAATTGTCTTTCGTCTTCAGCCACTTGCAAGTCCTTACGTGGGCCCTCTTGATGGTCGTGTGGCGTGTATCGATTTGGTCAAATCCTAGAGAATCCCGCAACTGTTGCCTGTGCTCTTTTGTGAGGGAGGGTCTAGCAGTAGGAGTTCTGTTCTCGGGGAGGCTGGCTGTCATTCGTTGGAGGGCGGCAGCAACTTTCCTGTACTCGACGTCCTCGGGACCGCTAAAGCGGCACATGTCCATGTGATTCCGCCCGATATGCTCGGTAATCTCGATGGCTGGAAAGTTGAGATACGACGAAGTGTCTTCCACAACCTGGGCCCGCTTTAACACTAGTCGGAATTGAGACCGAAGTTGAGGGGCCAGCATACCTTGCGGCTGTTCAGAGCCTTGACACCCAGTCCCTCCTGAAAAGAGTGAATAGTCCACTGCTGTTCGTGTGCCATGGGACTAAATTCGTCCCTCAATTCCCTCAGGCGCTCCGATGAAGGGAGGAGGGTATTCACAATCTGGCCGTTGACATTGAACCTTAGAGCCTTGATTACCAGTTCAGCCGCATGCTGGAGAATCCCTCGTGGATCTGCTCCGCCGTGCGGAGTTCCAAAAAACATGACTCCGGTCGTAGACTCAAAAACAGCTCGGAGGTGGGTTTGTCCTTGACGACATCCGGTGGATCGCCTCAACAGCTCTTTGACGACAATTCCGCCCAGACTATGGACAACGAACAGAAGAGGCCTTGCCGGTTCCTCTCGGCGGCTAGCTTCGAGAGCGACCAGAAAGTCCCACGCTATATCTCGAACGGTATTGCGGCTAACTGGCTGGCCAGCCCAATGTCTGATATGGGTATCATATCCATAGGTTAGGACTCGGGCATTCGGAACGGCTGCCGGAAGGAGGTCACGGGGCCAGTATATAGCGCAGTCAGCGCCAGCCTTGCTCTGGCGAGCCGTCGAGAAACGGTTGAGTCGCGGGGCTTTGGAGGGGGGCTCCGAGGGCTCATCGCTGCCATCTTCACAGCGCCCAGAATCGCCTCTTTTGTGCCTCCATGTACGCTCTGGATGGCCGGTGAATCCATGAACAAAGACGATACTAGTCGGTCAGCCCGGCATCGGAAACTCAGACACAGTGCTCGGTTGTGACGTACTCTAGCGTTGGATTGTCGTGAGGCACCACGACACTCAATCCAACAGCAGGGATAATCTCGGGGTGCATTGCTTCTGCGCTCGTGATGTGTAGGCTGGAACGAGGCTGGCTGCTTGACAGAACGAGGCTCTAGAACTGGAGCGGGGAGAACCTGGTGGCAGTGGAAGTTAAGCGGCAAGCGATCAAATATCTGCTGCCAGAAGAGAGTCCTTGTGGAAAATGGGAGCGAGAATCATGCTGCATGGAGACGAAATAAGTTGCTGCACAGGTAGGCTACTACCGGGCCATTGGCCGCCTCCAGGACGAATACTGCTCTAGGTTGTGGCGCAGTCTGCAAAAGTGATTAGTCCTACTGTTGCCAGCGGTGTTGATCACCCGATAGATGTTTCCCTACGCATAGCCACGTCTACGTAAACTGCGCAGAATAGGTTTTGCGCAGACCAAAGTGTTAACAGAGGTTCTGCAGTCTCAAGGATTGAATGGTGTGTTGGCGTCGGAGACTCGGGGGCTTTATCACTGCTCACGTCGAGATATCCGTCCTTGAAAAGGTAAAATCACGGACGGATTTTGTCGCTGTGGTATGGAGACGCTCATTATTGTAGTTCGAGAACTAAGATTCCTTTTCCATCGTTTTGGAGGTAGTTGATATCGGTGGTGATGGGGTGCCTGTTTTTATCCGTGCCACCATGGCATTGCACACTGCAGCTACAGGACGTAGCTTCACTGGCTGTGGCCCTCCTCCTTGTGCGGCTGTGATGCCAGCCGATGACAATTACAGTTTTGCCGCGCAAATTCTGCCACATAAAAGGAGCGACATGCGCTCTGGCATCGGTTGGAGAACAATTGATGAGTTAGCGGCCGCGAGTCTGTCTGCAAAGGCTACAGGGACGGCCGTGATGGTAAATCAGAGCGACATGGTGGTGACGCGGAGGAGGTCGGCACTGTGGGGCGTGTGCAGCATCGTGGCCGTGGTTCACCGCGAGCGCTCGCCTGAACGGGGCAGCCATCCACGAGGACATGTCTGACAGCAGGACGTGCACTTCCGAGCGACATCACAGATAAGAGTGCCACACAGATCCGCATCCTTGGCGGTGAACAGAGAATGTACCTGGAGAGAGGAGACGAAGTAAAGACTCACGACCACAGTTGTGTGAACCTGATTGTCGAGTCACTAGACGGCGGCCCCCTATGCCGGATCTCTAGTACTGCATTCTCACAGGCCCACCATGACGGGATACCACAGGTAACCACGACGGCCCCTGACAAGGCTGTGCCCGTGCCGTCGGCCGCATCTTCAAGGCCGACAAGCTCGGTCCATCCTCCGCCTCTTTAGCCGAGGCAGACGCTACGTGAGGACTCTGATTAAACATCATGGCCCCGGGGCGTAATTAAAGGGGTCGTTAAGGACAGTACAACACCCCCAGCCCAACCCCATTAGAATCCCAACAACCAATCTGGTATCTGTTCCGCCTCGCTGCTACTCTCATGCCTGCGGGCCTCGTATTCCCGGTTTCGATCCGTATCAATCACGGCCCTCTTTGCCTCCTTCTCTGCTGCCACCACCGCGGCTTTGTCGGCTTTGATCTGTATATTCGGCGGGAGAGTTAGTTTCATGGCGCTCTTCTTCATAGGGGACGTCGACGTCTTGATCTTTGCCCCTGCCGTGGGCAATACCGCCGCCACTGGTGCCGGCGGCTTGTGAGCTGTGCCGTGGCCACCACCGGTCCCCGCTGCTGCGCTGATGCTCGACCTGAACTCGCGAACCCGCTTCCACTGCTCCCGGTCCAGCTTGTCTTCTTCCTTGTGCACCTTCCACTCAAACGCCCCGGATTCGCCCGTCGCCTGCCTAATCTTGTCCGCCTCGATCTTTTCGTACAGATGCCAGTCGTCGAGCTGAGACGGTTTCGGAATCTTGAGCATCTCTGACATGGGTGTTTGGCCAGCCAGCCGCTCTAATACAAGCTCCAGATGATAGATCTCGGTATCAACGTCGAGCTTGTGCCGGTAGCTTAATATTTTCCACCTGGTTGGGACTGGCTTAGTTTCAAGGTTGCTGGTCGTCATGTTGACCAAGAGATAATACGATAAAAAATACGGCACGAACAGCACAACAGCTGACTTACAGGCCATCATATCGAACTCCTGCCGATGGGGCGTAGTGACTCCTCAACTGAAAGCCTCTGAGCAACCGAACTGCCTTGCCCACTTGCATCAGCAGAGAAACATGCATGTCGGCCAGAGATCCTTCGCGAAAGTATCTGGTACGAGTACCCTGAACGTGGTCCTCTCTGCCCGTTAGGAGCGGCAACGTAGTCGTCGTATATTTTCCCGCCGTGACTTTTTCTACACCAGCATTTACGAGACCATCACGATGTGCACAAGCAATGTTCAGGACCCAGCTGTATATGTTTGTGTACGTGTGTGTTAACTGTCAGTTTCTCAAAAGAAGGAAGAAAGTAGGACAAAAAAGAAGAAAAAGCTACATACTGCCCAACTTCAAACTGGAGACTGTTAGTGACATCAGGGCCGGGGTCGATCTCCGCCCTCTAGGCGGTCGGAGACCTCGGGCTCATAGGCATCGCCGAAGGGGGTGCAACAAACACCACATTTTCAAGACGTCCGCAGGCCGCCAGCTCGACAGCACGTGTCTCGTCGAGCATAAAGTACTCGGCCTTGAAGCGAGAACGCCACGTACGCTGCAGGCTGTCGGCCGTGGCAAAATCGCCGAGGCCCTTGGCCGACACAATAGTAGGCTCGCGCTTAGAGTAGTCCACCATATCCGCCAGCAGCTTGTCCAGGCGGGCCAATTTGATGGTCTCGATGTCGATGGGTGACACACCGCGGGCTTCCTCGGCACGGGCCGTCTCCAGGAACGCCGATAACGTGTCCGCGTCAGGACCCAGGAGCCCCGTTTCTGCGAGGCTCTGGCGCACTGAGTCTGATAGGTCGAGGAGCGCTTTGGTGCTGAAGCCAGCTCGCGGGAACTCGACCGAGCTGCTGGTCGTGTATGACGGGGCCGAGTCGGAGACATAATGGACGCCTGACCATTACACGAGTAAGCACCTTTGCTTGGACTCCTGATACGAGTGCTTGTTGTTGGTAGAGAGAAACATTTCACCTACCGGGGAAGCTCCTCGGAGGGGCATCGACCGCCCTCGAAGCCCGTCGCGAGGTATTAACCGAGATGCTGCCATCATACCGAGCGCTCGGGGGCATGACATAGAGCTAGCGACAACGGATTGTGTCAATAACCTCTGACCACTTCCATCCTGTGAATAAGTACAATCTGCGTCTGTGAACTGCTTGCCTGAGACTCGCTGGCGCTGGCAACGCTGAAATGCCTGCTGTTAAGACGGCCTAATGCTGTTGCCTCATCCGCCAAGGAGAGGGACGAGCGGCGGCGCAG
Source organism: Lasiosphaeriaceae sp. G1095 (assembly GCA_027569635.1). Taxonomy (NCBI): domain Eukaryota; kingdom Fungi; phylum Ascomycota; class Sordariomycetes; order Sordariales; family Lasiosphaeriaceae; species Lasiosphaeriaceae sp. G1095. The sequence continues at coordinate 183,291 of JAPDFK010000014.1, read as the reverse complement.
ATGATGGTGGTGATGATGATGATGGAATGCCCGTCGAACACCCCTAAGGGCATGGAGGAAGCCTCTTGTATGGTCATGGCCGTGGTGTGATGCTGGTGGAGACCCCGGATGTCGAGCGAAGAAGGACGACATTCCGCAAATTCCCATCACAGTTGCCGACGGGATGTCAACGTCGTCTTCGACCGACACGCTGATGGCCAAATTTCCCGGTGCCGTGTCGAGGGGGCCCGACAGTGAATAGTTATGGCTGCCATCGTTTGACACAAGAGACAGGTCCAGATGTGGGAAGGAGCAGTGGAAGTCTCGTGGGAAATAGCCATTCAAGGTTTGAGGGAGCTGTTTTTCTGGCAGGAGCAACCTTAAGGGCCTGTCAGAAGCAAGAGACACAGGTCAAACAGTAGTGGAAGAGCCAAGAAGAAAAAAAAAGACTGCTGCTTTGCGCAGTCACATATACCAACTAAAATACCTGCGACAACCGAAAAATAAATATAAAGAAGAATCCGTAAATTCATGGACAACAAGCATTTATCCCAAGGATGCCGTCGTTACCATCATTCTTTTTTTATATTATTCCCTCTGCTCCATTGCATATCTCAAGCACAAAGGTACCCGGAATAGTGGCTGCTCGTGGTTATTTCCCAACATGCCATCCATCCATCCATCCATCCATCCATGCCCATGTTCGTGTCCATGACCAGTACGAAATCTTGAGAGATATGGTATAACCACGGACTAGTACGCGGCCAGGTCCTGCCACTGCCTAGTCTGGATCACCTCGAGTATATCTCGCCCCTTAGCAGCCATTCGCATGCGGAACGCCTCACACCACATGATCTCCAGCCGGCCATCCGTAATGATCAAGTCGCCGTGGGCAGCACTCGGCGCGCCATCGATGTGGTGGTAGAACTGGCGCACCACAAAAAGGGGCGCGGCAAGCATGTCAGGCTGGACGGTGGCCGATAGGGCAAAGTCGAGGCCACGACAAACATTCGCAGCCAGCTCGCGGGCCTCTTTGGCGGCGTAGCGGAGGGGGTTGACTCCTTGGAGATGGCTCGGCAAGATGGGCATGGCCTGCGGGATAGGCCCGTCGACAACAGGCTCAAAAATGGTCCAGTACAGGCGCTCGATACACGGGTAGAATAGCACTTGGGCCATCCAGTAGTAGATGAACATGGTGGCGGTGACTCCGTCGCGGAAGGCAAAGGTGTCGGCGAAGGGGATCTGCGCCTCTCCTCCCGAAGCCGACTCGGAGGGGTCCTGGATCCAGAACGACCCGGGAGCGTGCGTGGCTGCGGTATACCAGTCGTCGAGCTGGCGCTCAATGTTGAGACAGTTGTGTAGCAAGTCCTGTGCCATCAGTCGCCGCGCCACCGTCTGCTCCTGGGAAAGAATCCGGTCTGCCCGCGCGAACACAGACGGCAGGAACACTATGATATCGAGCAGCCGGTCGAAGAAGGTCTTGGGGTGGACTTCCCACGGCGCCGCGATCCACGCGTGGTCAGCGAGGAAGCTCGGCGTGCGGTTCAGAAGCGCAGCACAGATCTGACCCAAGCTGTTAGCACAAGGGGTACTGTCTTGACAAAAGGTAGAGATCATGGAGAGAGAAACAGAGAGAGAGAGAAACTTGCAGCGTTGTGCCGGTAGACCCGGACGAAGAAGTGATGGTTGGGAAACGACCGAAAAGCATCCGGACCCATCCGTCGAACCACGTTGTTTTGGACTGCCGGGTCCTTCCAGGGGGGCTGGTTGCTATGAAAAACCGAGTTATTGTGCTCGTACAGGAACAGACAGATGCTGTCCGTTGTGGTTGGTGCCATGTCCCCGTCGGCTTGGTCGTCGTCAGGCGTGGCGGCGAGGTGGGCTACGCACTGCGATCTCAGCTGAAAGTCGTCCTGGCCTAAGAATGGCTGGACGTCCGGGGGCTCGTAGGGCGGGAAGGAGAGAAATGTGAACTTGCTGCCACTACTACTGCTCGTACTTCCATTGTCGCCGTCATCGCCATCGTCACTGTTGCCCGGTCCCCGCACGATGCTTTGCAAGTTGGTGTGAATGGCGGCGATCTGGGCCTGGTGCGTCTTGCCCTGGCTTGAAAGCAGCGGGATCAAGTCGTCCCAGGCCGGCAGCGGTGGCTCGGCGATGGTGAGTTCGAGCCTATCCTCGTTACCTCCTCCCCCCCCTCCTCCTCTCGATGATGATTTCCCCTTCTTTGACGATTTCACAACCCTCGGGGGATGGGAGGAACAACGGCCGCCGTCCTCGATGGTGCCGATGATGAAGACAGTCTCTCGCTCATAGCTACACTCACGGCCACTACATTGGCGGCTTTAGCAACAAACCAACTTACATGTACAGCAACGACTGTGACGAGAAAGAGACTCACGAGTCCCGGCACTTCTTGCAGTAAGGTCTTTCGTTATCGCACTATGATCGAGTTAGGGCAGCACGTCAGTCAAAATCATCATCCCACATCATCTCGGGCTTCACGACAACTGTCTCGGATTCCATGACCGGGATAGTAAATACCTTGACCCTGCGGATTCTGCAGGTGTTACATCCGCGATATTTGCCTTTTACGCCCTAGACAAGAGTCAAAAACATTCGGTTAGATGACTACAAACAGCAAGATGAAGGCAGTCTTACCACCATTGTTGCCGTCGATGTCAAAGAGATAGGGCATGGCAGGGCAGCGACTTCGGGCCGAGCGGTGGGCTAGCGAATCCCGATAGATACTTTATGGAAGGTCTGTCTGGAAGGGAGAATTCTACGCATCCGTACAGTATGTACAGCGGTGGTGGCAGGGCTCTCGAGCCTGGCGGCGTTTATCAGCAAGGGGCAACGGATACAACGCCCTTAGCACCGATAGTCCAAGCAACGAGCACAGCAAGATAGGTAGAGTTACGGCGTCTCGATTACTAGGCTGTAATCCTTTCTGCAAGATGTATTCAAAGTTGGCAAGCGTAGAGCGGATGGGATCCGACCCATGACAAGCTGGAGGCGCGAAGAAGGGAAACAGTGTGGGTGTTTTTCCCGCCTTCGAGAAGCCCAGGCCTCATGACAACGCAGCAGCGGCTTACCTGCCTAGGTACGTACATGTACACTGCATACTAGTCGACTCCATAAGTAGAAGAGGGGTGGGGAGATGGGCTCGGGGAGTATTATTTGGTGAAATCTCGATAGGTATGCAGCCCCATGCTGCCATGGCACTGTTATCCTGTCATGGGCACTGCGGAGCCCGAGAACATCTCGGACCAGGCCCTTGATGGACAGGCTACGAAGCCCACGATCTTCCGTGAGCTGCTTGCTGCTCTGTTTACCTCGACAGGTGTGGGTGCATGTGGGCGCACAAGTAGTTCGCGGGCTTGGTTGACGCAACGGTGGCGTGTGGTTTGCCAATAAGCCCCAGAGATGAGGAGCGCCTTACGCCCTAGGGAATGAGGGGGCGCCCGCCCCTAGGGCTAGGGGGCAGCCGTAGGGCTGCAGCGAGTCTTCAACCAACCTGGGCCTCCAAGTGGCAGGGGTCGACGCCAAGACGGTAGGGCTGGGCAGGTCGGTTGCGAGTAACTCTGTGTTGTGGTTGGCCCAGGCCCGAAAGGGGCAGGAGGCACAAGCCCGGGCGCTATCGAAGGACTGCAGTGGACTCGAGTGGTTCGAGGGATTATAGATATTACCAAGCAGTGCTCATCCCGTTTCAAGATTTCTTTCGCGTTCGATGTCATCAGCTTTCGCACCTTGTCCAATGAAGGAGCTGGACAGCACCTCTGTACACCCTGTATCTAATTAAGCTGAATTGAAGGAACACAGACGAACTGCATGTCGCTGACCGGCTACGACTTGAACACACAGGTGTCGGACTTTTGAGGCAACCCAAAAAACACTCCCCAGAGACGTCCTCTACCGCGGCCTCACGGAGGTTTTGTGCTGCGAATAACCCATGGAAATGCGAATGCGAGGGGCTTATTTTTGGTTGCGAGCGTTGCAGGATTCGCTGATTATGTACAAGGTTGGAAACGCCCGAAATGAAGCCCGCCAAGGCGGTTAGATATACTTGTATGGGTTCATGATCCCGTTCTGCCCCCAGTATTAGCGGCCGCCTGCATATTGTCATAGCTCGGGTAGGGCTGTAGGGCCAAGGGGGGAGGGGGAGGGGGGACTAAATGCGCATGGGGCGTAACAAACTGCCCTGTTTTGATGCCCAACAGACGGACCAACAGACCAACAAACCAACAGGTGCAGCAACATGAAATGAATAGGTTGGGGTCGGGTGAGATTCATGATAGCGGAGGCTTACCGGGTCATATAGATTCTTGATTTGCTTCATCAAGCCAACCATGGTGGGGCTGCGGCTGTATCCAATGTACTTCTTCTTGGCCAGTCCCAGGCCGTGCTCGGCCGAGATGCTGCCTTGGCGTTCCGCGATCCATTCGTAGACGAAGGGCTCCAGTATCTTCTCGACTCTTTCATCAAAGCGCCGGGTAGATATGTTGAGGTGCAGATTGGAATCGCCCATGTGGCCATACCCCACCACGGCCCGCACGGGGTATTCCTCAGTGTCACCAAGCAAGCCCGCGGCGTCGACCCGAGCGCGAGTGTCCTCGACCATCTGGTACAGCTCCTTCAAGGGTATGGACACATCGTATTTGTACACACCGCCGAGGTGACCCAGCGCTTCGGTAATCCCCTCGCGCCACCCCCACAAGGCCCGGGTCTGGGTCTCGTCCTGGGCCAGTGTTCCGTCCACGACGATGCCTTTGTCCATGACATCTTCGAGGAAGGCCTGGAGTTTTTCCGAGTCATGGTCCGCGTTCGATCCGCTCGTCTCGATCAAGCAGTAGAACGGATACTTTTCCTCTAGCGGCCTCTTATTCCCAGTGACCTGGCGGACGAGAGCCTGGCTGCCCTCGTCCATGAGCTCAAAGGCAGACAGGATCTCGGACAGCTGGCCCTTGGCCTCCCGGAAAGCTTTCTGGACCTGCTCAAACGACTCGAGACCAAAGAAGGCGACATTCTGAGCGGCTGAGCGCTGGGGACATTGGATCGACACCTTGGTGATGATGCCGATGGTACCCTCGGCGCCGATGAACAGCTGCTTAAGGTCGTAGCCGGTGTTGTTCTTGCGCAGCTTGCAGAGGTCGTCCACAATGGTGCCGTCGGGGAGGACAGCCTCAATGCCAAGCACGCTGCCGTGAAGACTGCCGTAGCGAAGGAGACGCAGGCCTCCGGCGTTTGTGGACAGGTTGCCTCCGATTTGGCAAGATCCCTTGGCGCCAAGGTCGAGGGGGAAAATGTAGCCCTTGCTGGCGAGGAACTGATCGGCAACCTCCAGAATGCAGCCGGAATCCGCGACCAGAGTACCACCGACGTCATCAAAGTCGACAATCTGGTCCATGCGGCTCAGGTTGATGACGATCTCGTCAAAGACAGGGACAGAGCCGCCAACGAGGCCGGTGTTGCCGCCCTGGGGGACGACTGCCAGCATGTTCTCATGGCAGTACTTCAGAATCTTGCTGACGTCGTCGGTAGAGCCAGGCTTGAGCACAAGCTGGCAGTGGCCGCGGTACTTGCACATCCAGTCGCTGTTGAAGGGCTCCAGGTCGTCGGCTGCGCTGTCGCTGGTCACGCCATCGATTACAGCTGACCCATTGCCCAGCAGGCTCCGGAAATAGGCAACATGGTCCTCTGTGAGCCGAGAAAAGCGGTCATCCCTCTTGATCTCGGGGTACTTGGTGCTGGTGAATTCGCCCTTTTGACGAGCTGGTGCTGTTTGCTGAAGCAAGCGCGGGCGAGAAGTGCTGAGACACCTCGCTGAGCGGGCAAATGACGACTGCGCACCTGCCTTCCTGGTCAATGCGGCGGAGGTCCTTGCCAGTCTCCTCAAGGCAGGCGTGAGCTGATATCGCGCCGCCATTGCTTCGCTGGTGGGCAGGTACGACCGTCGGGAGGTGGGTGGTTGAGAGAGCAGAAACCCAAGACGAGTGAGATGCAATCAAACAAAAATTATGACAAAAAACAATTTCTGGCCAACGTTTCAAAAAGACTAAAAGAGAAATATATATATATATATACCCCGAAGCAAAGCAACTCGGCCGGTGTCTAGATTCACGACTACAAATCTGAGGCAGGACCGAATCAGTTATATGACCAGATCCCCATATTAATATCATGTTTTGACGTTTTTGAGAATGGCGAAATCGGCACCGCCAAGTCGCGGCTTGTTCGCCAACCAGCCGAAAGATTTGGACCTGTCAGCTGCCAGGCGGCCCGGCATAACTGACCCACCTATGAACCTCAGCTCAGCTGCAGCCTGGGGTCCAAGCTCGAAAGGCTGACAAGGAAGAGCGTCCGAGCTTCCAGCAGCAGCAAGGTACGGATTAGCTTGTCGTAACCGCATCGCAGCCTGCCGACAGACACACCTTGTGGGCTCCATTCATTCACCATCTCCAGCATCAACCCGTTGCGTCACCCAACGCCGTCTTTCCTTTCGCACAGCACAACCGAACCGATAACGGGCTTTTTACAAATCCCAAATCGCCATTCATAAACCCCAGAAATAAATCATGGCGTCGGGATATGATCGAGCTCTGTCGGGTAAGCTCCTCATCCTCCTTCTCCGCCTTCTTGGGTCCAGCAGCAAGCTAACCAACCACGCCGCCATGTAGTTTTCAGGTCCGTCGAAATCGAATACAACAAATACCACCTCGCGCGCGATCAACTGACTGACAACATCTTCATAGCCCCGATGGACACGTTTTCCAGGTCGAATATGCTGGCGAGGCCGTGAAGAGAGGTATGCAATGCCAACCATGACCCGGCGTTTGGTCGACCGTCCTCCCAAGGAAACACAATGTATATCTAACCTGCCTCCCCCTCCTACAGGCACCTGTGCGGTTGGCGTCAAGGGCAAGGACGTGGTAGTCCTGGGCTGCGAGAAGCGATCGGCCATGAAGCTGCAAGACACGCGGATCACGCCGTCCAAGATTGGGCTCATCGACACGCACGTGTGTCTGGCTTTCGCAGGACTCAACGCCGACGCCCGCATCCTGGTCGACAAGGCGCGGCTCGAGGCGCAGTCGCACCGGCTCAACCTCGAGGACCCGGTGACTATCGAGTACATTACCAAGTACGTGGCCGGCGTGCAGCAGCGGTACACACAGAGCGGTGGCGTGCGGCCGTTCGGCATCAGCACCCTGATCGTCGGCTTCGACAGCGGCGGCAAGACTCCCAGGCTGTACCAGACCGAGCCCTCGGGCATCTACTCTGCATGGTTTGTCTCCCTTCTTGACTCCTGGTAAGAATTTACAGCGATTGACCCCATTTGTTTCTTGTCTGCAGGAAAGCCAACGCCATCGGACGATCCAGCAAGACGGTGCGCGAGTTCCTGGAGCGAAACTACAAGGAGGACATGGACCGTGAGGCCACCGTCCGGCTGGCGATAAAGTCGTTGCTGGAGGTTGTGCAGACGGGTGCCAAGAACATTGAGATTGCGGTCATGGCTCCGGGCAAGCCGATCGAGATGCTGCCGGTCGAGGATATTGAGGGGTACGTCAAGAACATTGAGCAGGAGAAGCAAGAGGAGGCGGCCAAGAAGAAGACGGGCCGAACCCCCGGCCAGGGAAGCGCGGCCATTCTGACCCGGACTCAGGAAGAGCCTTAGGAAGGTATCAGGAAATGATGAAGCCCGAATGATAGACAGACAGAGGATGAGGGGAGCCGGGAACTGTAAGATAAAATAAATACCGTGAGATCATGAGGCGAAATGCATTTTCTTGGGGCCTGTCTGTCTGCCCCTTTTCCATATCGCGAGCTCAAGGCTCGTGTGTTTGGTTTCATAATCGCAAACTCCTATCGGGTATCCTTTTATCTCCCTCTCTCTCAATAGCAGGCAAACAAATGGAAAAAGAAAATAACCTTCCCCTTCGCTTCCCCCCTTTTATACCCATTGAATATCCCATTATGCACACACCACCCCCATTCTTTACCAGTTGCCAGGCCGTCAACCCAACTTATCCACATCCTCAATCGGATCGAAAATCGTCCGCCGTTCACTCGTAACTTTGGGTTTGACGCGATCGTCCCTTATCATGCGATTGTCCACCCTCACGTCCTCGCTCTCGACCGAGATGGCGGCTTTGGGCGTCTTGGCGGGAATAACAAAGTGGTTGTCGCAGTGCGGGCAGTACTCGTCTGCCTCTTCGAATTCCTGCGCGTCTTTCCGGAAACACTTCTTGCACTTTTTGCACGCGAAGATCATCTCGAATCGCTGCAGCAGCTCGTGGGATTCCTGTTCTGCATGGCAGTCGGCGCAGTCGAACCATTTTTTGCCTTTTTTTTTTTATCATTATTATTATTAATGTTTGGAGATAGGGGGAGGGCTGGTCTGGTCTTGTTGTTTGTTTTGTTGTTGACGTCTTGGGTGGGTGGTAGGGGGGAGACGACGTACAGCATGGTGACCGCACAGAGACTTGCGCGTTGAGGATATGTTTGCTTCATTCATTATATCTCGTCGTCAGCTGCTGTTTAGTCTTCTGGTCAAACAGAAGGGGGGGGGGGGATACCACATGGTGCCTTGTTTAGGTGTGTGCTCGTGAGATTCGTTGATGTCGTAAGGAGAGAGACCAAGAGACGGCCGTCGCTCAGCGAAACGAACAGGATGGCAGAAAAGGAAATAGAAGTTGTCGTCGTCGCTGCGGGCCACTTCGTTACAGGTTACGAGTGTGGGTTGCTGGTTTGTCTGTCCGCGTAATGTAGGGATGGGAAAATGGAGCCGACCACCTTGCTGGGTATGTAAGTAGGTTCGGAGGTGAGGTAAGTAAGGGAGCTGATCAGCCGCTTTAGCGGCGGGGGCTTTTTTTTTTTTTACAGCAGTGGGGGTGGGGCTTCAGGGACCTATGGCGGGGTAGTACCCTCCCCTTTTCATCCCCCTTTTGTCCTTGCTCAGCTCTGTAGGTACCTATGTATGTACAGGAACATTACAAAGTCAAGTCAACATCACGGCATCACTTAACTTTCATAAAGAAACAAGACATAAAACACCATATTCATAAAGACAAGTACCAATAACTTCTTGAACGGCAACGACCCTTTCGGCCGTGCCAAGAATATATGTTTGTTAAATTTTGTTATCAGATCAAATAATTATCTCTCTTTGAAGATAATTTTGAGCATGTATCAACAAAAACCCGTTGTATGGGCATATGTAGTTGTAAACGAAGTAGAATTTTGTTCATTTTGTATTTGGAATTTGTCATGTTTGAAACAAATCCATTCATCCACCCCCCCTGACTTCACACCGTCGTTGTCGTCGTCGTTGTCGTCGTCGTTGCCCCCGCCGCTCCAAGGAACGTTATTTCGGGTCTGGTGAGCTTGTGTTTTTATTCTGGGCAACGATCCCTAATCTCGTCAAAGACAAAACGAAACATTTAAGCAGCCGGGGCAGCCTTAGCCCCTTCCTGCTCACGCTCGAGAAGCCGCTCTGCCAGCGCACGCTTGGACTGAGTCAGCAGCTCGCGGGCCGCGTCGGCTACGCCAAGCTGCTCGTTGGTCCACAGCGGCTCTACGGGCGTGGCATCAGCTTCTCCGACGCCGATAAATCCGCCCTCGGCGGCCCACTCGCTCGTGCGCTTGATGCCCAGCTCCTGCCAGATGGACTCGATGGCGGCAACGAGGTGGTCGCGGTACTCCTTGGTGTGGCCTGGAGTCGGGGTGATGCGCAGGCGCTCCTGGCCCACGGGCACAGTCGGGTAGTTGATGCTCTGTACGTAGATCTGATGGTCCTGCAGCAGCTTGTCGCTGGCCTTCTTGGCCAGTTCGGCGTTGCCCACCAGGATAGGGATGATGTGGCTGGGGTTGGGGATGACGGGGATGTCACGCTCGCTCAGCGCCTCCTTAACGGCGCGCGTGTGCAGCTGCTGCAGCCGTCGGTCGCCGTCGTAGCTCATCTGGTAGTCAATGGCCGCCTTGGCACCTGCCATGACGGCCGGGGGTAGCGACGTGGTGAAGATGAAGCCCGGCGCGAGCGACCGCACCGTGTCGATCAGCTTGGCGCTGCCGGCAATGTAGCCGCCGACGCACCCGTACGCCTTCCCAAGCGTGCCCGTGATGATGTCGCAGCGGTCCATGATGGTGCCGCGAGGTTCTCCCCTCACATGTGCTTCAAAGTCGAGGTGCTCGGCCACGCCGGCACCGTGCGGGCCGTACATGCCGACGGCGTGCACTTCGTCGTTGAAGGTCACGGCGCCATACTTCTCGGCCAGGTCACAGATCTCCTTGATGGGCCCGACGGAGCCGCACATGCTGTAGACCGACTCAAAGGCAATGATTTTGGGCACGTGCAGCGGCAGCGAGGCCAGCTTCTGCTCAAGATCCTGCACGTCGTTGTGTTTGAAGATGATCTTGCGCGCGCCCGAGTGGCGGATGCCCTGGATCATGGAGGCGTGGTTCAGGCTATCCGACAGGATCACGCAGTCGGGCAGTTTGCTGCCCAGGGTCGCCAGGGTCGCGTCGTTGGCCACATAGCACGAGCTGAAGACGAGGGCGGCCTCCTTGGCGTGGAGTTTGGCGATCGAATTCTCGAGCTCGACGGCATGTCGGTTGTGGCCTGAGATGTTGCGCGTGCCGCCCGCTCCAGCGCCGTACTCGTCCAGCGTCTCGTGCATGGCCTTCAAGACTTGGGGGTTGCGGCCCATGCCCAGGTAGTCATTGGCGCACCAGACGGTCACGCGATCCTCCTTACTGGCCATGTGGGCGCGGGGAAACTCCTTGGCCAGACGGTTGATGTTGTTGAAGTAGCGGTACGACTTGTCCTTGTGCTTCTTCTCCAACTCTTCATTGTAGAAGCCATTGTAGTCAAACTTGGAACCCGGCGCATGCTGGGCGGCCATGCGCACAGGCGGAGTCGGGCTTGCGCCGGCAGCTTGCTGCTGCTTGAGGGGCAGCTGAGGCGGAAGCTGGACTGCATGTAATAGTTAGCTTGACACTGGCAAGTAGCTGGCAGCGGGCCACCTACCCTTCTCATACAGCGACCCCTCGACGGCCTGGGCATCGTTGGGGCGGCTGGTATGGATGCCTGCCCTGCCATGCGGCTTTCCGCGGTGGCCGGCCATGGTGGAGAGTCCGGCGACGGCGGTCACGCCAGGGTACCCGGTGCGGGCCGACTGGACAGCCATGGCCTTGCCCATGACAGGGCAGCGGCGAGCAAGGACCTGCAGCTTGGAGATGGTGCCACCGCAGGGAGACACGGCGGGACGAGCAGCCGTAGTCATGGCGCGGAGGCCGGCAGCGGTGGCCTTCTTCATGAAGGGGCACACGGCCTTGGACTGGCGGAGCACCGAGTCCATGGTGACGACGAGGTGAGTAGTGATGTTTGCTAAAACTTTACGACGGCAACAGAGTTCGGGAAGCAGCAGCAGCGGCGGCGACAGACAGCTTCTTCGGTTGCGGCGTGCGTCGGCGGCGTCGGGGTGATCAGACGATCAAAATCGATCGATCGGGGACCGAACAAGAAAGAAGCAATGGACGGACGACGAGGGGCAAAAAAAAAAAGATACTAGGGCGACGAGCAACGGAGGGCAATCGAGACTGGAAATCGCCAAACAGGACAGCTCAGCTGGTTCCAAATTCCAATGGCAAAAGGGGAAGCTGCTGCTCTCTGAAAGAGTCAGGTCGGTACCCTATTGTTCGAACAAGAATGATAATCGCCTCCGCAGCCATCTTTTAGCCCGTCTCCCGTCTCCATTTGGTCCACTGGAGTGGATGCTCTTCACTCTCTGACCTCGGAGTCTCGGTGTCTGCGCTGCAAGGAGACGCAGCCCAATTCTTTTCCTGGGGGAAACCCGAGCCCTGCCATTGGCTGCCCGCCCTGCTGTTCCGGCTAAGTGATTCCCCCTGCACATTCCCGCCTGCTGGTCTGTCCCGCACTTGCCGTCATCTGTCCTGTCTGGGCGCTGGCTCCAAGGGACTCGCAGCAGAGCACTTTCAGTCTTTCACTTGCTTTTTTCAGTACCACCCCTCCATCATCTGATCGATGCCCGCCGTTCGCTTCCATGTCTCAATATGCAAAGGGCTCACTCATGCAAGGACAGATTGCCAATAATCTCATCTCCATGGCCTCCCGCTGTATTTGGCCTATTTGCAGCTGCAACTTTGCTAGCCGGCCACCTAGTCTTGTGTGTTGTGCTGCGTTCAATAATCAGGTATATTGTACTGTACAGAGTTAAGGACAAGCTGGCACCAATTCCGTATGAACCATTTCCCCTCCCAATTGGATGCTCCCCAAACCAGTGTACCTCCGTTTGCGGTCTTCCCCCAGCCCATGTGCCCGCCATTTGTGTCATTCATCTTTCGTCCCCCGAAACGCCTGGTAATAGTGAAAGGGCCACCTCATAAGCTATTGGGTATCGATAAAGCAGAGAGAAAGGTGATTGAAATAAGAACCCCGAAAAGAAGGGCGAATGAAGAAAAAGATGAAAGCTCAAGAAAACGTCGTGTTAGTCGTCGTCGTCGTCGATGACCAGGGGCGAATCAGCGGAGCCCCCTCCACTGCTCAAAATAAATGATGGTGGTTGTGGTTTACGCTCCTGCGGTGTGGAGGGATTCCGCTTTTTTGCTCCAACAGCGGCACTCTTTTGTGATTTTTGTGGTGTGTCTACAGACCTAGGCCCTTTGGTCGAAGCTCGCAGGATGGCTGGGAAGCCGATGGATGCTTGGCTGCTTGCCCGTCGTTTTAAACTAAATTTTGGAGCAGTGTTCGGCGCAGTGTTCGCCGGTTGCGGTCTGGCCATTGCTGAAGGTTGCTGCCAGGGCTCGGTGTGTCAGTTGTCAGTCGAAGACTAAAGATTGCGCGCTCTTAAAAAACTCGGTGCCTACATTGGCGGCATCAACCGGCGGTGCTGATCTCCAAACCTCGCGCTCGAAGTCCTGTTGCTGCATGGCATCGTATGCTGCCGACCTAGAGTCCATTTCTGCCCGGCTCATGTCGACGACTTCGGCAGGCTGGAGCCGCCCAGCAAGCAGCGCCTCTGCCACTCTCTGGCTTCGGAAGCTGCCAAGCAGGCCCTGCACCTTGTCTATCCTCGGTAGTCCGTTGAACTGGGCCTCTTCCAGCGCCTCACTGATGCTAGAGACCACGTCCTGTGGATGTAAGGGCTTGTAGCCCCGTCCCGCTGCCTGCAACTTCAAGTAGATGGGAGATAAAGATTGGGCAAGCTGCAGCTTTTCCTCCGCAAGAGATAGGCCGGATGAGGTAGGTATGGCTGTCGGCGGCGCTGACGAGCTTCCCAGCTCCTTGTAGTGCGTACCCGCTCCAAGAATGGGTGGGAAACTCTTCGTCTCCTGCGGTGGCGGACCGCTTGGTCTACCCCTTTTCGGTGATCCCAGGAAATTCCCAAATATCATTGGTGCGGGGCCAGTTGACGATTGCGTTGATGCTGGGTTTGTAGGATAACCAGGGATAGGGGGCAAAGGTATGTGGGAGGTAGATTGGGGGTAGGACGGGGCTGCTTGTGATGTCAGTATATCAGGGAAGTGCTCAGGAATTGGCTGTGCGGGTAGATCAGTGCCTTGTGCATGCTCACTGGCTGGGATTACTGCTTTTGAAAGCGAAGAGGGCAGTGCCGGGGTGCGGTTGGTCCTCATATGGTCTGGGACTTTGAGCTTGAGTGTCAGCGAGCGTTTTGCGTCCCCGGGCTGAGATTCTGGCTTGTTCGCTTCTTCTGATTTGAACTCACCGCCCACAGTGCTGGCCTGCTGAGGGCCCGGTAGCGAAGAAGTCATGCCCTGCCACGATGCTGAGAGTAGCTGCCGCTGTCTCTCTACCTCTCTCCGCTTGAATTCCTCTGGGTTTTGGCTGCGTAGCCGCTCCATCGCAATGTCTTCCTCTGCTTCCCGTTTCTCATCGGCTGTGAGCTCGTACTTCTCCTCTTTCTCGAAGGTTTCTGTTGAATCGACCTGGCGTATTATTCCGTCGAGCTCAGGGTCAGCGAGAAGAACATCCAATACCTCGTCCTGTCCGAAGGCACCGGACAAATCCTGCTGGTCTGGCATCGTGGGCATCTTGAAGTACTCCTTCAGCCGCGTGGCCCAAGGGAGCGGATTCTTCTTGTCCACAACTCGCGCTGCCAGCTGCGACTTGAAGACATGGTTGTTTTGGATTGTGTTCTCAAAAGTCCCGCCAGCAATCAACCAATAAACATAGACAGGATTGACTTGTCCGATCCGATAAGCCCTGCCAATGGCTTGCTGCTCGTCAGTTGGTGAGTATTTGAAGTCGAATATCACCACTCGATTAGCTCCGTAGATATTGAGGCCTACACCTCCTGCCCTTGTCGAGATTAGATAAACTTCAGTCTCATCCGTGTTGAACTTTTTGATGGCAGCCTGCCGCTGGCCGATAGGTGTGGTTCCATCGAGTCGCTGGATTGCTCTCTTTTGCCTCTTGCACACGCTCTCCAGGTAGTCCAAAGTCGGAATGCTCTGAGAGAAGACCAGAACTTTATCGCCGACCCGTTTGCATTCGTCCAAGATCTTGAAGAGAATGAGTATCTTGTTGCCATGCTTGAAGTCTTCAATAGTCCTATCTCGCGTTGCCACCAGCACCTCGCTCATGAGACCCTGCGGCAGACTGAGATTTTCCTCCTCGTCGTCCTTTGGCTGACTGGAAACCTTTTTGACCTTTCCACCATTTGCTTTTCGGAGTTCGGTCTGCCTAAAGATGTAAGGGTGGGCTAGGAGTGACCTAAGAGTAGCGACAAGACTCCAAACTCCCGATTGGGTTGTAACAATTTCCCCAACAACTGGGTTTGTAGCCATGTCGATATAGGCCGCATACGCTTGCATTTGCATCGGGGTCAAAGGGACTGTGATGATGAATTCCCTTTTTGCAGGCAACTCGTGAAAAAGAGTCTGAATGTCTCGTCTGTGGACTTTGGGATCAACCGTGGCCTTGAGGACATGCAGCATCTTCCGCGCTTTTCTCTTTGAATACTGATTGCTTTCACGGTATAGGCCTTCCTTGATGGGCTGCGAGAATCTCTGCTTGAACTCCGCGACGTCCGCCAAATAATTTGGCGCTACCCAGTTGATCATGGAATAGTAATCGTCGACGTTGTTGCTCAAAGGCGAGCCTGTCATCGCAATGCGACTCATCGTCTTGAACCTGGCAGTAGACTGGGCGCGTTTTGTGTTCTGGTTTTTCATGTTATGCGCTTCGTCGCCAATGATGATATTGGGCTCTTCGTATAGAAGGTCCGCAATCTCGTCGTTCTGAGTTAAAGCCGTAAAGAGAGTATAGCCAATGACTAAGACGCCACCCGCCGAAGCCCAGTCCTTAACCATCTCGACACGATCCGCCGGATCGACTCGAGAGTCGATCTTGAACAGATTGCCGAGTAAGTTCTGCTCGGGGGACCACAATAGAAGCTCGTCGACCCAGTTATCGACTAAGCCGGCTGGACACAGGATTAAAGTCTTGGACTCTCGCATGCTTTCCGGAATCTGAGAATAGACCGTAGGGTCGGGTGAACGAGCCGACTCAGCAATGACCACCAGCAAGGTAATCACTTGCATGGTTTTGCCAAGACCCATGGTGTGTGCAAGCAGACACCCCTGGCGGACCTTTGAATTGACGACTTGGTTCCACATGAACCGCACGCCTTCAATCTGATGGTCCTTGATCCTGTTTCCGATGGTCTCGTTGATGTAGATCAAAGCCTGGTCATCCTCTTTGGTCTCGTTGACAATCAAGCGAGACTTGTCGCCTGGGACGGTTCCGGACATGGCAAGCCGCTCTCGTAGCAACTGACGACGCTGGTTGAATTCCTCTGCTTGCCGGAGGTTCGTGGTACGGAGATCTGCAGCGGCTTGATCCCGTCGACGATGATGCCTCCGTCGTTTCTTAGCCGACGATATCGGCATATCTTCCGACGAGGACCCATCTTCCAGCGACACCTCCTTCTCTAGCGAATCTTCGGTTCCTTCCCTGGACGTCTGAGTGGAAGGCTTCCCGTGAGAAGTGTTTGTGACAAGCTTGATCCGCGTTGGGGTCTGAGGCGTAGCAGGGAGAAAATGCGGATTGACTTTCTTGATGAGATCACAGAATGCTGCAAAAGAGCCCTTCTCTCGTCTCAGCCGGTGCAGTGTTATCTTTTTGAGTTTGATTGCCTTGAAGCGTCCCGCGGAACAGCTGATGAAGCAATCAAAAAGTCGGGCCAGAATGAACGGGACAGAATCTGGCTCAGCCTGGACCTCCTCAGCTACGATCGCTTCCAGGTGACTCTCCCAGACTTCATTGGATTCATGGCCTTTGATGGCATTAAAGATGTCAAGTCGGCGGCTCTCACACATGTTGTATAAGACAGCAACCACAAGCCGTTCACCGTCCTTGGAATTTTGCCAGTACTCAAGCCCAACTTCCGCGACGGCAGCAGGGTCCTCGAAACCTGGAATCACATCGAGCTGCTTCATAACCAAAGGCGAGGATTGTATTTCGATGACCATTTTGGTCGGTGTAGCAGCAGGAGTACGGCGACTGCCTGGCTCCGTCTTGTGCTTCTTCACCTTCAGCGGCGTCCGGGATAGATCGCTCACAACCCTATTTTCGGGGGACGTCGAGCGATGGCGGGGTTTAGTTGGAAGGGATTCATTTGTCTCAGGTGGGTAGTTTGAATCAATGTCCATCGCATCGCTGATAAACAGCTCATCAGCATCATCGTCGTCGTCGATAAAGTCGTCCGGATCGTCCGGATCGTCCGACTCACTGCTCAGAGTCTCTGGGTCCGACACGTCCTCATCATACAAGACGAGGGCTTTAGCCGGCTGGGGCGTTGGGATGGGGAGAGGTGGTAGTTTTGGTGGCTGGCGGGGGCTCTCAAGCACATGGAGATACCATTGCTGGTATTTCCTGTCGAGAATGGTCACTTCCATGTTGCCAGTTGCTTGCTTCAGAAGGGTATTTTTGTCAGGCCAAGATCCAACAAGAAATTCTTCCCTCATGCTAGCAACTCGAGCGTCAAGCTTCGCTATCCATGCCTTTCTCTCCCTTATTGTAGCCATGCGATCAATTTTGCTCCGGGCATCGTGCCATGTTTTCCGGGCCTTGCGGTCGTGTTTTGGTCCCTTTCGCAAGTCCCAATCCGCCTCTAGCGTCAGAATGGCATTCTGAATCACTTCGCTGATTTCATCTTTGCTGAGCTGCTTGGTCTTGGTTAGCTTGCGTGCCTCGAGTCGCTCCCGCTCCTCGTCTTCCTCATCCATCTCACGGTATGTCTCCGAGTCCAAGCTGCCCTCGTCACCCGACTCTCCAAACAGTGGAAGATCCGGGTCCTCCACCAATTCAGGGATGGTGGCTTTCTTGGGAAGAAACAATCGCTTCATGGCTTGTGCAACCTGAAGACGCCGCCCTGTCGGGATACCACCAGACCCGATCCATTCAAATTCTTCTGTAAATTCTTCGTTGATTGGCGGTTTGGTGATTTCGGAGGGTTCCAACACGGTTTCACCTAAGTAAGCAAGGTTTGTGTCGACATTTTGAAGGAAATTCTCTACCGTTCCAATCATAAAGGCTCCAGCAGTCATGAAGGCGTCACCCTCTGTCGGAATAGGTGCTTGGCTTTTGGCAGCTTTTGGCGCGGGCGCGATAGTTATCGGGGCGACTCTCCTCTTCTTTGGCGGCGGTCCTTCTGAGACTGGGATATCCGATGCGGCATCGAGGGGTGGTGGCTGAGCTGGATGGAGGGGTATCTGTTGAGCTGGCAGGCTCGGCTCTGCCGATGATAAATGTATGGGAGCTTCAGCTTCGTGGAACGGAGGAGGCTCCAACTCGTTGCTGATAGGCAAAGCCTCCGAAACCGGGCTGTAGGGGGCGACCGGCAAGGGGGCGGGTGACAGCAAGCCATTTAGTTCAGACTTGACAGGCGGCGTGTCATCATGACCGTCGTCAGAGTCGTGCCCATCGCGCCTGTCTTTCCAGCTTTGATACCGGGGGCTGCGATTCTTGAACCCCTGGATGGCCCTAAACAAGGAGAGTTTGTGTGGGGCTTTTGTGAGGCCCAGGAGCTCCCATAGTTGGTTGTGGCCAAACTCATCCTCATATTTCAGCAGCGATTCGCCATCGACTTCTTGTTCGCGAAGTCTTGCTCTAAGCCTGTTAGGATCAGGGAGCTTTCGGGCGATGGGTGCGTCCCAGGACCGATTCGGGGTGCATAATTCCTGCACCACTCGATCCACATCCCAAAGGAAGGGGTCGTTTTCCTCGGCTTCCCCCATGACTTTAGTCGGGGCTTCTCTTGAATTCGGTCAGTAACACGGACAAATAGAAGTTCTGGGTGGCTATATGGGCATGATGTGGCCACATTACAAAGTGGCTCGACAAGCCACACGAACACCAAATGGAGGAATGGGCAAGAAGAAAAACGGGTACATGTAAGGCAAAACGTTGCATAGCAGGGTTCAAGTGAGGTGTGCAGTAAGACGTGGCCAAACAGACGACCTACTAGAAATTGCAAGGAAAAATGTAGGGAAACAACCACGAGGTATTAACGATGCAGGAGTCAAAATCTACGAGCCGACGTATCGATGGTTGCGATGGCCGAAGAGCAGCAAAACAGGAAGGCAACATACCTTCATAAGCCGGCTTCTCACAGACAGGGCAGCTTTGCGGTCCCCATCCAGAGTCGTTGAAAAAGCGACCTTGAGAAAGATAAGACGTTCAAATAAAGGAATGTGAGCGCTCGAAAATGAGGAGTCCTTTTGGGACGTCGCCGTTCATCAAGCGAAAGCAATGAAGCCCGATCGGGCGGCAAGCAAGAAATGGGCGACTGGCCGGGGTAGATAAAATCTGCAGATAACCTGTTCAGGCAAGGTTCGAGTGACCGAAAAGTTGTCACAGTTCGGGGATAAGTAATAAGTCTCACCTGGCGGGTGTGGCGCCAGGTGACTGTACTCGATGGCGAGAGTGTGACAGTCGGAAAAGGAAAATTATCGTCGAGTCGTCGACGGTGGAAAGAACTTCGTTTCAGGCGGCGTTGGCCTCGCAATCCTGTCTGCCGAGCAGAAAATGCTGGACTCGAGGGTAATATATTTTGTGGTGCGGAATAGAGAAAACGGGCCTCGTTCACAAGGAATATGGTAGTTGAATGAGGTTTCAGTGACGCGCAGGAACGCGGACGACGAGACGGGTGTTCACGTTATCTGCAGGGCGGTAGTGTGTTTGCAGTGTGGGGGGTGCCTAAAGGCCTGGGTGCGAATATCTGCTCGCACACTAACAGAGGCTACAGGTGAGTATTTTATACCCGACTAGTAGTATATCGATATTAGCCTAGTTTGGATCTCTTATATCTCTCTGTGGTACTGCGCTACACATTCCCTTTACTCCAAACCCGGTTATCAATGTGGAAAGCGACGAGGCTCGCATTGCGGGTTTGAATTCTCTACAAAGCTGCTAGCACAGTCCAAGCACACTGTGCTTGACCCCGCAAAGATCGAAAAAAGGAGGGGTTGAGAAACGTACAGCTGTTGTTTGGGCAGGCGCGAGGGACCATCTTTTGAGATTCTGCCCTACACTAGTGTGGCCAAGGGACGGGTTGCCAAGGAATGTAAGGGAAGTATAAAAGGTAGATTTTAGGCCAATAGTATTAATGGCTCCTTGTGGGCCTCTGCGAAATGGGTCGAAATCGTTGCAAGTGCCCTTTTATTAGCCGGGTTTGAGGGGTTACGGGAGAGGGACTGGTTCTTGTCCGTTATGGCAACACTCTTTCCCAGCAAGACGTGCTTTCAAGACCCAACAATAGGTAATACAAGGTTGGCATTTTCGTCCAAACCGCTCAGCCATTCCCGCCAACTTCAGACTGATAACGACCGACAATCGAGCCGCCAAATACTTCTATAACCTAGACTTCAAACAATTTCATCTTTGTAAGTAGCCCATGATGATACCATTTTCGACCCAAACGAATATCTCAAGGGTCATTTACCTCAACTCCACATTGTTACACTTGGTGCTCATATGTAGCCCCTGAGTTGAAGAAGTTGCCTGGTTCAACACTCAAGAATATCAAATTTATTATATATTTACTAAAAAGTTATAGACAGACACAATGGCTTCTCTCGGCGGGAGTTCTTACCCTCCAACCCTTGACGATGAGCGCGAGAGGGACCGGCTGGTGCAGGTCATCAAAGACTGGTCCATCGCGAATGGGCTCGCCGTTCGGCCGCCCCCAGCAGTTGCTGACAACCCCAAGGGCATTCTCGCTATGAATGCCCCCGTTACGCTTTTCCCTAGCCCCTTTCCTAAGAGCTGCTTTGAGGAGGCCAAGTCTATACAAAAGACTTACAACGAGCTGTACGCCCGGATTAGCCAAGACGAAGAGTTCCTTGGTGAGCTTGTGCAAGGGTGAGTTGACAAAGGCACCCCTACCCCATATTTATTATCGTTTATCTTGTTTCTTGTTTTTCTAATGACGTATCTTTTGCGTAAAACAAAAGAGTTGCCAACGGCGACGAATTTATTGCAAATCTTTGGGACATCCATCAGCGGGTGAAAAAGGAGGGCTATGTTCAAGTTAGGGGAAAACCACACTGGACCATTCCTCAGAAGACCACAAAAAACTGACGAGTTTTGTTTTTTCTTTGCGTCTCAGAGTCTCTCCCTCGGACTATTTCGATCCGATTACATGGTCCACCAGGACGGCGACGCTCTGCAGATCAAGCAGGTTGAGTTCAACACCATTGCATCTTCGTTTGGAGGGCTATCGGCGCAGACCTCCCAACTTCACAAGTAGGCCACCCCTCTATTGTCTCTTTCTGCTTGCTCCTAAATATCTGTCTCTCCAGACACCTAGCCCAGACCGAGTATCCTCTTCTCAAAGATGCCAGCGCGCATATCGGTCTTGATCTCCCTCCCAACGGGAGCACCAAGGGCCTTGCGGCCGGGCTCAAGGCCGCCTTTGACGCATACGGCAAATCCGAGCTCGGGCACAAGACATGTGTGTTGTTCCTGGTGCAAGACGATGAGCGAAACGTGTTTGACCAGCGGCATCTTGAATACGAGCTCGTCCAGCAGGGTGTGTCATCAGGGACCGGCGCTGTCCCTGTGTTCCGGCTTCCCTTCTCACAAATCCTCGACCGCACTAGTATTGCTCAGGGCTCTGCCAAACGTCAACTCCTATACCACCTGCCGAGCAACCCGTCCGCAGTCTTTGAGGCAGCCGTAGTCTACCTCCGCGCCGGCTACGGGCCCGGCGACTACCCTGACAGTTCCGCATGGGAGGCCCGCTACCAGATCGAGCGCTCGGCGGCGATCGCCTGCCCTAGCGTGCTGACACAGCTGGCCGGCATGAAGAAAGTGCAGCAAGTGCTCGCAACTCCAGAGGCAGACGGCAGCTACTCGTCAGCCCTTCAACGGTTCATCTCAGACAACCAGAAAGTCGATGGCTTGTGGCGCACCTTCACCAACATCTTCCCGATGGACGGCTTGACGTCCGCTGGACAAAAAGCACGGGGCCTCGCAACGGACTCGACGACATGCCAAGGCTATGTGCTGAAGCCGCAACGGGAAGGGGGTGGGAACAACATCTACAGGAGCGCCATCCCAGGGTATCTCCAGTCAGTGCCCGAGGAACACTGGGGGTCATACATCCTTATGGAGCTCATCACGCCGCCGCCCCTTTCTAATATGATCCTGCGTGCAGGCCAGCTCGAGCACGGGGGTGTTATTTGCGAGCTGGGCATGTACGGGACGTGTCTGTGGGACCAGGCGAGCAAGGACGGGAGGATTCTCCACAGCGAGGAGAGCGGATACCTCCTGCGCACCAAGGGTGACCAGAGCGAGGAGGGCGGCGTCGCGGCTGGATTTGGCTGTATGGACTCTGTGAGCTTGGTTTGACTGTCATAGGTATCCTTGATGGCACTCTTTGGCTGAAGGTAGATATTGCACAATTTAAGGATATACACCTTCTCGCTTTCTCAACCCTTTTTTCTTATTCGGCTGTTCAAGTTACAGATTTGGGAATTCCTTTTTTTTCTTCTTTTTTTTCCCCCTCTCTTCGACTCTATATGAATTGAACTGGTGTCCATCGTTTATAACAATGGCCTTGAATACTGGGCTTCGTCCGAGTCGAAGTCGCTTATGCAAACCCTAACCCCAACCCTTCTGCCCTTCCGTACAAACGACGTCATTCTTCTCGGGCTCAGGGATGTCACAAGCTAAGCCGAGGATAAGCAGCTCCCCTACAGCACATCCATCCTCGATGAGCTTCAACCTCCTCCCCTCACATCTACATTTACGATATCAACCAACACCTCGCCAGCCATTGACATTCAATTTCCGGCGCATCCAATCCATACCGCCGCTATGCGCACAACAAAAGCATCAACCGCGTTCCGCGCCATCACCACCACCATGGCATCTGCCTCGTCCTCGTCGCGACGCCTCCTCTTCCAACCCCCCACCTCGTTCTCCCTCCCGCGCATCATCACCACCCGGCATTACTCCTCCTCCTCCACCCCTGCTCAATCGTCATACGAATACATCCTGCTCTCCAACCCGCGACCAGGCGTCGCCCAAATAACACTCAACCGCCCCAAAGCGCTCAACGCCCTCTGCACACCCCTCATCACCGAACTCAACGCCGCCCTATCTGACCTCAACGCCTCCCCGGCAGTGGGGTGCATTGTGCTGACGGGGTCGGAGAGGTCGTTCGCGGCGGGCGCGGACATCAAGGAGATGGCGCCGTTGACTTTTGCCAAGGCGTACACTAGTGCGTTCATCGAGTCGTGGTCGCAGCTGACCAGCGCGCTCAAGAAGCCGCTCGTGGCGGCCGTGTCCGGGCACGCGCTGGGCGGCGGGTGCGAGCTCGCGCTCATGGCGGACATCATCTACTGCACGTCGTCGGCGAACTTCGGGCAGCCGGAGATCAAACTGGGCACGATCCCCGGCGCGGGAGGCAGCCAGCGGCTGACCCGGGCCGTGGGGAAAGCAAAGGCCATGGAGCTGATCCTAACGGGCAAGTCGTTCTCGGGCGACGAGGCGGAGAAATGGGGCGTTGCGGCGCGGGCGTTCAGTTCGCACGCGACGCTGATGGAGGAGACGCTCAAGACGGCCGAGACGATCGCGGGGTACTCGCGGGTAGCGGTGCAGGCGGCCAAGGAGGTGGTCAACAAGAGCCAGGACCTGCCGCTGCGGGACGGCGTCGACTACGAGCGGAGGGTGTTTCATAGTTTGTTTGGCAGCCAGGACCAGAAGATTGGCATGAAGGCCTTTGCCGAGAAGAAGAAGCCCGAGTGGAGCCATGAATAAGAAACGAAAAGGAAATGATAACTGTAATAATAAATAAACATATGTGGTGGATGAAGCTGACAAAAAAGTCTGGTTGCTACTTACACCTACTACTACCCTTATTTGGTATCTCTTATCCTCTTCAAGCTGCGTGTTGACATATCCAATTTCCTTCGACTACGTACTAGACTGCTATCCAAATGCGGTGGTATATATATATAAATCATTATCATGACGAAATATCCTTTTCATGACTCCCCCCTCTGCAAAAGCCTCTTGACATACGGCGCGGGGAAAAGCCCCGAAGCCCTCATATAAAATCCATGAAACCACTCCTCGTTCACAACCTCGACCTCCAAAATCTCAGCACCCTTGGGGAACATGAGCTCGTCGTCAGCGTCGGGCGCAGGGTACCAGCTCCAGCCCATAAAGGCGCGGGGATCAGAGCCGCCCTCAGGGGGGAATCGATTCGTGAACCGGCTCAACGGCTCTCCCTCGTCTGCTGCGGCAACGGCAGCGGCGGTAGAGACGCTCACGTCGAGCGATGCGAGTCGCTCCAGTTTCTTTTTTTCGTTGCTGTCATGCCAGGACCACACCAGCAGCCCGGGAGAGCTACTATCCTCGTACGGCTCGAAGCGCAGCCGTGCGCCGCCCACCGACTCGTGCAGAATGCGGCGCCAATCGACCCCTCTCTCGTCCACCGCGAACCCTATAACCACCATGCGGTGGCCCTTTAGACAGCGACGCCAGCCGGCGGGGCCGTTTTCAGGGGCAATGGTTCCATTCGAGACGAGGCCCGAGTAGCATGGCTGGCAAATATTACAGTCGCCCGGTTTGGAGTCCGGAACGACCTTTGACGTGCAAGAATAGCAATGATGGCGTGGCTCCGAAGCCGGGATAAGATTTTTACAAATCTCACAGGGTGGCGTGAGCAACACCGACTTCAAGATCCCCGTGGTCGATGAGGCATTGGGTCCAGCCACCACCGCCGGCGCCGGAGGGCGCGGGAAGACGGCCGACCGAGGGGAAGGACTGGCCGGCGGCGTTGGGCTCTGTGGGTTGGCGGATCGGGCAGCCGGCGGCTGGTAGGCCAGCGGGTGGCTGCAGATGCGGCCCTGGTTCACGCAGTTGTCGCAGAAGCCCCATTCGCCGTCGTTGCAGGAATCACAACGCCAGAAGCCGTCGTTGGCCCAGGCGAAGCAGCAAGAGCAGAAGTTACCCGTCTGGAGCCGGTCGGCCGGATTGTCCGTCGTCAACGTGCGACGGCCTTCAGCACCACCAGGGATTGCTTTGGGCTGCGCGTAGCGGGTCGCTGTTAGAATATGTGGTGGTCCAATATTCGGATCGCTAGCTTTGAATTTCTCCCAGTTCTTCCAAGCCGTGTCCCCAAACCCGAAGAATTTATGGTAGCAGCCCTTGCGATTGCGGTAGCAGTCCAAGCACGTATTCCACTGCCCTTTATGGCATATGGAGCAGTTGTAGTGAACTTCGTACTCGATATGTTCTTTTTGGCATTTATTACAGCTTATGAAGGGCTCCTTGTACCGCGGGAGCTGAGGCCTTCGAGGTGACGACAGAGGCGGCGACGAGAGACTTGGGCTGAGGGGACCCGACGTGGAGACGAAGTTCGCATGTCCAAGGACAAGCTCTGCAGGCCTTGGGGCTTTCCTTCTAGTCCCGCTACCCGCATCTGGCGGAGGATCTGTTTGTGTCTGGGAGATGCCTAGTCCTGCAGCTGCTCGAACACTGAAAGGGAGACTCCCCATACTCGGCGATTCCACCACACGAGCCCCCGCAGATGTGACTGCATTGGGTGAGCTCACGCTCCGATTATCTGTGGCCACACGTGGCCTGCTGGGTTGTTCATCCGAAGGGCTTGATCTCACAGCCAGATCTGTTTGCGAACGGCGGGCCGCAATCCTGACGTCAGGCTGAGGAGACCCAGCTGGAACAGTCGCACTGCGGGTGGCGCTCGGCGTTCGCCGCCTGCGGGCGGGCTCCTGGACCTCCAGCAGGCCTGAACTCGAGGGTGGGTATCGCCCGCGTTCCTCGTTGCTGCTCGCACTTGGCGCCCTGGAGTGCGCCGTATGTCTGCTGCTGGGCCTTGACGTCTCCCCCGTCCGGGACCTGGGCCTCGTCGAGACATCGGACCGGTGCGAATGAGAGCTGGCGTTGCTGGGCCTCCCGCCTTCGTGCCGCAATCTTTCGCGGTGCCGTCTCCGGTAAGCCTCAGTGATCCTCCGGCTCAGCTCAGTGTTGTTCGCAAGATCGATATTATCGAGGTCCAGACCATTAAGCAGGCCCTCCTCCTGAATTTGGCGAGCGAAATCCTCTATCTCCCGCTCCATGTCCCTTGCTTCGACGCCCTCGGAACTAATGAGCGACCGGAGGGACGACTGGTGCTCGACATGTCGACTCCTCGCCTCTGAAGACTCGCTGTGCCGCTGCCTTGACTCGCTCCCCCGCCTCCTTGTATCGTCTGCATACGGGTTTTCTGCATGCAGAGTGGCGCTGTGGGCACGCCTCCGGCTGCTCTCTCGAGTGTCCCTTGGCCTTGCCTCCTGGCTGGTGTCCCTACTTCTGCTTGGCTCTCTGCTGGATCTTCCCCCCTCGCGTTGTCTCCGAGGCCTTGAAGTTTGCGACGACTGGGCTACCGCCTCTCGGATGCTCATCTGCCGCACCTCCTCCAGCAACCGCCTCTCCTCGGCATCCAAGCGCCTCTGCTCCGGGGTGCGATCTTGAAAGCTCAGCTTGGGCAGGATCTTTTCTCCCTTCTTGAATTTATTGTCCATCTCCTCGCGATCAGCATCTGACTTGGCCTTGTCCGGGTTAAGGGCGATGAACATCTCGAGCAGGGTGGTGACGCGGGCATCATGCTTGGTGTCCCTGACCCCCTCGCGACACGAGGGGCAGGTGAAGACAGCGACATCGGGAGTGGGAGGCGTGGGCGCATTCTCGGCCCGGATTGCCTGCCAGCGGAACCATTCCTTAAGACAAGCGCCGCAGAATGTATGCAGACAGTCGAGGAGGGTGAGCGGCTGGTAGAGCAGGTCGGTGCAAATCTGGGCAATTGTTAGTCATGGCTTGGGGCTTGGGGTTTGGGGAGCCAAGAAAGTTAGAAAGAGGGGTGAGACAAAAAGAATAATGAAAGGAGGGTTTGGGCACGCACAGAGCATGTCAACTCGGCCTCTAAATTGACCGCTGCTTTGGGCGAATCCATCCCGACGACCCTCGACGTCTCCACGGGGAAGAGCTGCTGTCGTGCGCTCGAAGCGAAGGCATATGGGGCCCAGCGATGTCGACGCAAAGAGGACTTGAGAACAAGGCAAGACAGCAAGATGCACGATGGGCTGGCATATATGCGCCCAAGAGGGGGGCATACCTAGGAATGAGCAGGGATAGGCGGGCTGAGTTGCAGCGGGGTGAGGGGCAGTCAATAGCCCTGGAATGGGAGCGTTAGAGCATCCCAACTGCCTGCGGGATGCCCGACCCGGATGTCCTTTCCCTGTAAATCGCTGCATGGTGACAGCTGAACCTTCGAGGCCGGGACTTCCATCGCTTCCATCCTATTTTCCGCGAGCCACTTCCATTCTGTCCCGTCTCCATATCTCCATGGGGCTCTGATGTGTTATTCTATTGATTTACTGTGATGCTTGACCTAACAATAGTACTTGTCCAATGCTTACCCCTAATGTTTAATCCCCCTGGCCATCAGAAAAGAGATAAAAGAACGAAGGAAAAAGTTCTAATCTGCCTGCAAGGCAGCCATTTCGCCAACCCGCAAAGTCGGGCAAGCCCGTCAGCCCTAAACTCCCCGTGTTAATGCCAAGAACACGTACATATCATCCCGACCAATGCAATTGTGCCGCGGACAAAAGAAGAAAAAATAAATGAAAGCCAAAGTACAATACACCCCCAATGCAAATAAATCTTGTTACATGTCATCATGCCTCGCGTTCGCTGGCGGCATATCCCATTCTTTACACCCACCAAGCCAGCTCCGTCTAACACAGGTTGACTTCTTGGGTGGTTCCTCTGTAGGAATTGCCGGCGGAGCAGGCGGTGAAGTTGGTACGCTGGGAGGCGGAGTAATGGTGCTCTTCTCCGAGGTTACCGTGGGGCCGGGAACGCCACTTGTTGTGTCATCATAGCACCCCCAGAATCGACCAGGTGTAAGGCAAGTGCTGCTTATCTCGCTTGAAGTCGGAGATGTCGTTGTCGGCGATACGGTTGGGGCAACTGTGGTTGTCACAGTGGCTGAAACAGTTGTCGTCTTGTCCTTGCACCCAAACCAGCCCCTACATACCCAGAATCAGCATACCAAATATTGAGTTATAGTCGTATACTCGGAACCCCCCCCCCCCCCCCCGGGGGCAAAAAAGAGCTTGAATGACTTACGGAGTGAGACAAGTGCTAATAGACGACGTGGTCGTCGTGGTGACCTCTGACGTGGTCGTCGCGCTTGTTGTGGTAGTGGTCTCGTCCAAGCATCCCCACCATCCCCTTGTGCAAGTTAGTAACGAACATAAGCAAGGTTGGACAGGCAGCTTACGGTGTCTGGCATGTCTCTGTCCGAGTGCGGGTCTTCGAAGTTGACGTTGCTGAACTGGAGGTCGTAGTGCTCTCCGTGCCGTTGCTTTCATACATCTTCCAGCTTCCGCAGTCTCGGCACTCTGGCGTGAACCTGCACTCAGGAACTGTGTCGTATTTCATGATGACATCGTGTATGACGGCCCGGATCTTATGCGTTCCAATGCCGACACGCCACCCTTTGTCGCCAACAGTGTCGTAAACACACTCCCGGCCTGTATGACACGCCGACTCCATGGCGTATCCCCCGAACGAGCACGACGCGGTTGCTCCATTGCATGTGCCGACGTAGACCGGATCAGCCGTATGCCCAAAATGAAACGCACCCGTGAAGTCCCTGGTCTGAGGGGCATCAGGGTCCGATCCAGGCGGTACAGGAAGCCCCAACCGCCCAGCTGCGAGAGCTTCCGGTACAGCTTCGAACGTGACAACCGGGACACCGTATGTTAGACCCAGAAGGGAGCTAACGGCACCACCGAGTGAATGGCCTGTAAGCCACACTTTGGAGTTGGGGTACAGCTCAGTGACGTTGGCATACAGCTCGCGTCCGGCCTGGTAATATCGATTCTCGTCGCGCAGGGCTTGGACAACACAGGTATTGTTGCATGAATAGGTCGAGGTTGCGCAATCACAGACCTGATGCCATGTCCACGGGCCCTGCTGGGCGCAGCAGCAGCTGAAGAAGAGGTTGTCATTCACCTTGTCGTTGGTGGTTGTACCGTCTCCGTCAAAGACGGCCGGTGAGGTGCCCTTCAAGCCGATGACGATGGTCGCATTGTTTTCGTCCGCCCACACATGGCCGCGCAGCCCATCGCCCTCCCAACCAAAGTCGGCGCTCCTATTGAAGGGCGCGCTCACATCTTCCCAATCCGGCAGGCCAGGTTTCTCCACATAGGCGTTGGAGGCCATCAAGGCCATATTCAAGACCGTCTCCTTGTCCGTGATATTGGGCCCTGAAACATCATCAAGAGTCCAAGCGTCCGCCGACAGCACAGAGACAAATCCGCGCTGCCGTGCCATGGCCACCATGGGATCTACCACACTTGGCCGCCGATCGACCAGCCGTTGTATTTGCACTGGCCCGCTGCGTGCTCTTAAGGGGGCAATGCGCTGCCCTTCGAAGCCGTCCTCGGCCGCCAACCACACATCGGCATCTGACTGGGAGACATCTTGTTTTCGGTGAAGTGTCGGATGCCTGTAGGTCCCGTGGTGGTATATATGTCGGAGGGTCTATCGAGTGGCAAGCCTGTGGTTAGCTGATGCTCTTTGCGAAAAGAAAAGTGTCGCCGGCACGGGGGCCTAACACAACACAGGGGCGCCTACAAAAGTATGTTCGGCGGGCCTGGGAGCCTCTGGTATCAAAGGCGGTATGGGGGAGATTTCTATCGGGAGGACAACTTGAGTGTCTGGCCGAATGTTGCCTGCTGCCGAGACCGAGGCGGAGAAGGCGAGGAAGGACAACAACAGCCGGGCGGTGACTCGACCCGCAGAGGTGCACTTCCTCCTCGAGAACATACCGGGCGGCCCTGTTATTGGGGTGAATGCCTGGGATATCTCAAGATTAGAATGAAAAAACAATACGAGAGGTCCGCCGGTGTTTGCTTGTTCAAGTCGTCGAGGGTGGAAGGAATAGGGAATGCGGTTGTGGGATCAGTGATGAATGACACGCGCCCCCCGCGACTCGTTGGCAAGCGGATGACCGACCGTATGACGACGCCGCTGGTGCGAGCTCGGACGGCAATGGTATGGAACTGTTAGGCCAATCACTTTTTCCGGGGTACCTTTACTGATTATCGGCAAAACGCTCCTCTGCTACCAACTTATAGGGTATATGCAACTATAAAAGTTATAGGTCAACGTCCGTTTATCGTCCAAACTCCAAGCCAAATGACATCAACATTTCGAAAATCAGAAAGGGGATCAGATGAAACTACTCTGGGTACCTGCCCTCGTGAGGTGTTACGTACGCCTTTTAACGAAGTCATCGGAATTGGTCTGTAGTGGCCAGTGAATGTCGGATTGTCGAGGCTCGCAGGGGAACACTGGTGCCTGGTGGGTCCCGTTACAGTTGCCCAAGTATGTACCAATCCGTACTGTACCTGCCTGGGCTGGGTCTCGTAATCCGAACACATAACGGGAAAGTTCTTCTCTCAGCGAGCTTCTGGAATCTGCAAGCCAGCGATCACGACCGGGCTGTTTCGAAGATCTGGCCGTCTTTTGAAGGCTGGCTGGTATGTAAAGTGTTCCGAGTTGCTGAGGTGGTGAGCAGCATTGGCCAAATCGCACAGTGCTGATGATGAAATGACAGTGAGTGTGTGCACATGCTGAGAGCTGCTGACTGACAGGGCCTGGCCTCACCCGTTCGCCTGAAGGCTGACACTGGCCGTGCTTCATGTAGTGAGGTACCTATGTACCCGGGTACCTGCAACCTTTAGCCTGCCTGCACGCATCATTTCCAGGCCGCGAGCGCGCGGAATCCATCCAGCGTGTTCGACAAAGCTCCAAAAGTCCATGGGAGAAGGTACCTCAATAAGTAATTCAGTCAAGAAAATATTGGAAAGCATCGCGACAAACAGCACGATTGAGATGCACGTGTGCTCCAAGCCTTGCTCTCGAGTTTAACTTTTCTGCCATTTCTTTTAGTCTTTACTTCCACAATCTAGGTAGGTTGCCCTGCCCATGGCTTGAGCTTGGCCGCCGTCGCTTGGCCCCTTTCCACTGGCTCTGGCTTGACTGGCTCCCGTCTCTCGGCCCACGTCTGCAAGTTTCAAGATCCATATTGGTGCTTCATGCACCACTGTGAAGCTCAAGGTAAGTGGCCCGGCGGCTGTCTTCGTCATTCATTATGGGCGCCCACAGCCCGCGAGAATCCAGAGTGCTGGGGCAATTCACTCGCTCACCAACCCAGAACTCTTGATTCACTTGACCAGCGAAACCCACTCTAACCACAATGATGATCTCCAGCTTGAACAGCTTCAACATTAGCTTCATGGCCTCTACGCACAACAATAACGAGGCACACCGCCCCAGCCCTCTACGTCCAGTCCGATCCGATCCCCGATCCGATCCCCCGCCGTCATCGCCAGAACCGTCTCGCCCGAAGAGGGCCAGCACTTTTCAGAATGGGCCTCCATCCGCCCCCTCCCGCTCAGCGTCTGGCTCACAGCTAAAGAAAGAATCCGAGACCCAGGCTCCCGATACATTTGAGCGGGTTAGCGAAGAGACGGTTGAGGCTCCGCGGGCGTCTGTCGACTTGGACGAGCTTCCGATAGAGCTGATTAGCCTCGCTGATAGCTTCATTGAGCAACTGTCGGCAAAGGTCTGGCCCAGTCCGCCCAACATTGACAACATCTCCCGCCTCTTCCAAGACTTCTACGCCACCGCGGCTTCCCATATCCAGACTCATGTCGATAGCCTCGCGACCCGGCAAAAGCGCGAAAACTCCCCGGCACCGTCCAGTTCGTCTCGGGCGTCGGCGGCGAGTCTGATTCGTGCAAAGGCCGCTTCGCTGGGCAGCAAGGAGAAGCCGAAAGCTCCTAGTCGACGCGATTCGGACCAGCAGATGCTGACTGCTGAAGAATACGCGGATCGGAAGAAAGCCAGGAAGGCCCTGGAGCAAAAACGCGTCTTATTGGAGGAGGCCATAGAAAGGAGGCTCTGCGAAGGAATCTATGAGAAGATCTACCGCCACCACACCACACAGGACGAAGCTCAAGATGACAAGCTCCGATCGAAGACGGCCGCCCTCGACGTGGTCGGAATCGGCCTCGTCGATCTTGGGGTCGAGATCTGCACGGCCAAGGACCCGGAGACGGCCGCCAAGAAACAAGACGAGGTGAGGAGCTGGCTTGAACAGGCGCGAAAGGAGCTGGTGCTCATGAACCAGTCGAGATACCCCCTTGGCAAGCTCAACCACCTGAAGGCGGCGCACAAGAGCATTATCGACACACTGTCGCACTTCCACCCGTCTTCGTCGGCGGACGAGCTCATGCCTATGCTAATCTATACCTTGATCACCCTCCCGCCCAATAACCTCAACGTCATTAGCGACCTGAACTTCATCCAGCGGTTCCGCTGGGAGCCAAAGCTCTTTGGGGAGGCGGCATACTGTCTGACGAATCTCGAAGCGACTATCAGCTTCCTTGAGACGGTCGACCTATCTACATTGCGTGCAGACGAGGCCCCCACAGGATCCCTCAAACCGTCCAGCAGCCCGGGAACCGCAAAAACAGAGACATTCCCGCCGGCCTTTTCATCCGGGTCGTCGGTCGCGACATTGGGCCCATCTGACACGGCGACGAGTTCCGGAGGCGCAGCCCTGAAACCGGTGGCGCCATCAGCCGCTGGTCTTCGTGCCGCAATGCAAATTCGCAATCGACGGCTCAGCGATCTAGTAAACACGCCTGCGCAAGCCTTCAACGCTGCCAGCGATGCCGTGTTCAATACGGCAGACCAAGGTCTCAAGACTATTGGCATCAGCCTTGGCGACAGTTACAAGTTCCTGATTGGCAAGCTTCGCGAGCACCCTGAGGCTTTGACCAACCAGGGCGGCGAGGTCATTGTGCCCAAGACACTGGATGATGCCCGCAAGCTCATAAACACCCCGCCGCCCGACGACGACGAAGGGTCTGTGAGCGGTGCCAGCTCCATGCACAGCCCCGAAGAGACGTCGACAGCGACAGCGATAGCAACAGCAGCGCCAGAAAGACCACCTCTGCGCTCTGCCACGCCCCGCGAGGACAAGATGCTTAGCTTTATCGGCGGGCGCAAAGTCTCTCGCGATCACAGTGCCGACAGTGCTCGCAGTGCCGGGAGCTCACGGAGGACAGAAGAGCACAGTGGCAAGGACAAAACCCCTGTTCTTTCCTCATCGCCCATTACGAGCCCCTCTTCGAATCCTGCCATCTTGGATTCCGTGCGCAACCTCGGCAGTTCTCTGAATCCCATGAACAGGCTGTCCGGCATCGGCAGCTTCCGCGGCTTCGGCAGGAACAGTCCCTCGGCGCCGTCGCCGATACCGAAGGACTTTAGGAGTCCTTCCGAGGGCGGTGATTTAGCTACGGTATGTTTTGTGTTTTGGCAGAATTTTGAAATTTGTTACTGACGAATATTAACAGGCATTTCCCGAACTTGCCCCTGTGCTTCCCCCTAAAGAGACTCCCAAGGTAGCACCCCCTATCAAGCGCTTCATGGAGATTCAGAGCCCCGCCGATTTAAGGATCGGCGAGGTACTGGAGTTGCTGCGTGATTATAGGCGGCTCGCTGGCGCGCTGAAGGAGCTGGGTGCGATCAAGGAATGACAAGCCAGTGGCTTGTTTTCATCATGTTTGTGTTCTTTTGCATGGCGGTGTTTGGATATCTTATTATACAGAGGAGATAGGGGGTGGAAATTTCTTTGAAAAGGAAAGGACGTAGTGTCCTCGAGACTTGCCATTGTCATGCTGAGTCTATTTGGGTCTGTTTTAATCGCGGCGCGGAGCATTGTTCGACATAGACGGTGGGACAGATAGGACGGGCAGGATTGGTATATTAGTTTGGTGTTTTGTATCCGACCTTGCTTTTATATGGATTTGGGTACCAATTTCTAGCTAATTAAGTGGTTGGTTTGCTTGTCATGGAACAAACGTTTTCTTTTTGTTATAGAAGACGTACTTGTACCAGATTACCTATGCTCTTGTGCATCGTCAGACGAAAATGAAGTGTGTAACCCACAACACTTTGTATCCCTCGCACACGTGGCATGGTTTTTCCCCTCATGTCGAGATGGTCTTGTATCCTCGCGCGAGGACAGGGAACACATAAACAGGGGTACAGCTCCCTTGTGAACGCGTAGATAGAAATGAGACATGTCAGCTACGTTGATGCTTTATCCTCGCCCGCCGTCACCGTCACATTCTCTTCAGCCTTCTTAGCTTTCGGGATTTTAAGCGCAGACACATTGATATACCTCATCAGCCAACCAGTACGGTCCGAAGCCATAGGGATTTTAAGGCTTCTTCTTTGCATGCGTTGTTAGACAATTCGAAAGGCCCCTGATATGGGCTTTCAGGACTTCTCATCATGCCTGTGACGGCTGGCACAATGGACCTACACTACCACTGAGCTAACCCCCCAAAGGGTGTCGAAATCACAAGTCGAAGACCTGTGATTTCAGTGTAGGTTATATACGTTAGACGGCCCGCTAGGGTGACTAGTCCTAGCCGGGGCCGTCACAATACCTTTTTCAGGAACATGAACGACCCTTATTGCCTCGTTGTACGCAGGCCAGCCAGTACCGTAGTATTCGTATCCCTCAACCCTGGGCAGAGAGGCCGTTTCTTTTGGCCTGAGCCTCCGTACTTGGGACGCACCTCGTTAGCTGTAGAGTTTCAAGAGGCTAATTAAAACGGAACGGGTATGTTACTGATATCCAACTATATTTGTGTTCAGTTGGTATCTCACTTTTTCTTCACAAGAATATCAATATTATTGCCACAAGATTTATTAGCGGTTAAAATCTAGTTTCTTATCAGTTCCCTTCTTATTGAAACTTGTTTTTCTTTCTGGTTTGTTTGTTCGAAATTACGTAGCCCCTTTTCTTCCTGTTTCGCAACCCCCATTTTATCTCACCACTAACTAGGTAGCAACCAAACAACCAAGAAATAAATCATACCAAAACCCCAGCGTCGTATTCACAGCACTCCCTACATCACACAATCCCCAGTTTAGACACTCCAGAGGGAAAGAGGGAAAGAAGGAAAACGTCATTGATGATTCTACCGAGACAGTCATTTCGTCTCTTGTCATGTTTCACTTCCCAGCTCCATTAGATCCATCCCTCCCCTACAGGCGAATAAATAAGAAAGGAACACCATTTGAATCCAAATCAAAACCACATGTATTCCCACATATAGACTCGAATGAACAAGGACATGCATATATATAAAGCGCGGTATATTCACTCATATACAGGCCCTTTTTTGGTCTTCCATCACAGCCAGGATTACACCCACCCTCTCTTCTGCAATCCCCATATTTGTCAAAGCAACTAGTAGGTCGCTACCTACCCTATATTTTGTCAAGGCAACTAGTTAAGCAATTGCCTTTTCCCCCTCCCTTCCCAACTTCTTGTTTGACCAATGCATGCTATGCTCAAATGAATAAACAAATCCTCACTCCCCCCCCCCCCCTTTTTAGCAGGTAAAAAGAAGATCCAAGTTTAAAAGCCTATACAGACAAAAAACTTCGGAATGTGAGCGAAGAAAGAAGAAAAACACAAAAGATTAAAAACCATCTGCTATCCCCCCACCCCGATCTACGGGTATCTCCTCTTTCCGCCCCTCCCCGCTTGTTGTTGGTCGCTAATGATAGCCGTTCGGTATACTGGTCATCAACCCCTGTTGTTTCGCCGGACTGAGGTCCGGTCTCCTCCCATTTGTGCGGTCTTGAAGGGGCGTCCGCCCTCTTGCTGCCGCTGCCGCCGCCTCGTTCTCTTCGCTGATGAGCTTCTCCATGAACGCAATGTAGTCGTACTGTGGCACGCCGCGATCGGCCTGCATATCGGGGCCATTGTGGCGGGGAATGATATCGACAAGCTTCTCGATGACCTCGTCGGGCACCAGCGAGTGGCGGAGGTCCATCTCGGTCACGTAGGGCTTGCCGTCGGCCACCTCGCGGAAGCTCTGGAACACCTGCTCGGCTGTGTTCTGGTCCTCGGTCACCTCGACCATGAACCCGATGAATTGCTCAAACGTGACGCGGTCGCGCCCATTGGACGTCGCCAAGAAGTAGTCGTGCATCTCGTCCTCCGAGAACACTAACCCGAGGGAAGCGAGCGCTGCGCTAAACTCGAGCTCCGCCAGGCTGTTAGTGTCGTCGCGATCAAAATGCCTAAACACAGACTCGAACTCCTCGAGCTGAATTGGTGTTAGGTTCGTCATGTTACGTGCCACCATCTGATTTTCCAGAAAAGAAAGCTTTTTAGACACGGATGCCTTCACGAGTGACAGTTCATAGCCAAGTTCATCGTAAGTATATGTTGTGAAGTCGTTCTCCTCGATGTTGGCCTCCTGGCACTTGGCGTCTACTGCGGCGATCTTTTGCAGATAAGCATCCATGGGCGGGAGGTTATCTGCGAGCTTGCGCACGTGAAGCAACTGGTCTTCTACATCCCCTTCCAACCCAGAGATGGCTAGCTGCATCGTGTTAAGTGCCAGAGCAAAGTCGTTTGCCTTGTCAGCAAAGGATTTGCGTAGCCCATTCTTAATGCTGTGCAATTGTTAGTCTTTTCCGTCTCGTTCTATTAAGTATGAGGGAGACCTTACTCTCTGATGGTTTCGTTGATCAGCTGCCCCCTGACCATCTCTGACTTGGATAGGTTGGACCACTCTCGGTCCATGACCTCCAGCC
This sequence comes from Lasiosphaeriaceae sp. G1095, assembly GCA_027569635.1. Taxonomy (NCBI): domain Eukaryota; kingdom Fungi; phylum Ascomycota; class Sordariomycetes; order Sordariales; family Lasiosphaeriaceae; species Lasiosphaeriaceae sp. G1095. Next base: position 147,050 of record JAPDFK010000014.1, on the reverse strand, counting down.
TTAGCTCGGCTGGCGGTTCGTAGGGCCGTAGCCGGTACGTGCCCAGCTTTGTCTTAATGTTTCCGAGCAGCGTAGCCAGCTCGCTCTTCTCCGCCACCCACTCCCTCTTCTTCCCCCTCTTGTACGACGAGAACTCGGTAGCTTGCGCCTTGGCGTCGGCGTAGGATCCTTCGAACTTGGCCTGCTGCCAGCTGTCTATTTGTGTCTGAATGCTCTTCAACAGCGCCGCCACCCTCCGCTCGTATGCGCTCTGCATCTCCCAGGCACCCTGCATGTTGTTGACAAACTTCTCGACCCGGCGTCCCGCGTTCTCGACCTTTTCCATCTGCGAGAAGGCGTGGAACCAGTACGCAATGTACGTCATCAGCGATCTCTCGTCAGGCTTTGAAACATCACACACATCCTCGACGTCGAGAAGCTTCGGGATGCCGATCTCCTTGTGGGCAATGTCGAAGGCCATCTGCATGTTGCCGCGGTGGTCCGACTTGTCGAGGGCGTCGTAGTCGATCAGGTCGGGCCGGTGGATGTCGAGCAGGGCGCAGAAGGCGAGGCCATCATTCCAGCTGGCACTAAAGTCCCGCACGTCGACCTCGTCATAGCATGCCGTCTTCCGCTGACACCATAGCAGCAGGCCCTCCTTGGCCGTCATGCCTTCCTCGTTGATGTCATTGATAGTGAAGCGTAGAATTAATGTCCAGATTAGGCCTAGGATGATCTTACGGTTTCCGTCCACCACATCCTCGGCGCCGATATTGGTCATCTGGATGCCCCGCGACTTGATGAAGTTGAGGGCGAGGTTGGCATTCTCGAAGCGCTGCACCCGCAGCTTGGGCTTAGCGGCATAGCGGCCTAGAGACTCGCTCGAAAGGCATTCGAGCAGGTGGATAAGAATTACCTAAATAAATGGGAAGCATGAGTTAGCATCTTGGTTGCAGTTGGCACTATCAAACCCGTGGAGGGACTTACACCGTCGCTCAGATCCTGTACCAAGTCTTTGACCTCAAGTTCCCTCGCCTCCAGCTTGGTGTTCAGCCACTTGGTAAAGGTCTTTTGCTGGACCGTGATCCAGCGCTGCTGCTCGGCGAAGGCCATCCTGATGAGGCCCTGCTCGTGGGGCGGCTCGGTGGCAGCGAGAGCGTCGGCGGGGTTGGAGCCCCTCTGGAATCTGCTTCGCTTTGGTCCCTCCTTCTTGGAGTTGGCGAGGGCAAGGCTAGTGGAGCCTGATCGCGACAGACGAGCGGCATGCAGCTGCTTCGCGTCCCGACGGCTGCGAGGAGAGGCGGTACGGGACTGGGGCGGGGACTGAGACTGGCACTGTGACTGTGAAGAGGAGCCGAATGACGAGGCGCTGCTGATGACCGAGGATCGGCGCGAGTGGAAGGCGACGTCTTTGTCCGACGACGACCAGGTCGAATACTCGGATGACGATGATGTAGATGCGACCGATTGGATCGAGAGCGACGACGGGCGGCCAAGTGCGGCAATCGTGTGGTTGTGGGCGAGCTGAGGGTGTTCGAGGGGAATGGTTTGGCTGTCGATGCCGTGTAAGTGTAAACAATCCAGGTCCGGGAACTTCTCGCCTGTGCTGTTGCTGGGCAGAGTTGGCAGAGTTGGCAGAGTTGCAAGCGCTGTTGCTGCCACCACTACCGGCCCGCCAGGGCTGTCAGGCCCCACTGCTGCAGACATGCTAGCACCCCTCAGTTAGTGTGGCTTGCCAGCGCCAGGGGACAAGTGTGCAGCGATAGCGGCAGGCAGTTGTTATCGATAAGAAACAATGGCGTCCCTGTGGAGGTGAGCAGGTCAGGTACCAAATTAACTAATCTCGAGTCTTGGTCAAGACAACGACGACGACGATGACGACAATGGCATGCGAGATGAACCTGACGTTTCTTTGGAGCCCCGAGAACGAAATGGTGCCAGAATGGACAGAAAAGGAAACAGTGTTGGGCACCCTTTCAGTTTATACCAGCAGATCCGGCTACTCGTACATGTACAGTACCCAGCACTGAGCGGGCCATCTTCAGGCAGAGTCGCAGGTATCCGGATGTCTTGGCATACATGCTCAGACATGAAACACGGTACCCGATGAGGGTCTTCCTTGGGCCTGGCTCGAGGCCTTGCCTTATTTCTCGGCTCCGCAAATCAGAGCAGCAATTCGGGTATGTTATCTTGCTGTGACCCTGCACGGCCCCCTTCGTTGTTCATGCGTGCCCGACTGGGACCCCTGGGATGCCCACGGCCTTTTTGATGCAGCAAGGACTGGCATCACGACGATCGTGGGGTTCCAGTTGAACCTTCGATTCGAATACTACCTTGTCTTTTTTCCGGCGCGGAAGACAATGAATGGTATTGTGGTTCGAGGCAGTCCAAAGCTCGATGTCACCATCAACCACACCGCCCCCCGCCTTCACCTCCCCTTTTTTGAGGCGGGGGCGGACGATAAGATGCCAGCATCAGGCATCCTACTCTTCGTGCAAATTCACTCCCAGCCCTTAACACGACCTGATCTGAGAATAGCAGAGACAGAAGACGAGGCACACTCGACAGTGAACCATGCATTCCCTTGTCGACGACCTCTTGGTTGGTTCAGGGGATAGGAGCAAAGAAAAAAAAAGTTGGGCCAGGAACGCAACGGCCGGCAATGCATGAATTTTGGGGTCCACCAGGCGAACAGACTCCGACAGCCTCTGCTTCACATCCAGCCGCCTGGAATTTAGCCCTCCAGTCCTTTCTACTCCTTTGGGATCTCTTCCCTGAACAGAGCAATTTTGGCAACTTTTTTATTAGGGTGGGTGGCGAGTGTCTTTTTGCTGCCTCTTTTGTGATCAGTGCCAAGTGGCCAGAGCATACGAGGAGGAACACTACAGTCAGGTACATCTGTTTTTGGAGGCTTCTACTTGCTCCAGGTCATGGACCGCATATTTATTAGTAGGCGAGTGCCTATCTAATATTCTCATTTTCTTGTCTGTCCCACCGTCTCATGGTAGCTGTCAAGAGCTTCAATCGTCTGATGTCTTGTGCAGCCTGAGAACGGCAGTTTGCAGATCTTCCCGAGCCGCAGTTGCCAAACTTTGGTGTTCATCCAACCCTCCTCTTCACCGTTACACACTTGTGAGCTTGGCGATCCTGCCCACTCAGTGGGGAGTAAGAGTTTCAGGACTTGAGTCGTGACGACTATCAGTACACAACTGTGGATGGGCAACATCGATCTACTAGTATGAGGAACTCTACTCCCGACATGCTGCTCATGACCTGGAACTGTGTCTGTCAAAACAGGGTCTGGGCTATTTCAAGGAACGGTCAAACAAACTAAGACGTGGGCATTCCACCGCAGTTGTTTTATCTCTGCATGGGTCTTGTCAAGTAATCCTGGCAGTCTTGCGCATCACATATTAACTACAAAGCCAAAAACACCTTATGGGAGTTGCAAGCGTTCGGTATGATACAAATATGCGCCTTGATAAGCTTGGGGCAGAAGTAGCCAACAGCAGTCATTGGGTGGTCATAAGAGGCAATCTCCAAGCTTCTATATCTTTGACAAGCCTCTTGCTTTTCTAGGTCTTTTCAGGAGAGTCAAGTACGCAAGCACGTCCCACGCAAAGAATGGCCACGCGGGAGACATGTTTAGTCTCTGCAGATCCTTGTGTGTAACCTAAAATCATCTCCCTGGAATTGTTCTTGCCTTACAAGCGACTGCCAAGTCCTCGTTCCGGAGTGAAGACACGAGCTGTTACTTCCTCAGCCAAATAACAATCTATACTAGTCCGCCCAGTCCTTTCCCGGTGTGAGCTTTCCGTATCGAGCATCTGGAAGAGGATGCGCGGAAGCTACGTCGACATGAATTTCAGCAACCCTTCCTTTTTTGCTGAATAGATGACAATAGCTGGTGTTTGTCGTGGGTAAGAGCATAGCGCTCGTCTGTTCCCAACCTCAAGCAGATATGTGTCTTTAGATCTGGCCATTTCTCCCCAGTCTAAAGTTCTTCTGCTCTATCATCCTTTGGCCACTGGCTTTGGTCTGCTTCCGATAGCATCGAGCAAGCAGATTGCCGCCATCATACAACTCTCACCAAGCCTCGCCATTCTCCTTTTGCAGTCTGTCTTTCACTACCTCCTCGTCCAACACAGCTGTCAACATGCTTTCTACCATTTTCAGCATTTTCCTGCTGACGATCGCCATCACGGGGTTCATCATCCCTCTTGATGGAACAAAACAGGTAGCAACAGCGGCAAATCAACCCTTGATCAAACCATGGAGCATCGGTTGCTCTGACTGCAGAGGACAAGATAAACAATGCCACTTTTGCGCCGGCGGCAGGAACAATAACGCAATATGCTCGGATCCGTTCTGGGTTCATTGCCGCACCGTTGTCGATCCAGTTTGCTACGGAAATGTGCAGGAATGTGAGCAGCGATTTCCACCCGCGGTCGAAACCGTTGATGGATGGATGGTATGCGCTAATACGCTAATAATGACCAGGCGTTCACGGCGCAACGGTCCCCGAAGGACTCTGGCATGGCAAATGGGATCCAACCAAGAGTGATTGATCACGAGGGGAGACACGCGCTCAAACTGGCTTGCGCCTTGTAACTCTTTGGGACACATCACCAGGGAGAGAAATTAGCTGGGCGGGGGAGGTCGAGATGGTCGAGAAGTCGGCATGGACACCTGGGAAAACCTTGCGGGGCCGGAGCAAAACAACCTTAGGAGAGTAGAATTAATACAATTATAATTCCCTCTATTTCTCTTGATCCGTGACGCTGGTCGCAAACTTGAACGAAGCAGTGTCGCCGAGCGAGTCGAGAGTCGAGACTTAAGCCAAGATATGGAACAGACAGACATCTTGATGCGCCCAAGCCCCACTAGCAGCCAGCTGTTCCTTAGTGCTCCAGCTTCCCCAGAAAGCGAGTGGGTCACATTGTCCAATCAGAGACCCGCAGGCCAGATCAAAGGCGGTGTGGGCGGTGAGAGGCACTCCCCAAAATTCGGGCGGCAGACCCCGCGATTCTGCCGCCAAAACTTGCATACCCTGACAGGGATCTACCTCGACGACCTTCAACGCTTTCTACTTTTTTGTCTTCAACCCTCACTTCAAACCAACCGTTTAGCAAGCATTTCTCTCAACCCACGGTTCTACAGAGAAGGTGCAGCAACTTCTTCCAACAGACTGGCCTCGGGCCTTTCTTTTTCTTTTTCCCCTCCCCCCCCCGTTTTCCCCATTTGCCCTACAATTTCCGTTGGAGTCGGTCTTTCACGAGAAGCTGCGCCGGCACACCCCTCCTCCCTCGTCCCTTTCGCGCGTCGACTCTTTGGCCCGAAGCAAACACAGCCTGGAAGCACCACGATTTGCCCTCTCGTATTCCCTGTGCATCTTGCCTCGCCTCGCGGCTTCTCTGCTCGCCTGTCTTTACACAACGCACGGCTCCTTCCTGCAACTGGTCGTCTTCGCCGTCACGGCCCAATATGTCTCAACGTCAGGGCACGCATGCGCCTGCCGTGCGCGTTGATACCGAGAAGAATCTCGGCATCAAGCTGCGCTCTTCGCCTCTTGTCTATAACTGGACTGGCGATGTTCGCAAGCGGTAAGTAAAAACCCGAGCTCCATCTTTCTCTCGCTTCAGATTCAATTCATCTTAACTTTGGCTTTCAACTTTATTTATGTCACCTGTCACTTCACTTTTTTCTTAGACAAAATGAGACGCTAATTCATGGATCTAGCTATACCGACTTTCTTGTGTACGAGATTCGCAAGGATGGCACCGTCATTCATATGGACGACTTTGATGTCGATGCCGCCGCAGAGCAACAGGTTCGTGTAAACCAGTTTTTTTTATTGTTCATAGCTCTACATTACGAGACATTCTGACTTGTGCTCCAGGCTCGCAACTTTACTCACCCCAATGCTCAATCCAAGCCGATTGCCCCGGCTGTCCCCGTGGCCAAGCCAGTAGTTGCTAGCAGCACGCCTACGATCCAGCAAATTGCCGACAGCGATCGGGCTGCCCTTGTGAGCTTGATCCAAGACCATGTCGCCGAAAAGCTCATCCAGCTCGACGAAAACGTCCAGGCCAAGAAGCAACTCCCGGTCGACGAGCGGACTGTGGTTTTTGAGCCCATGGCCGATAGAGGACAACGAGCCAAGACTCATCAAGTTTGTTTCCTCTGTTCGTCAGAATCACCTCGGCGAATCTTTTCTAACACACTTCAGGAAATCCGGCGCATCTTTGGTGGCCGCATTGAAACTGTTGCTGATGGTTCTGGTGTCATCACTGCGTCTGGTGCTCGGTGGGCAACAAGCAACCGCAAGCCAGGTCGTGACCAGCGCGACCAGCGCGACCAGCGCGACCAGCGCAATGGCCGGCACTCTCGCGAGCAGGGTCTGAGTTTTGCCAAACTTGGTGGCGATTACCTCCATTTCACCCTCTACAAGGAGAACAAAGATACCATGGATGCCATCAACACCATCGCCCGCCTGTTGAAGATCAAGGCGTCAAACTTTGGCTTCGCCGGAACCAAGGATCGCCGTGCCGGCACCGTGCAGCGCATCAGCGTCTTCCGACAACGCGCCTCCAACATGATCTGGCTCAACTCCCGCCTCCCAAATGTAAAGATTGGAGACTTCAAGCATTACCCCCAGCCACTCCAGCTTGGTCAACATGGCGGCAATGAGTTCATAATCACACTCAAGAACTGCGTCCCCCTCGGAAGCGGCGCGGAAGAATTGTCTATTGAGCGCCGCATGCGGTCGATTCAGCAGTCGCTTGAGGTCGGGCTTGCCTTCCTCAAGCACCATGGCTACATCAACTATTTTGGCCTCCAGCGTTTCGGCACTCACATGATTGGAACTCATCTGCTTGGAATGAAGATTCTGAAAGGTGACTTTGAGGGTGCCATCGACGACATCTTGCATGTCGATGACGAATTTTTTCAGGACGTCTTGAACAACGCCCCCAAGAATCATGGCCACGGCAATGGTAACAGTTTTGATAACAGCCGCGATGACTTCAACCGCGCCCGCGCCATCACCGCATGGAAAACGACAAAGAATGCTGACAAAGCTCTGGACAACCTCCCCAAGCGATTCAGCTCCGAGTACGCCATCATTCGCCATCTTAGCAAAAACCCCAAGGATTTCATGGGCGCCATCCTGAGCATCACTCGCGGCATGCGTATGATGTATATCCATGCCTATCAATCCTTCGTCTGGAACCACATGGTCACCCGTCGCTGGTCCAAGTACGGCGATCGGGTCGTCGAGGGAGATCTGGTGCTCCTTCAAGATGACAAGCCCAATGGCGACGTCACCATGACCGATATCGACGGCGAATTTGGATCAGACCTGGGCAGTGATGAGAACGACTACTACGCCCAGGCCTATGCCGTTACTTCCGAAGACCTGGCAAACAACAGGTTCACTATCTTCGATGTTGTCATGCCTACACCTGGCTTTGATGTCATGTACCCACGCAATGATATTGGCGACGAATATGCCACTTTCATGAAGACAGAAGAGAATGGCGGCCTGGACCCTTACGATATGCGCCGTCGCCACAAGGAATTCAGTCTGAGTGGCAACTATCGCCACATCCTCGGACGCTTCATCACCACACCTCAGTACTGCATTCGCCAGTATTCCGATGATACTGAGCAGATGTATCCTACTGATCTCGACTTCTGCAATCATAGAAAGAAGGTCGAGAAAGCCAAGGCCCGTGCCGCCCTGCGCAAGGCCTCCCCAGCGGCTGCTCAGTGGGCTCAGTTCGCGGACAATCCGTCGGCTTGGGATAGCGCGATGGCTACTGATCGGCGTCGCAAAGCTTCCCAGGAGCCTCCCTCTGAAGGCATTACTACCACTAATGAGACCTGGGTTGAGACTAGCATCGATGGCAATGCTAAGCGCGTTAAGCTCGCGCGTCACCATCAGGAAGTCAAGACCCAGGCTATCAAAGCGACTTCTCCTGTTGAGGGTGGTCCGATGCTCGCAAAAACTGAAGATGCCGATGCTCCCATCCTCCCGGATGCTGCTATCGGCAGTGACACCGCGCCCCCTTCGCATACCATGAAGCAAGAGACGACAGCCGACGTTCTCCCCAGTGTCGAGACCCCGACACTTCCAAATGACAAGTATAACTGGTATGGAAGCAGCATTCCCACAGTCCCGAACAATGACGACACAAATGCTGCCGACTCCAAGGTTGCCGAGGGCATCACCAATGGCAAGTCTGCCAGCCGCAGCCCTTCCCCGATTGACGAGACCAAGGTGTGCGGTATCGAGGTCCCCACCTTCCGCACTCCATCGGAGAACCCAATCGTGGCGTTGAACGACACATTTACCGTCAACGATAACCCTAAAGCCAACAAGGTGGCTGTTATTCTCAAGTTTCAGCTCAAGACCAGCAACTACGCGACCATTGTCCTCCGAGAGCTGATGGGCATCAATGTTGAAGCCTAAAGTGTAACTTCACACTGGCCTCTTATCTCGCTACTCTACTGCACGGTCTGGCTTTTGGGTCTGGATGCCTTCCAATCCGGCCTGGAGGGAAGTCTTGTCGATCATATTTGCCGCCATTTGGCCGGGCACTTCACTGTTCTGATATGATCAGTTTTTGACCACCATGACACTATTACGAGCAACACTCTCGATTCACGTACACATATTTCCATCCGTGCATACGAATTTCCCCAGGTTGTTTATTTCCCCCAATATATTCTCTCCTGTTTTAGGTTGGTAATGGCTATAGGACTTGCCACAAAAGGAAGTCTTCGCGCCTTACCCGCCGAAGATCATTGCGAACGCGGAACTGCCAGCTCATGCTGCGGGCTTCTCCATCGAGGAAGCTGTCGCATTATGACCCACTAATGGGCAGCACCGGGTATTTCGCACTACACTTACGCATTTCTTATTTGATTGTATCACCGGCATAGTCGACATTGTTCGATATTTGCTAAGGGGTTTGGTTGGGATGGATCTGCTTTTGGCATCTTCTCGGTGGCATGTTCTTTGGTGGGCGTGTCGTACATGGATGGATACGAAGGCATCATCTTGGCAGAAAGTTCGGCGGTTTTCTCACCTGTATCTAGTTCTCCTCATTCGTGCATATACACTCTTCGGTGGCGTCAGGTATAGAGAGGGTAGCGACATGATACCATGGAGGGACGGAGGACTTTTGAGATACCCCTTGACGATCGGTAGATATTTCAGGTACACAAAAAAAAAATTCGGTGAACCCACGTTATATTTCGTTGCAACTACAGTGGTGACGAGTGATTTCACCAGTGATGGTGTTTCCACCCTTGCTTAATACAGGCTTCCACGCACCGGGTGACATCATGGAAGTAGCAACATAATTAATGTCAGACACATCATACTCAAGCCACGATCTATGGGATCTGTAGCTGTGTTACCTCTCCCTTTAAATTTGTTAGAAAATAATGATTACAATGGGTAAGCAAGGCAGGTAAGACAGGGCTGTGTGGGTGAAAAAGACCACCTACCTAACTAACCCTCCGAAGCCACCTATTTAGCTAGGGAGGTAAGGTAGGTCTCAACAAATGGCAAATGAGACAAAAGGGAAAACATCTTCAAAAAAAAGACGTTGATAATGAACGGCATTGACAATTCATTCTTTTTCTTTCTCTCACACACGGCAATAAATAGATCGGACTCTAACAGGTTTCCAAGGTATGAACCTTTTACTCATGAACCAACCGTACGTAGTATGTACCTACCTTTGTGCGGGATATACGGAGTATATAGGTAGGTACTATATGTATGTCGGTACATACACACATTTAATGTCGCAGCTACTAAATCGGTCGTCTTCTTTGCCTTGTGTAATTTGCAATTCTTGATTTTTTCTTTTTCTTGTTCATTGGTGCTTTTATTTTCTTTATATGGACGCATATGCGGACATTGCGTCATGGTTATTCATATGTAGCTAACAGGGCTTTCGCTGATACTATTGTTTCTTTCTTTCTCCCTCACACGCACAAACAGAGACATAAAGAATAATGGTTCCTCAACCAAGAAGAAAAGAAACCGCACAAAAACCCCCCTCCCCCCCAAAAAAGAGCCATGGTATCTCTTTCTCATCCCAATATTCAAACCCATCCTCCCAAATAACTGCCCCACTCCATCCGAGGTACAGTCTGCTGTATTACCTCGATCTAGTCGGCCCAGGCTGGACTTTCTCTGTCGTTCCTGGATCCCACTTATTCAGCTATTCAAACTTTCGCTTCCAGAGCGCTGTGCCTCCAGGTCCGCCTCCGTTGTCTTCTGACAAAACATATCCGAAGGAAGGATGTAAGAACACTCTTGCGCAATATATCAGCCCCCCCTTCCGGACGATGCTGCTGCTGCCCTTGTATTCAAAGTAGCCGCCGCCGCATCTATAGTTATTATATGCGTTGTTATTCTGGTGTTCGTAGTTGCAGCAATTTATATCTGCTGTAACTTTCTAACCAGGACGAGGAATAAACTGAATCACAGGCCTTACTATTGCCGGTTCAGTACCGGGCTCGTCGTCCGCGGCCGGAGGGCTATGCCGGTTGTTGACGTTGGTGATCTTGAGGCTCCTGGCTGTCCCAGCCCCAGACCTGCGACAAGTAGCGGCCCATGTTGACGCGCTTTTGGCGCATCTCCACCATCCACGGGTGGTCGAGCATACGCCACGGGCTTGCCCGGCGGTTGGGCTCTTTTTCAAGGCTGTGGAACACAAGTCAGTCGAGTTAAAGAAAAAACAGCGGCAAGAGAAACATACCAGCACTCGATAAAGTACTTGAAGCTCTCGCTCCAGAATATGTTGGCATCGGGCTCGTCCTTGAGCTTAGGGATGGGCTGGCGGACGATATAGGTTAGGAGGTCGATGAGGCCGGCGCGGGGCTGCATCTCGGTGCCGTCGGCTGGGAAGGGGAAGCGGTGCTGTGCAACCTCGAGAAGCGTGACGCCGGTGGACCAGACGTCAGACGTGATTGTATATGACTGGCCAGTGATACGCTCCGGAGCCATGTAATAGCTAGTGCCGATAAACGTATTGGCCTCGCCCTTGGTGCCGAAGTCGCCCGAGACGCCAAAGTCGCACAACTTGACGTCGCCGTTGCGGCAGAGGAGGATATTGCTGGGCTTGATATCGCGGTGGATGATCTTCTTGCTGTGAAGGTAGGTCAGGCCGTGAAGCACGCCCTCGGCAATCTTACCCAGCACTTTCTCGCCCGTGCGCCCGCCGAGACGCTTGACCTCCTTGTAGATACTGTCTAGTGACCCGCCCTCGCAAAACTCCATGGCGATGGAGATGGTGGCCGTCGCTGGATCGACAAAGGCGCCGTAGTACCGGCAGATATGATCCGAGGCACAGTTCTTGTTGAAACCGATCTCGCGAACGATTTGCTTCTTGACGTCGGGATCTGGATTTGTTGTGATTATCTGGAGATGGTGTTAGCACTCCTTTCTCACTGACCAAGATTTTCTTGGGCATATATCTCTGACCTTGAGGGCAAACACCGTGGTGCCGCCATTCAGCTTACACCTCGTGACCGCGCCTCCAGCACCCTCACCAAGACTGCCGAGCTCGACAATCCTCCTTTCCTTACTGGCAATTCGCCACCCTTCGTCATCCAAGTCCTCGACGTCCAACGTCATGGCCCTTTCTATGCTGAGCTTGTCAAAATTCTCTAATCCGTGCAGACTGCCCTCGCGCTCCATCCCCACGCCACCGTGGTCGCTGTGGTTGGAGTAGAGCGACCCGACGGCAGAGACAGGGTCGGGAGTCCCGTGTGGTCTTTGCGACCCAATCCCATACTGGCTAGCAAAGGAGAGGGCGCTGAACTGAGATGCAGCACTAGTAGGATTGCTGGCGCGGCCGTCGAGTGGCCCGAAGCTGCCGCTTCTGCTGTGGGCGGCGCTGCTCTCGCTGCCGCCGCTGGCGCTTTGGTTCTGGGTGATAATTCGGCCATGATGCTGCTCCTGAGGCACTACGTTGCTACCCTTTGGTGTAGCAAGATGGAGAGTGGGCAGGGACGGGCGTCCCAAGCCAGCTGCCGAGTTGCCGACGGGCTTGGCGTTGGGAGACGGGGGAATAGCTAAACCGAGGCGGGGTGGCCCCCGGGGACGGGACCCCGGAATGGCTGGACGGAGGAGAGGCACTGGGGCCGACATAGTTGGAACGGAGGTGGGAACTTGGTATGGGGGTTCGAAGGTAGGGTTCGAGGCCTTCACCGAGCAGCTGTTAGCGACAGGCATTGAAGCACATAGTCATGGCACAGATGAGCAGAGCAACAACTTGAAGCGATGGAGAGACAGGGCGACGAAGTAAAGGGGCAGCTCATACAGCACGAGGGGCAGCGGCGTCGCTGCTTTGGTTGTCGTAATCCACCATTGGGTTAAGCAGGAGTCTCTTTGGGCAACTGCTGCTTGCCGGGCTCTATTGCTGTCACCACAGACGGGCCACAGCAAGCTGGCCGGGAAGCAGAGCGACTGACGCGAGACAGCTAGAACCGGCGGTGACCCAGTGTGGGCTGAGATAATAGGGCCGAAGGAGGGAGGGAGGTAACGACAAATCTGACAAGCAAATCCCGAGGAAGGCCGCCTCGAACTAGACAGCCGTCAGATAGCAGCGACAAGAGTTGGTTGTAATCGAGTTTGGAACAGTCAAGTTGGTTGCTTTGTTCGATCCTTGGGGGTAGTAGATGTAGATTGGGGGCGATGGAACGACGGATGATGATCTGGATGGGGCGGCAGACTGGGAACAAGTCAAGTCAAGTCAAGTCGCTGCGCGGTGTGAGTCGGTTGGCTGCAGTTTCCAGTCCCAGTTCCTGGTTGGGTGGTGCGACAGCAAGGAGACGAGGTTTGTTTGCCTGACGAAGGCGGGCTCTCCCTGAATGAATGGAACGAACGGGTGAGCAAAGCAGACCAGTGCTGAGTGCAGTCTCCAGCAGGTTGGTGGGATGAGGTAGTGGTTAGGTGAGGTCGGGTGGGTTCAAAGTTGGACGAACTGGGAACTTGGAACCTCTCCCGCCCCTCCTTACATGAAAGACACCACCCCCCTGGAGACGCAGACCCAGGCGCATGCGCACCACAGCGAGGCGCCCGACAGGACAGACTCTAGCAGGGCTCTCGCCGTTTGGGGCGACTTGGCGATTGCTGGGCCAATGTGATGGGGCTAGGGGAACCTGGCAGCCTGGGCGGCCCTGAAAGGCGGGGCTGGCTGCGGGAACAAAGACCTTGGTGTGTCCTGCTGGGGCTCCTCTTCAAGTTACTTGCCTGATTGGGCTTGGAGAGGGGAAACACAACCCAAGCAAAGCACCTCAGAAGCTGCACTTGTTGCCATTACCGAACTGAGGTGCGTGGTGAGCTCTATAAGGTGGATGTATGTGATGGACAGATAGGTGGCACCTGCTGTGACAGACTCTTTTTCCTTTCATATCTTTGCAAATGCAACAATGCTGCGTAGCCAGAGCCAACAGCAGAAAGGCGGAAGCAAATCAAAAATCAAGAAGCTGCTCCTTGTCCAGCAGTGGTGACGGCTGTGGACTCTGGAGGATCCGACCTGGCTCCCAGGGGTGGTGGCAGGGTGGCTTTGGTGGCCAGCAAACCGGACCTAGGCCCTGCTGGCTTGCTGCAAGGGATGGGGGAAGCCGCCATGGCGAGCCCAACGCTCACTGGCCGCCACAATTCCATTTGATGAGCAACTTACTCCAATTCGCACGGCTACTGGATTACAGCGTAATAACCCCCGCCTATTAGGACCATTCAACCATTCCTTGCCCAAAGCAAACCTGAAGCTGGCTGCCCCTCGAGGCTGACGCGGTCAACCCCAACCAACCATTTATTCATTCGTTCATCCAGCCATGCATTCTCCTGGCTTCCTCTTCGCAGAACACATGGGGATATGATTAACCATGTCACGAAGCTATCCCAGCCGGAATTCGGCACTGCGCCATATATGGCGGGGGGGCCGGCCATGAGGGGGGTGCCTGAGGGTGTTCCAGTGTTCCTGATGCTGACAGGGTGATTACCTAGCCCTTTGGGTGCATTTGGGGTCCAAGGTCCGAGGCGAGGCGACCACAGAAGGGTCCCGCCAGGCTGGCCATCAAACCAGCACAACGTGGCGCCCCTCGGCTGCCAATGACGATGAGCTGGTGATGATCAGACGACAAGCTTTGCCAGTGGCCGATAGCAATCAGATGTTAGTTCTTGTCCCGGTCTGTTCGCGCCGATTCTTCTACACTATACTAGTATAGTTACCTGTGGAGCCAACGGGCGACGACGAGTCACTAGCCAGCGGAGACTAGGTCTAGTCGAAACCTGCTGCATTCTATGAGGAGTGTTCCTGTCTTGTGCCTCTCTCTCTGCCCCTCGGCATTTCTCGACTAGTTGAGCCAGTGCCAAGGAGGACGACAAGACCATGCCACGGTCTACTTGGTTGCATATTGAAGGCTCTCAGCAGGCGTATTTGAGCAGCTCCCGTTGGCCACCGCTGTGAGCGCAACCCGGGCATGCTGAAGGCACGGTGCGTCTAGTAACAGGTGTTGCAACCACGGCGGCGTGCCCGTCTGCAGGGAAAAGCGAAGGGTTCCAATTTCATGACCCATCATGCCCATTCCCAACCGGACGACATGGACAAGCCAGTCAGGAACAAGGAGTCGGGGACCCATGGCCAGAGATCGACAGGCCGGATTCTCCCAAGCGCCCATAGCTGGGCCCGAGTGCGGCGCCTCGACGGCTAAGCGCCCGAGATGCCTGGACATGTCCTGCAAACTGGTAACCTCGCCGTTGGCTTGCGTTTCGAAGTCTGGGCGAGCTCTCAACGGGTTACAGGGGGGCCCGAAGCCGAGCTACTCTAGTATAGTATACTGTATCCGTACAAAAGAAAGCATTTATTTCCTGGTCGTTATCCAATCCTTAGGTAATGACCGCTCAACGAGGCGTCGAATACGATGAGAAATGCTGACAGCTCTCCGAAGTCTTTGGTTATACCCAGAGATCCATCCACACGCATTTTTTAAGATCTTGGAACGTGTTGTAGAGAAGGCTGGGCTGCCTGGCCTGTTTTGTAAGTGCTGTTTAATGATGGTAAAGCACACACACACACACACACACACAAAGGCAAAGCGGAGCCTAGGTTTCCTGCTGCGTTCCTGCAGCCAGGTGCTCCACTTTTTATTCCAGGCTTTTCCTGCTCTTGGTAATCGAGAAATCGTAAAATTTTATGCCAGGGCAGGTTGCTTGAACGGCCATCTGATCGACCTAGGAACTCGTCATTAATCTGAAGCACCACTCAAAGGCTACATCCCTACCTTACACTACCACTTGCTCATTTGTAAAGGAGGGTGGCCGTGTGTTCTGTAACCAAACCCCCCAAAAAATACCGACTATGCCGTCGGCCGCACCTGCAAAGGCCAAAGCGCCTTCCAAAAAGGTGGTGGACCAAGACGACTTCGACAACGACGTTGCAGCCTCGGACGCGGCAGAAAACTCGTCAGCCGATGAGGATGAAGATGAGAACCAAAGTGGCGGGTCAGACTCAGACGCAGACGCAAACTCAGATTCAGATTCAGATCTGTTAGACAATGACAGCCCCAGAAAACGCCGCCGGACCTCTCCCAAGACTGTTCGTGACCCAGAGCCCCCGTTGTTGAAGTCTGCCATCAGTGTCCCGTCGCGCATAAGACGTGCTCAAGAGTCGGCCGACAAGAAAATCGAGGCTGCCCGGCTCTCGGACGAGTTCCCGGCTTCCGGGATCACGGCTCCTACCGATGCAAACACAAAGTTTGAGTCGCTCAATGTCCGGCCGTGGCTCGTCCAGGCACTGGCCAATATGGCTATCAAGCGGCCCACGGCTATTCAGAAGCAGACCATCCCCATGATTCTTGCCGGGAGAGACTGTATCGGAGGCAGCAGGACTGGTTCTGGAAAGACGGTTTCCTTTGCCGTTCCCATCCTGCAGAAATGGGCGGAAAACCCGTCTGCCATCTTTGCTCTGATCCTCACCCCTACTCGGTACGTGCCCCTTTCTATATGCATCTTAGCACAGTTGATCCCCTATGCTCACAATACTTGCAGAGAACTAGCACTCCAAATCTTTGAACAGTTCAACGCCATTGGGTCGCCGCAGTCGCTCAAGGCCATCCTCATCACGGGTGGCTCGGACATGCGGCCGCAGGCCATTGCCCTGGCCCAGCGGCCGCACGTCGTCATCGCGACCCCCGGCCGCTTGGCCGACCACATCCGGACATCGGGCGAGGACACGATCTGCGGGCTCAAACGGGTCCGCTTTGTCGTGCTCGACGAGGCCGATCGCCTTTTGTCCGCCGGTAGCGGCATCGGGAGCATGCTACCCGACGTAGAGGAGTGCTTGAGCGTCCTGCCGCCTGCTTCGGCGCGGCAGACGCTCCTATTCACCGCCACCATCACCCCTGAAGTGCGGGCGCTCAAGAATATGCCGCGGCAACCCGGCCAGGAGCCCGTGTTCGTGTGCGAGGTCGACACCGAGGTGGCGGCCATCCCTGCCACGCTGAATCAGATGCACCTCCAAGTGCCCGTCACCCACCGCGAGCACTACCTGCACATGTTCCTGCTGACGCCCGCCAACGTGGGCAAATCGCTCATCATCTTCTGCAACCGCACGTCGACGGCCGACTACCTGCACCATCTGCTCCGCCTGCTCGACCATCGCGTCACCGCCCTCCACTCCAAACTGCCCCAGCGCCAGCGCATTGACAATCTCGCGCGCTTCCGTGCCTCGGCCGCCCGTATTCTTGTAGCTACTGACGTGGCTGCCCGTGGTCTTGATATTCCCGAGGTGAAGCTCGTAATCAACTACGACATCCCCCGCGATCCGGACGACTACATTCATCGTGTTGGTCGTACCGCCCGTGCGGGTCGCAAGGGCGACGCCGTGACGTTTGTGGGCCAGCGTGATGTCGATTTGGTACTGGCCATTGAGCAGCGCGTCGGCAGGCAACTGGAGGCGTGGCAGGAGGAGGGCGTGAACCTCGAGACCCGCGTCATCCGGGATGCGCTCAAGCTGGTGGGCGAAAAGAAGCGCGAGGCGTTGCTGGAGGTGGAGGAGCAGAGAGAAGTTGGCGGCAAGAGGAAGCGGACGAAGCAGAAGCTGCGGATTCAGTAGTGGTTCTAGACGGCAAGAGTTGTTTGTATATATATCTACATACATTCATCACAGTTACTGTGAGGAATCTCGATCCAATAAAGCGGAATATGCGTCATGTGATGACTTGCGCCCGATAAAGTGACTGTCAACACATAGGCATCGAGGACGAAAGCCAACCCCACCCCGTGCCCCCTTTTTGATACTATATCTACCTAATTTTAGTCTCCTCCAGTAAGGTATATGGGAGAAACCCCCAGGACATATCATGTCGACTGTCATTGGTCGTTTTTCATTTTATGAGGTAGCTCACTTGTCCTCGTCCTAGTCCTCGTACAACCTCAACACCCGTACCGCGTTTCCACCCATGACCTTGTCAGCAGCCTCCGTTCCCTCGCCGAGCGCTTTCCTCACAGCGGCGGCATTCAGACTCACGCTCTCCCACTCGCCCTGCTCGTCCGTCTCGAGCGGCGGGAAGAACGGATGGTCCGTGCCAAACATCAGCCGATCTACTCCAGATGACGACCCCTTTCCTTCCCCAGAGGAGGAAGAGGAAGCTGCCACGGCCGCAGCGACCCCGACGTCAGAGTACACCACCGCATCCAAGTAAATCTGCGTCTGGAGCACCTCCCACAGGGTTCTTCTGGCCTTGGCCCTGCTGCTGCTGCTGCTGCTACTGCTGCTATGGATCCCGACTTTGCCCGCCTGGAGGAGATAGCCGTCGTGGGCGACGCAGCTCTCGATGCGCCCAGCAAGAAACGGCAGCGTCCCACCGCTGTGCGCGAGCAAGAGCTGTAAGCCGGGGACGGAATCAAACACCCCGGCAAGAAACATGCGCGTGACGGCGATGGTGGTTTCCATGGGGAACCCGAGGGCGAGCGGGAGGACGTGTCCGTACGCGTGCGCGTTGGGGCCCCACACGGTGTTTGGGAGGCCGTAGTGCGGGTGCAAGAAGATGGTGAGGCTTGCGTCGGCGAGGGCGGAGAGGATGGGGATTAAGGAGGGGTCGTCGAGGCCGCTGCCTCCTAGGCCCGAGGTGCCGAGGATCACGCCCCGGCAGTACGGGAGGGATGCGGCGTGGGTGATGGACGAGAGGATGGTGTCGAGGGGGGAAGTTAGAGGGAGCGCGGCGAAGAAGAAGAGGCGGCCCGGGTGGGCGGCACACATGGATGAGAATTCCAGGTTGATGGACTCGGCGACGGGGCCGGCAGAGGACCCAGGGAGGAAATCGAGCCATGGGTTTGCGAGGGATACCACGGAGATGTCGATGCCGTGGGTGTCCATGAAGTGCATCTTTTGCGAGAGTGAAGAGTAGTGTTTTGTGAGGGGCCGGCCGGGGAGGACCGAGGATTCGCTGATGGAAGAAGCGACAGAAGAGTCTAGGAGGGGGACTTCGGCCTCGAGCAGGACCAGACGCGGGTCGGAAACAGCTGGGAAGCTCCGGACCAGAGGGATGGTGGAGCGTGACTCAAGGATCTTGACGTATTCTGGGGGGTACATGTGCGTGTGCACGTCGACTACTTTGCTCTTCTTTGCCGGCGGTGGGGGTTGGGCCATGGTGAGATGTGGTGACTTGTGGCACCAATGATGAGTTGCGGTGTGGTGTCAATGGGTGAGTAAGTAAGTCAAAGGTATGTATGAGAGAAGCAGTTATAAGATTCTGATATCTACAATACCGGACGAGACCCGACCCCGACACCGCCTCCAAGTACTCCGTACTTTTTATGTCGCCGTCCTACCTGTCTGCCGTTTTCGGGCTTGTACCCTGCACCAGACCCGCCAACGTGCATGATATCGTCGAATCAACCAAGAAGCAGCATGATATTCATCTAAAGGTTAGCTAAGCACCATATAAACTCAGCCAACTCTAGCACATGGCTCACTCGTTGACGTTATCGGTTCGGAAGCTCAGTCCTAGCTACCTAATAGGTATCGAGATACAAGAGCATTTTCTAAGAAACTTGATATTCAATATCCAGAAGGGGGATGCCGTCGGTGAAATAACATTATATATGTTTTCTTCTAGTTATATATTTTCTTCCTCTTCTACCGTTGAAGGTTGAGGGTGTTAGCACCTCATGCATCAGAACTTGGGATAAGGGGGTTATGCACCGTGCCAAGTGGCGCCAGCTGCAAGCTGCATGCATCGCACCCCGCACTCCACGTCTTATCGCGACAGGGGCGTCCATTGTCGAGCTTCCATATCAGCTAAGGAAGGTGGTGTTGCTCTCAGCGTCTCTGATGAGATACGGATACGTCTTCAAGAAATCGCAGATCAACAGTCTACATTGGCTTGCTTTAGTTAGGCACTTGCCTGCCAAATACGGGCATCCCTCCGTCTGTTCTTTTCGCCCCCCTGAACGATCTGAGAACAGCCTAGCTGGATGAGCTTCCGTCGAACGTGAGCCAAACAGGCAACTAAGTGCTCTCGAATCCGCTGCCATCTTGTGTCCTTACTTGCAATATCGTATGACGTGCCCAGTTGTCCTTTAAATCCCAGACGCCACGAAAAAACCGTCCGAATCCAGAGTTGGCGACTATAAGTTCCTGAGGCTATTCACCATGGAGAAGGCTGCTGTCCAGGGCGAGGGACTCCTCATCCCGGTAGGCAACACTCCCAACACTTGCTGGAGAATACCGCCATGGCCTGACATCGAGGCGCCGCGCAGCTCATAGACTTTGCCAAGTTTCTGGACGGCGACGATTCCCAGAAGCTCGAAACAGCCAAGGCGATCCTCAATGGGTTCCAGACTGCCGGCTTCATATACCTCAAGAACATCCCCATCACAGCCGAGACGCGGACTCACGTCTTTGGCACGTCGGCCAAGTTCTTTAAGCTTCCGGACGACACCAAGCTGTCACATGGCTGGACCACTCCCCAGGCGAACCGCGGCTACTCAGCACCTGGACGCGAGAAGGTGACGCAGCTGACTGACATCAGCGAGATCGAGAAGATCCGCACCTCGGCACCCGACATCAAAGAGAGCTTCGAAATCGGGCGCGACGATGAGCCGGGACATCCCAACCAGTGGCCAGCCGAGCAGGACGAGCTGGCCGGCTTCAAGAGCACCATGACCGACTTTTTCGACCAGTGCAAGGCGCTGCACGTCGAGGTGATGCGGGCCATTGCCGTAGGCATGGGGCTCGCCCCGGAGTTCTTTGACAGCTTTGTCGACGTCGGTGACAACACGCTGCGTCTGCTCCACTATCCAGAAGTCAATAAAAAGGTGTTCCAGATCAACCCAGGCCAGGTGCGTGCGGGCGAGCACTCGGATTACGGCTCCATCACCCTCCTGTTTCAGGACGCTCGCGGCGGACTGCAGGTGAAGAGTCCCAACGGCCAGTTTGTCGATGCCACGCCCATCGAGGGAACGTGTGTCGTCAATGCTGGGGATTTACTGGCGAGGTGGAGCAACGACTCCATCAAGAGCACGATCCACCGCGTCGTAGAGCCGCCACATGGTGACCAGGAGATCCATCCGCCCCGTTACAGCATTGCGTAAGTTTGCTTGGCCGGACACGATAATAAATCGAGAGGGACTAATAACTTGCGGTAGTTACTTTTGCAATCCCAACTTCAAGAGCCACATCGAGGCGCTCCCGGGGACCTATGCCACCGAGGCCGAGAAGAAGTATGGGGGCATCAACAGCGGCGACTACCTGGTACAGCGGCTGACGGCCACGTACTGATGGTGTGTCCTTGGGCGCTCGAGGTGAGGCTGATGAGCTGAAGTGAAGTTGGCTAGAGGTTCTTCTAGACCTCTAGGGCCTTGCGCATGGCTGTATCCAGGCTGTTGTGGTTAGGTCTATCGTAGTTGAAAAATAATGCGAAAGCTTTTTAAGATTTGTGCCTTCTGGCTGTACAAAATCGAAACAAATAAGTCGTTTGGTTGTCTTTCAAAAATGAGGATGGAGGAGTTGATGGCATCATTCATGGAAAGTTAAATTGCATCTTGAGCTCCACCAGATACCATGATCCCGCCCCAAGCTAGGTACAGTACATGGGCAGTTATGCCACCACTATCCACGGTCTTTAAGGTATGGGAATTTCCCCTGAATAAAACTGATTAGCACATACATATTTTATTTCTAAGGAGTTCACATCTTTTTTTTTTTTTTTTTTTTTTGCAAGACTGGTTTTTGACATGAGGCAGCTGGGACTTGTTGAGCGAGGAAAACAATTTAGGCCTAACTTGCGTTTTTACGAGCCTCTTTGCAGGGCTCCAAAAACATCCTTACCTAGCGCCCCATTTTCCACCTTCAACCGTCTTCACCCACCACCACCACCACAGGCAGAACACACGCCATGGAAGCCGACCTCGTGACATATGCGCGGGACGCCGCAGCCCGCGGCGATGACCTCTTCACCCTCCTCGCCGTCGACGCGACCAGCTCCGAGTCGGACATCCGGCGGGCGTTCCGGCGCAAGGCGCTGACGGCGCATCCCGACAAGGCAGGCGACGCCTACGACCCCAAAGTGTACGAGGCGCTGGAGCGCGCGCGCGATGTTCTCATCACGCCGGCGAGCCGCGAGACTTACGATAATGGCATGCGCGCCGTGCTGCAGAAGAAGGCTGCCCTGGACCAGATGTCGTCGCGCCGCCGCCGCCTCGTCGAGGATCTCGAGCAGCGCGAGCAGGAGGCCAAGCGCGCCAAGACGGGCACAAGAGACCCGGCTACTCAGGTCGCTATGAGTGCTGAGAGGGAGGCTATGGCTGCGCGCGGGCGGGCCAAGATGGAAGAGCTGAGACGGCTTCGGGAGGAGGCCGAGGA
The DNA here is from genome assembly GCA_027569635.1 of Lasiosphaeriaceae sp. G1095. Classification (NCBI taxonomy): domain Eukaryota; kingdom Fungi; phylum Ascomycota; class Sordariomycetes; order Sordariales; family Lasiosphaeriaceae; species Lasiosphaeriaceae sp. G1095. The sequence goes on along the minus strand of JAPDFK010000014.1, from coordinate 125,172 downwards.
AAGGGAGCGGTTGGCCCAGGCAAAAGCGAATTTGGAAAGGAGGGAAGCAGCAGCAGCAGCACCACCACCACCACCACAACCAGCGACGGCGAGCGATCCCTCAGCGGAAGAGCAGAAGAGCAGTGGCCCTGAAATGGCCCGGGCTGCAAGAGGAGGCGGAGAAGGAGAGGACGACTACGACGAGCGGATCGCCGAGCTCGAGAGGCGGATCCAGGAGAAGAAGCAGCGCAAGGCCGAGAAGAAGATGAAGTCCAAAAAGAGCAGTCCTCCGCCGCCGCCGCCGCCTGAACAGAACCTTCCTCCTTCTCCTACTCCTCCTCCTCCATTTACTTTTACTTCTTCTGGTCCAACAGAGTCAAAGGCTGACGCAGACAAGCTTACGTCGTCGGGGGCCAGCCCTCCTGGTCCTGGTGCTACGAAAGCCCCCCTCATGGAACGGCTGAAAGCTGCGCAGGCCAAGCGCGAAGAGGAGAAGAGACGACGCGAAGCACAAGAAGCTGCTGCAGCTGTATAAAAATACCGAGCATCATGTCTACCTTCCTCTTTGCCAAAAGAAAACCTTATTCTTATTGATACCCCCCCCATTTTTGTCCACAGACTAGAGTAGGGTGTCAACTGGTTTGTCACCCACAATGCAATATATTCATTGTATGTCGAGAAGTACAAGTGAATTCACCGTGTCGAGGTTGGACGCTAGACATGGCCGTCATTGAAGAGATCATCATGCCTGTCACGCTGGAGAACATGCCCATGATTGAAGAGGTAAATATCTCGCCCTCCTCCCTCTATGCCCTTCCATTGATGATAATAGCGGCCAGCATGGAACCCATTCCAAACTCAAACAAGAGATGGTCACTCGGAAATATTTATTCCCATTTCTCTCACTCAACCCTCACAGCCAGCCAGCCAGCCAGCGGCCTTTCCCCTTTTTCCTTCCCACCTTGGGACAAAAGAAATCCACAAAAAGAAAAATAGAAATAATATTAGGGATTCGCTGGTGGACACTCACCACCCATCTGTCACTCTGACAGTACAATCGCCGGCTTGTCTAGAGGGGAAAGCGCGGACGGGATCCCGAATTTTCCAGTGCCTACATCCAAGTCGTATGTGAAAGATTTTGGCCCCTATTCTCCTCTTTCTCTCTCGTCTTGCTTCGCTTTCGCCAAGTTACTGGACGCCGTGGGAATGATTTTGCGACTATATAGTACCTGCCTAGCTATACCAGTCGTAGAGGAGTGAGTATAAAGGGGGTAACGACGTGATATTGTAGAGTTATTCCTTGGGTATCTATCTACAACTTTACATACTTTGTAATCAACCGTCTCTGATCAAGGCGGGCTCAAATACCTACCGATAGTGGTCGTATAGGTATATTAATCCACAACCTACCATCAAACCCGTATTATACTCTGCTGAAAACCCGCTTGCTAAACTGCCTAAAACAAAAACTAGATTATACACTCCTATGCCTCCTAGAATCTCCTAGAATCCATTACTGACCTAGACGGGCAAGTGCGAGTCTCGTTTGTCATCATTTTATTTACTTGTATCATTCGAGTTTGGAGATTATTCACCCGGTTTACCTATCTATCTATCTATCTATCTATCTATCTATATATACACTACCAACATCTCCATCTTACAACGAAATATATGTACATGTCTCTCCATATTCGGCACGAGTTGTTTGCTTAATGAACACTCTTCTGAGCCAGCCTCTGCCTCAGCCAACCCGGCACAAACGCCTTAATTTTGAACGTATCCTGCTTCCCGCTTTTGTCCGGGGGCGTGCTCACAACAAACTCATCCTCAGGACTATACGCCGCGCTGGGCGTCTCGCCCGGCAGCGTCAGGTCGGTCATGATCTCAAGACGACACAGCGCAAAGCCAAGATTGTCGCGGCCGTGCAGCCACTTGCCAGCACTGCGACCCTTTTTGCCCACGCGGCCGATGCTCGTCTCAGCGGGGATGGTTTCCGCCAAGGTTAAAGAATCCTTTAATTCATCTGGGTGATTCGTTATGCCGCTTATTGATTCCCAGGCGACCGAGTCCGGGACCGGAGAAGTATCGGGACGGTAGAGAATACACGGGAGGATGCGCTTGCGCACGACACCGCGGTGCTCGGTGCGGATAGTCAGCTCTTGGCCCACGTAGCAGCCCTTGCGGAAGTCGACGCCGCCCATCACGTCCAGGTTGCTCTCGTGGGGAAGGGCCTGCCCGCTGAGGAGCTCGGTCTGGCCCTCGGGCACGCCGAGCAGGTGCCGCCGCACCGTGTAGGCAGTTTGGGGTATGTCCTCCAAATCTGCCATGGGCGGTTCTCGTGAATTGGACATGTAGGAGGGGGGGCCGATCACGCGGTAGCCTAGCCCCGGAGCGCGCGGGTCTTGAAGGACTATCGCCTTTCGGTCAACCTTACCTAAGCTGCTGCTGCTGCTGCTGCTGCTGCTGCCATTGCTGTTGTCGTCCCAGGCATGCCACACCTGCCGCTCGACGGGGTCCAGCAGCTTCACGTCAAACTTGGCCCGCAGTTTGTACCGGCTGATGTGCTTCCGCAGGCGCTCGGCCTCGGCAATGTCGACCTCGATCAGGAAGCTACTGCTGGGGTTGCTGCTGGTAGTGTCTGGGTAGATGAAGACATCGTGCAGGATGCGGCCCTGGGCGTTGAGGAAGGCGCCGTAGAAACCAGAGACCGGCGTCGCCGCCCCACCACCAGCAGCTGAAGAAGGGGAGGGGAGGATGTTGGCAGTCACGACGCCCTGCAGATACTTGGCGGCGTCGGGGCCGGAGACGGAGATCAGCTGCCGCGTTTCGAGCGGGGAGATACCCGAAGAGGCAGTAATGCCAAGGCCACTCCCACGTCTGGAGAACGGCCGCCTCTGCTGCTGCTGTTGTCGTTGGGATAGGCACGCGCGACAGACCAACGAGTTGCTCTTCTTGAAGGGTGATGATGGACGGGCCACCGCCCTCAGCAGTGTCGTCCGTAAAGGCTGCATAACTATGACTTGCGGGATATGTCTTGCCGGTGTGGTTGGCGGCAGGGATCACGAGGCCGACGACGCCATGGGATTGTCTCCGAGTCTCTGACCGACCTGCTCGGGAGTGACGTCGTTGGTCGGCACAGAAGTCAACACGACGTTTTTTCTCGCTCTCGGTCAACGGCAATTACGAATCGCCGACTGGGACAGATGGTCCAAGCTCAAAGCACAACCCCTGCACGCATTTTGGCACTTCAACAACCCCCCCCCCTTTGCTTGCTGCTCAAGCTGCTCTCCCTTTGTCCCGACTCCCCGGAGCGCACTCGGGATTCAGCGGGATCCGGCACCCGGTGTTAAGAACAAGGCCCGCTTCGAATCTCCGACCTGTTTTGTTATCTCAATCCCGTGAATCACAGCGGACGTACCTATCCGTCCATCCATCCATCCACTCACTTCCACATGCAAAGCTAGCATCACAAGGACAGAGGAGTCAGGACCCCCCAACTCAACGGCGGGATCATGTTGGGTCGCTGGACGACAGACGACGGGGTACACGTACATGTACGGCTAGGTAGTTGTCTTAAAGCCGTTCGGCCATCCGATGACCAAGTGTCGTCGGATCACACCCTTTACCTACCTTATGTTACCCTCGGAGTTACCTACTTGATGTGGAGATTGGTCACTGGCATCACAGAGAGGGAGGGTCAGAATGTTTGTGCAGGGCAGATACAAGTACATAGCGCATGGTACTCCGTATATCGTATTTGGACAGGCCCGCGCTATTTCCCAGTTGTCAGGTTGAACAGAGAGGAAAACTGGTGGATCGGGTCCTACCCGTAACGTCCCGCTTTCCCTTCCCGACGGACAGCGGATGACTGAGCCACAAGGGAATTTTTGGTGGAATCGGACTCGGTCGGTTGACTCATCACGAAAATAGAAGGCACCAACCCAACCAACCCCGAGGTTACGAAAAAACACGGGGCACCTATCTCACCAGGAACCTTCCTAATCCCGCTCATACATTGCTCCAAAGCAGGATGAGGGAAATGAGGGATTATGACCTTGACCAAAAAGACAAACACACATGATCACTTCTTCTCTGTCCCTGTTCCGATCCCTATCATACTCTCTTGTATAGTTAAATTCCGATTTCGATCCGACAAGAACTGACCCTAATAGCTGCATGATTGATTGCAAGGGCGGTAAATGGGCCATGTTATGTCCCAGTATTGAGTATTCGTCGTCCCGCGGATAAGATAAGATTGCAATAAGACAGTCATCGGATCTCAATCACTGTCAAATCCATCACCGCCACTCCAAAAAAGGGCGGAAGTGGGAAGCGGATATCCAAGGCTCACAATTGATTGATTAATGTCATCTAGTTATTAGTTTACTGTCAGGTTGTCAGGGTCTGTTTTGTCCTACGTATCATCACTAGGTACATGTACAGATTACCGAAGGAACAAATAAGGTCAAAGTCATGTCATACCCGAACGAATACCTAATCATCGTCCCTCTCCATTCCATCTTTCACCGCCTTCCGCCCTTTCGATATTAAACCACAGCCTCCTAGCTCGTTATTAAGTACACTCCCAAGATGGTGGCGACGACAATTGTTGCACACTGATCGCCCATCCGTGGCTGGCTGGGTTGGCGCTCCCCCCCCCCCCTCCTCTTCCATGCAAGGACTTTTTGTTGTTTCTCTCTCCCATTTGTCTCGATCCCCCCGAGGAAACTAGCAAAAGGAGCCTCGTCGATCGGCGGTGGACGACGCGAGACACCATCAGACACACAGTCACACACAGCCTAGACTCCTGCAGACTTGGTGTTATTTCCCCGAGCTGCATCAGGCACGGGCAATGTCAATGCAGTTGCGGGGTTGCAAAGCAAGCAACGAAGCTGAAAGTGATCGACAATGTTTGTCGCTTAATTCGACCAATGATGTTATTGGGATCTTAGACACGGCATTTCCCACCCGGACCTTTCTTTCCTCTGAGAGATCTAAGAGAGAGAGAGGCATCTAGACTTCCTTTTTTTCTTTTCTTTTTCTTCTCCATCGGAGTGATATATTATTGTCTAGGACTTGTCTTGATTCCAAGAGAGCTGAATCTCTGGACGACAAAGGTAGTGCAGTCCGTGAGACCAACGGTCATCCATCCATCCATCCCCACCCCCCTGATCTGAGCCTGAGGGGGGGTCTGATGAGCTGTGTCCGTGGCCTGAGGTCATTCGTGGGGTGAGGGTCTGTAACTTGTTTCTTGTTTCGCGACCTAAGCCCATTCTCTCGACCATCATCATTAAACAAAAAAAGTTTCGTCGTTTTTTTTTTTTTTGGAGAAATGAAACATTGGACGGTCAACTGATGGGTTGTTTTAGGTTTGGTGTGTTTATCAGAGCGATAAATGTTTCATTCCATACCCACCTAAGGTACGGAGTACAATCAATACCTATCGGATCTGGCCCTGCCAATCGATTCCCCATCGTCTTTCATCGGTTCGGTCGCGTGCCAGATAAAACTATGAGTTGCGCCGAGGCCAAGGCAATGAGGCCCCTTGACTCTTGTCTCTTCGGTCTCGGGACAACGCCGCGATTTCTGAGTGTGTGCGGGGGGAGTTGAGAGAGCCTGCCAAGCTCCGAGCGTTCGGCCTCGGTCAGACTCATTGATTCCAGCAGCCAGCCAGCCAGCCCAACCCTGCAGGGAACTTTTTCCTTTGTGTTGATCCGTGACCCGGTCCCCCCAAACATTGAATATTATGTCAGCCGTGATGGCAACAGGGTGTTCTACCTACCTACCTACCTACCTTGACAGGGAGGGCATTTTGTAAAATTGCTACTCTCCTCCGGTAGCGAAACGTGGGATTTCTGATGTGAGCAGCATCCGTGTTCCTCCTTTCTGATTCCATATGAAATGTGAATGTGACATTGGCAAGTGTAACTAAAACCATTTCCAATTCTTGGCCGCCAATGTGCAGTGTTTGTTGCAAATCAATATAGGCGAGTGAGCAACACAGCCTCTCACCCTCTCGTCTGCCGCTTTAAGTGTATGGCACGGGGATATATGTTAGGGGGTCGATATAATTTGACCTAGAACCTTACTTGCGGGGTGGAGTCAAAGACAAGAAAAAGTTCCCAACCTCAAGTTCCCCAGGGCTGGGTAACGAGTTTGTATTTTGATAAACTGAAGAGAATGCACAAATAACTGGATCCATTCCGCCTCGCCATATATGACTGTTTGATGTTATTGTTGCTTCTTGAACTGCACAGAAACAGAATGTCGAGAATGGGCGGTTTGATGTTTTCCCTCTCATGAGGGTCCATGGTCCACCGAGAAGATCTTCCTTGATCTGCAGGCTCCAAGTTCCCTGGGGTCATTTCAATTTCAGGCACCCGACTTCCCTTTTCGATACCTGCTACACAATTGTAGGTAAGACCAAAGTTGTGTCCTTTCCAAGTTTCAAACTCTAGTTATTTTAAGTAGACTTTCTTCCTGTGCAAAGGGTCTTGTCTTTGGATTTGCATCGGAGTGCATTTATTATTTACTTTTCCCCTAAAAAGCAGGTCAATACACACAGAGTTCAGTCCAAGTCATGTCCATCCAAGGATTGGACGCTTGTTGGTTGGTCTTGCTTTTGCTTACGTCGGCATGTTACGCGTTTTGAACCACGCTATTCCGTACACTTCCCTAAAACGCCCTACGACGGAAGACCCTTGGTTTGTAATTACATTGGAACATTTACAGACATCCCATTCCAAATGCCTGGCTGGGTGGATGGAACATCCACTTCAAGGATCCTCTATACTAGACTACCTAGCTACCTGGCTTAACATAAACCTTCTTTTTTTTATTTTAATAAAGGCGAGGCGATTGCGAGGCGAAGGAAGGACATGGAAACAACCAGCCATTGACCAGACCAGACCAAACTACGCGGCCGTTTTGCGTTTGATTTCGTTCCCAGCAGTCGTCCGCTCATCCCTAGCAAGTACCTACCTAGTCTTGCTAGTGTAGGTCGGAGAGTAGTATAATGGATCTACCCATGGTGGCTTGAAACATGCCTATCTGCCTGGCCCGCCTGACCGGCTCGCGGCCTAAACCCCCGCCGCCGCTGAGTTGGTGCACTTGGGTTCGTGCGTGACGGGTGACGGGGGAGCTGGTTTCCCATGACCCGGATCGATGTTTTTTTCTTTGTTTTTGTGTGTATGTGTGTGTGTGTGTGTGTGTGTGTGTGCGTGTGTGTGTCTGTTCCCTTTTTTGTTGAGTGAGTTTGTTGGCATCGGCGGCTTGGCGCGTGGGCAACTTTGCCCGCATGTCTGACTCTAAACAGAAAGGAAAGGGGAGTAATTGGGCAAATCGATACACCACCACCAAAAGCATGGAAGTAAGTACTCATACCCAATGCACGGATGGATCCTAGGTAAATTAGTTGTTGTTTCGGTCAACCTACAGGCGGTCAATTAAATCAAGGCACATCCATCATGATTCATCACCGCCCCGCCTCGTTAGGTTGCCCTGCTGTGGCCTGCCGTGTGTGTGTTTGTGTGTGTGTGTGTGTGTGTGTGTGTGTGTGTGTGTGTGTGTGTGTGTGTGTATATGCGTGTGTGGTGGCTTCGTCTTCGCTGGCGGGAATTTCAATTCACAAGCGAGACCGAGGGAGCGACGAGCGAGGGGGCGGTTGAACATTGGTTGGAATGGGGTCTTTTTCCCCCCCGCCGCCCTCGTCGCCCTGTTGTCACGACCCGAAGGGCCGCGTATCGTAATCGGCCTCCTGTTGGAGGCTTGGAAAAGCGGTGTCCTGGCCAGGCAAGCGAGCGGTGGGAACCTTGCTGTCCTTCGGTTTTTTGTTTTGCCTTATGTCGTGTCCTGTGAAAGCAGGACTGTTGTGACTGCCTGAGCTGGCGGGGGTTAAAGTGATTTTGTTATTCATACCCCCGAGGGCGGAAATTGGGGCAAAATGTGTGAATCATACCGCTGGCTCGGAACCGATCTCCAGAGCAGCACGCCTTCCCTTCTTTTGGCTTGCACTCAATCCCCCGCCGGTTTTCGGCGTTGCACACAACAAATACACGGGATCAAGAATTATTGGGTCATCCCATAACATCATGATGTCAATTGAAATGCGAAGATCACGAAGAAATCCAAAAGGAAATTTGCAAACTGTAGTTTAAGATGTCTTTGATTTCAGTCAAGAACTAATAATTGTTATATATCCGTAGGGCCATAAGTAACCATCTCAATGGATAGAACCCCAATTCCGCCAGAGGGTATCAAAAACCGCCTTCCGTCACAAGGCTGTAAAGTGGGCCTCTCACTCAACCTTGAGCACAGCGTTGTGCCAGGGAGCGAAAAGCCCAGGGAAATAATAAAAATAAGAAAAATATAGCTTCCAATGCTATTGCCCTTGAGTTGTACTTTTCCAGCCGCCCAAATCCATCATTGAGTGGTGACCGTGTGTGTTATATGAGATGTTCACTATAGCAATGGAGCTCTGAACAGTCCCCTCTGTCTCTCTACCCCGCCATATCATACTTTTGAAACACACCCCCATATTGCCAAATTGGTATCGAAAACGCCGCCCATGCCAGAGAAGAAACAAAGCAAAACAAGCCAGGCCAAAGATCGCTTAGTATACTGATATCGCCGACACGAGCCTTGCTGGGTTGCGTGGCGGCAGGTAGTATCCTTCGTCGTAGAAGGCGTCTTTGTCGTCTTGATTTGATGTTGCTGGGTAGTAGCCCGTCGTTGTGATGGACTGCTTCTGCTTCTCTGAAAATGTGGGCAGAACGGTGGTGGGTGGTGACGGCGGCATCGACTCGTCCTCTGATGTGTCCGAGTCGTGATCGAGCTCTGGGGGTGATGCCGAGTGTGATGGGCTCCGTTGGAGGGCGAGCTGGGCAAAGTCTTCCTCGTCGTCGTCCACTGCCATTGCGTAGTCGAAATCTTTTTGAGGGGCGGCCACCGAGGGCATCCTCCGGAGGGAGACAACATCGGCCATCTCGATGTCCTCATCGTCGTCAAAGTCGCTGTCCAAGTCGGATTCCGAGTCCGAATCGGCGTCCTCGGCTTGCCAGTCGTGGTCGGGCTCCTCCACCACGTTGTCGGCCCATTGGATGTGCCTGTCCTCGGTCTTGGAGGCGCCGCGCACTGACTGGTTGAACCACGACTCCTGTTCCCTCTCGGCGTCGGCAAGCTCAATCATCAGCGAGTCGAGGAGGTTGGCATGGCCGACGAGCAGGCGCAGGTTGTGATCGGGGCGGGCAGCCTCGGAGGAGAGCTTTGCCCGAGCCTTGTGGGCGAGAAAGTAGGTTTGGGTTATTGACATCTTGCCGGCAGTCTTGAGCTTGTAGGCGGATGCAACAATGGGAGAGGCAGGAGAGACGATTTGTGTCCTCGACTGCGTTGTTGTAGACGATGTTGTAATGTGCAGAGGGGAAGACATCTTGTCAGGCAGAAGGTAGAACGCTTCCCTAATATGTGGTGCTTCTGGCGTATTTTTTGGCTGTGAGTCAAGGCCGCAAAGCCGATTGCGGAAAAGCCTGGGTGCAGGGGGGTGGCTGCAGCGCGAAGGGCGTGTGGTTTATTATTAAGCGATGATAGCTTGCTAGGGGGCCTGGGGCCTTGGGAGAGTAGACACTGGTGATGCACGTGCGTTTTCTTCGTTGTGGACGAGTAACCCGTAGGCAAGAGATGGGATAAAACTGCTAGTAGTAGTAGTAGTAGTACTAGTTGCTGTTGTTGTTGTTGTTGTTGTTGTTGTTGATGATGAGTGTGAATGTTTGGGAGACTGGCTGGATTGGTAGCTCAAGCAAAAGTTTGTGCCTCGGAGGTGAGTGGGAGGCAAGACCTTTTGTAACTGTCATCAGGCCTGACCGGTTTGTTGGCGTGTTGGCGTGTGGACTTGTCGGCTTGTCGCTTGTCCAAGACACCGCAGGGTCATCAGCACAAGGTTGCTGCATCATCCGCAGCAGCTGACAAAACCGAGAGTCCGATGTCTACCCCGGTGCCTTGTCTCCGTGCATACCCTTGCAGGTTAGCAAGGTTAGCAAGAAGTTCGGCCTTAACGAACGCCCTGGCGCCGCCCTTTCCAGTGGTCCCCCAGTCCCGTCCCACCCTGGAAGATCCAACAAAGCCCCTCGCCAGGCTCGCCTACCTGCGACAATGGAAGACACGAATACATGATACATGAGACTTGCCGGCGGCGGTGTAGGCTTTTGGGTTCCTCCGAGTGTTGCTCGGCCGCCTCGGGCTGCAGTCTTGGGCCGTGACTGCGAATTAATTCCCTGGAGGGGTACTTACGCTGCGTCAACGCGTGTCACCCTCAGGAGGACACTCGAGAGAGAGTCACACCCTGCGTCCAGCGACGACATCCACCTCCTGTTCGCATTCGGTACGATACGGAACGACGACGCCATGTACGAATACTGTGTAGAGTATGCACGGATTGCATTGCACCGCCCACCGACTGATCAGATAACCCACCTCAGTTGATGAATCCCATGGATTTAATGACATGACCCATCATCAATACCATACCAATCCTAGCTTCCATCTTGTGCTTGCTTCACTTACCTACGGCCGGCGATGCGGATGCGGCGATGGCGTACCGGTGTCCGGCTTCAGAATGATTGAGTATTGTTCATTGTTCAGTCACGTCATGCCGGCCCGCGGTCTTGTTCATATTACTGATACATCCAGCCTTACAAAGTGGTTGATTGTTAATCACCTATGCCCACCCACAGGGCACGCACACAGGGCACGCTTGCAATGTACATGTAGCATCAGCGACCAGCAGCACTAATCATTAGTAGTCAAAAAGTTGCTTGACTCACGATTCCCTCGGCTTCTGTCCCGCTTAAAAGTTTATCTCCAGTAATCAACCTGAAGATCCTTGGATTATGGATTAGGAATTCTGGGATAACTCGGATCATGCACTGCAAGGGGCCCTTTATTTTCTGCGGATTCCTGCCGCTATCATTTTACTTTGGCAATGCGTGAGGCTCATTGCTCTCAATCTGACGCGCAAAACCACCTCACGTAAAAGGCACAGGGCTGGTCAGGCCAAGCGTCGCAAGCTCCCATCCGTCATCGTGGCCTCCACGTCACGAAACAGCAAGAACCGCGAAAGCATCAAAGCATGCGAATGAGGCGCTGCAAGCCTCATTTACGCAACACATTTACCTCAACGCGGTCGCCTGACCCGATACTGCCAATTTCAATATCCCTCCTCCCGGCTGCCAGTCGCGTCTGTCCATCTACCCGTTGGGCTCACATTATATCGAAGCTCCGCCTCCGTACGAGACTGAAGCCACCGCCAAAGACAGAGGGAGGGGTGGACGGGAAAGAGCACGAATGCTTGTGGCTTTCGCGGACTCGGGCGCGAACGTAACGCCGACGAATGAGTGGCTGCCAAAGCTGTGGGGGAGGGGCAGCGGGAGGAGCGCGGAATTAAGGACACTGCTTACAGATGGCTGGCAGCTCAGGGCCTTCGCAATGATTCGCCCAATTTCCACCCATAGGGCTGATGTGACAAACCCTCCAGGGAGAGAAGCCTTCCCTTCAGGGCAAAAAAGACCTTTACCTCTCGCGCTGTAGTATCCCAATGGAGATGCCGCATTCGCATTGTCATTGGAATTACAGGACTGCTCAGCCACGCAGTGTTTACTGCAACAGCAGGACGATATTGGGGCACTTGAAGCACACGACATGAAACTTGGCAAGCCCTACACTCTATCGGTCTACAGACAACGTTAACACAGCGGAAGACGCGAGAGACTTGTCCTGTCCTACCCGAGTAGCTTCGCCCAAATCCAAATGCATAACACGACGGAATACTGACCGCACAGTCACTCCCTCGCTGTCTATGTAGATGCCGACATTTCCGCGGGGGGGGGCAGAGATGCAAACTTCGCGTGCCAGCCAATCGCCATCAGCAACCTGACCGATCTGGCTGACAAAAGTGCTGCCTGGCGCCCCGCCCAAGTGACCCCGTCAGTGTCACATTGAATGCCCTTTCATTGCAGTGCACATCGGTTCGACGGGGAAAAACCGGGGCCGAGTCCTTTTCCTCTGGAGTTTGCGCACTCATTCTCATGTCCAGCAGTCCACCCATGGAAAATCCGGGCACTTTTTCGGGTCCAATCGCTGAGACCCCGCGGAAAAAGGACCAAAATAATTACTCATCCTCATCCATGAGCACGGCCGTTTCTTGATTTTATTAGAGTGGAAGGCCGGCTTTGGAATACCTCCCTTGCCTGTCCTAAACATCCCGACATGTCTTTCATGAATTGATTTCCGAGATGCACCATGACGCAAGGCAGACCGCTCATCGGAAGCCTGTCCGTTTTTTTTGTTTTTTTTTCTGTGAAAGCATTCGTCGGAACACAGCATTACGGCACAGGCGCGAGATTGAAGCCAATGCTGCAATGCGTCCCATCGAGTGTCCCCCAAATTCCTTCTGGAAGGTCCACAGAACATTTCTCTTCCCTTGCCAAGACACGCTAAATGAATTACGCCCTTTTGTTTCCAAAGCGCTGGGTCGTTAACCCCTTTCGTCTCATGGGTTCCGCACTGCCCCCTTGCTTGAAGCTTGAAGCGTGCGCCACTTTTCAATTCTCTGGGGGAACACTTGCCCCAGAATGTCAATTTCTTCCAAAAGCCACAAACGGAAACTGGTTCGGGCCTTTTGTATGACCAAGCGGTGAACTTTTTTTGTATGATGAATTGGGGTGTGGCCGTGCAAATACCACCCCCGGCTGCCAGGGGTTACGTGTGGGATGGAAGGGGGAGGGGGAGGGATTGGTGGCTGCGAACACACCATCCGATTATCATTGGATCTTATCTCCGCCCCTTTCTGGCAGTTCTCCGGATCTAAGTTGCCCAATTCGCCGTTCAAAGTCCGTTCGGGTTACCCAAGTCCTAATGTACGCTCCGCACGCACTGTGGGTGCTTGCTGCAAAACATGCCGTCCGTCAGTGGATCACTGGAGCCCTCGTCCTGGCCGATACTAGGTATGTATGTATAGATAGGCCTGTCTAATGAATTTTAATGGCTGGACAATAAAAAGAAACGAATGTCTCTTGGCTCGTGAGACTGTGCCTCATTCCCATTCATTGCAGGACAAGAACACGACATGTGGGGGGGGGTCAGCGTCTGAGGAATCCACGTGGATGGTGAGAGTGTCTGCTTAGGTACGTCTGACTATGGCGCTCCCTCCCACCCCCTCAGTTTCCCAGTCTCCCGGGCTCGACCCTAGTCCCAACTTGGTGCTGTTGTCATCGTGGGAGGGTGAGATCCTGTCAAGGGGAAGGGCGCCACGTTGTTGTCAGGGGAATATACCTAATAAGGGGACCCTTCTAAAAGGCTGAGAATGAGTGTATGTTGGCTCGAGCTTTGGTCTTTTCCTGTTCCTGAAAGAGGGAGGAGGGTACACCACCTTACCCAGCTCCTCGGGTCATTCGGGGTTGGTGCCTGGAGAGTGAGGCAGGCATCTATGCAGGTGTTTAGTTGACATTAACTAGAGTATTACCTACATAGTATTACGTGGTCATTTGCTACTTGGAGTTCATGGCACACTCTGCATTATTACATCTAAAAACACGCAATTGTCATTATATTACGTTAATCCCTTGGTTTCTCTCTCTCTTGTACAGAAACAACTAATGGGTTGACTTGCAGCACTGTTTTTCACTTTACTCTCATCTCACCTCAGAGGGCTATTGTGTCATCACACACCTCTTTTAGCGCAATATACTCAGCCTTGTGATCTCTATCTACATGGTGGTGATATGTCCAGACAGAAACCACCAACTTTAAAAGGATAAGTGAATGTGTCATCAACCCGCCGAAGTTACTTGTGGTTATATCTTATATTTAATTCATATCTTGGCATTCATAGAAAAGATATGAGATATATATAACTACAGATAGTAGCCTTTCATATTCAGCCCACAAACATAATATTAAATGATAACAACTTCGCAATGAAAGAGCATTCCACAAGTGTTCGGCCTACTCCAGTATGACGGTGTGAACCAGAACCTCGACTTAAACAAGCGCGGGACACAATGTATATAAGCTAGTGTTTGTTCAAGACAGTTGGGACACTGGGGGTGAGCGGGTGGAGGGTGGGCTGTATGGTATAATCAACACACTTATCAAGACCAATTACTAGCCCGTATCTCATAAGGTTCCTCCAGATTCTAGCTTTTGCCTTTTGAATATATATATTTGGCACTGCGAGACAAGGTCCCACTCTCATGAAGCAATGTGAGTGCAGTTACTTGATAGTTTGAGCTCCTTGTTTGGATTCTGGAGATTCTAATGAAAGTTTGTTTTCATTGTAGAGGCGGGAGTTAAAGAACTGGAGGTGAAGTGAGAGAAAAAAGATAAATAAACGGTTATATAAGGAAAACGGAAGGGCATAAAACGAGATAGTAATTAATCGGAAATCGGAAATCGAAAAGAAAGAAAAGAAAGAAAAGAAAAGAAAGGATCAGAGAAAGGATAGAAAACTGAAATGACGAACTAACTGAATATATAGTGCGATAATGTTTATAAGCGGCAAGCCTTTTGTCAACTATCAAGTCCATCTTAGAAGCCCATTGCAGAGGGTACCTATGGGCTCAAAGGAAGAGCTTGCCCAGGACAGTTGAATAACATGGTAATGGTGGATAAATAGGTACCCACCAGGAGATGGGCACATCTCTACAAACCTCCTGAGGAATAAGGTTAAATACATAAGCTCTGTACAGGTTTTATAAAATAATACTAGAAATAATCTGCAAAATGAGAGGTACGTTAAATAATATTCGTGTCTTTCATTAGTAAACCACAACTGATGAACTTTAAGGGTCGCCAACCCAGACCCCAGCGCAGCGAGAAAAATCCCCAGTGGTATCAAGAAATACAACAATGTAATAGGTAAGCTCGTGAACTTCCACTATCATCTGTATACGTCGCTTGAAACGGGGAAAGATGGCTGTTTATATCAAATTATAAGAATGTTTATAGCAGCATTATGTACTCCAGTCACCGTCCCTTCCCCGGCCTTCTTCGTCCGTTGCAAAGAAATCGCTCTGTAACTACGGAAAGAATTAAACAAATGTCAAGACAAGATGAATATTCTACTCTGTCTACCAACAACATCATAAGAGTAGAAGTATGTTTTGTCTACTTACACACGAATACGGTACGCGGTATATTTCTAGGATGCATAATGCAGGATATGCAAAGCAAGATAGTAAGCGAAGATTCCTCCCTCCAACTAAATGAATCCCCGTACCAACTCCTCAAACCACCTCCTAGAAATTACCGCTCCTGGAAGTTACCAGGCTTACCTTCACATTGCTACATGGTTCGCTGCATGTCCCTCACAGCCCATAATTTGTATATGTCTCCCACGTCTTCGGGTATCTTATCCTCCGTTTCAACGTCCACCGCTCCAGAACCGCTCCCATTCACCAGCCAACCATCCATAAGCCGGAAGATGCGGGTAGTTCCTTGACACCCAAAGGGCGAATCCGCCAAGGATACTCAAACTTCCTAGCAGCTCCAAGGCAATGAGACCTTTATACCGCAGCTCAGCCGCGACCTCCAGCAGGCCAAGCGGATCTCTCTCCGCCAGCCCCCCTCTACCGGGATTGCCTCCTGCAGCCATCTTTAGCTTGATTTCATCTCGCAGCCGCGAATGACTTCTCTCTCTGCTCTTCGCTGGGGAAACCGCCACAAGGGTCCCGTTCTGGACGCACTCATTGATCTTCTCGGTGAGCCAGATGGCACGCTCCCCGCGGGCAAGTTCCGCGAACTGGGCACGCTCGTTGGCGAGACTCTTTTGCAAGTCGGCTGCCCAGTTGGCGAGGCGGACCTGAGAGAGGTGCTCATCGCGCTGTGCATGGTCGTTGATACGGGCGAGCGCATACGAGGGCGAAGCGCTGCCTGGAGTCAGGATGGCCTGGCTGTGGGGTGATGCGAGTGTCGAGGACGGCAGATGCGTATTAAACGAGCTGGCAAGCGCGTTGCTGCTCAGCGTACTGAGAGGATGGGACTGATACAATGATGCAGGAACTCTGGGAGAGGGGGAAGAAGCGTGACTGTTCCTCCGCCACTGTACATATTTCCGGGCGGCCGAATGCCGCAGCCACGAGGCGCCGTTTTGGCTGAATACTTCGTCGACGAGTGTAATTAGCTCGGTAGAGATGAGAGGCTGTACATAGTCGGGGCTCATCAGTAGGCTGGCGTCCATTACATCATGATCTGATCCGGTGGCACTCGATATGGCATAGAGCCCCTGTTTAGCGGGGTCCGGTAGCGGCGATGAGCTCTGGGAGACCATCGTAAAAGTGAAAGGCCTGATGTTTGCCTCTCGTAACTGGCTGTATATCTGTTCTTTGCTGCCGACTACTTGGTCGGCTGACATCAAGTCTGCCTGAGCGAGGAGGAGAATGATATTAGTCAGGGGGGCTAGCTGTCGGAGGTATTGTATGTCGACGGGCCGGAGTCCTGTGGTAAAAGGGGTCAGTATACCCTCTCAACATCAAGACGCATAATCGTGACTTGCTGTTCGAAACCATATAAAAGACGGCATCGACCTGGATGCCGCCGCCCTGGCCACCCAGCAGGTTCAGCATGTCCCCATCGCTGAGCGAGTTGGAGTTCATCCGTCGGAGGTGCGCTTCTATGTATTCTGTAACGGGCGTGATTGTGTCCATTGACTGTTTGGACAAATCATGTCATGTTAGCATTGGCGTTTGCATCTCGGCAAGACAGGGAGAAAGACGCACGGATGAGCCACTGCTATAGCCCGGGGTATCGACGAAGCAAATATTGCGATCCAGCACCGCATCGCCCAAGCTCTTGCGGCGCCTCAGCCCGCTCCCATTGTCAATTTCGGACCACCACTCTGGATATGGTTTCGTGCTAGCATAAATCTCTGTGATTTGAGCCGTTCCGGTGCCGGTGGCATTTCCCCTGGAGGAGGCCGATGATCTCCGGTGGCTGCCACCGCGTTGCTGGTGCCTCAGCATGGCAGAGGGGCTTGTTAGTAGTGTCGAAGCCGACATTTGTGACGACGGCGTAATTGGGTCGACGTGCACAATGTGCTCGCACGTCTGGACGATGGCCTTGATCAGCGACGTCTTGCCGACGCCACTGTCGCCAGCCACGAGAACCTTGAGGCGGCCTATACCCTTGCCTTGGTCGGTGAAGGGGCGACGGCTGGGCATCTTGATGCTCGGCATAACAAGCTGTGGAGCACTTCCGCTGTCCACCATGTTCGCCGACAGCTCTTTGTCAGAGTCGTTGCCATCAAGGCTCGGGGGATGGCTGCCAAAGTCCTCGGACATGTAGCCGCTGAGCGAGTTCCGCCGCGAGGATATGCTGCTCAGCGCTGACGCTGGCCCTGAGGGCCCGTACAAGACGGGGGTCATGGGCCGCGACGAGAAGTTTGAGGCAACGGCAGAGGGTTTGGACGGCGGGGTCATTGGCGTCGCAATGTCATCCTCGTCGTCATGTTTCGACTGCTCGGCGGGGCGCTTGGGACTAGACGCTCCGCTGCTTCCGGTCTCGTCGTGGCCGTCGTGGCCGTGGTGGCCGTGGTGGCCGTGGTCGTGGTCGTGATCGTGATCGTGGTCGTGGTCGTGGTCGTGGTCGTGGTCGTGGTCGTGGTCGTGGTCGTGGTCGTGGTCGTGGTCGTGGTCGTGGTCGTGGTCGTGGTCGTGGTCGTGGTCGTGGTCGTCGTGGCTATGGTGAGACAAGCGGCGGGGTTTAGAGGGGTGATGATGATGGAAGTGATCAGCGACAAAGCCCCTTCTAGTCCCGTTGTCTTTGGAGCGGTGATGGAAAGCTGCCGGGGATGAGTGCTGGGGAGCTCCCGAGCTGACGGCAGACTCATCGGCGAAGAAATAGGTCATCTGGGGAGCAAGAGGAAGATTGAAAGTCGACCGACTATCGTTATCGGCGGCGCCGCGGGGCCGCCCAAAGGCGTCATCGCCAGCCAGGGGTCGCATCATGGGCTACATAGACAAGATCATGAGAAGGCAATGGTTATGGCAGAGAGCCTCTGGAATTGTAATTTCTCTAAGTAGGTAGGTTGTTTTTGTTGTTGTTGTTTTTGTTGTTGCTGTTGTTGACTATTTGAGCTGTGATCACGGGATAGTCGTTTGGGTTCACACTGGGTGAGGGGTTGGCTGGCTGGCTGGCTGGCTGGCTGGCTGGCATGGCTGCATCAGCAAGCACCTCAGAGGTGTAATAAGTAATAGAGAGTACTCGAGTAGCTCCTTCCCCACGCGGGCATGGTCAATGACATGCCCCATTGAGGGACAGGCGGTTATCTGTCCACCTAACACAACCCCGCCTTTCCCGCTCACTATCAGCCAGGGGCGGCAATCAGGTAGCCCTGTAACCTTTATCTGTTCCTTTTAGGCTAGCACTGCCTTGCTCTGGGCCGCTCAACAGCTCCAAAGACTTGTCCCCGTGATACAGCTCGGTCTCCGACAACCAGTGGTGTTCGACGAATGACTACCTAGGTACTCTATCCGAGCCTATCATCCAGTCAGCGAAGCTGCAGTAAGAACAGAGGAAACCGGCTCGGTAAGCACAAACATTAGAAGCTGGATGTTAGTGTTAATGTTTTGGCGCGGCTAGGATGATGGATCCTCATGTTTGGCTCTTGGGCATGTTAGTTCCCGTTGTTGTTGAAGCTGCATGGGCACTGCGTCAACAACATAAACTCAAAACCCAAGCTGCCAATAAGTACACAACAAATTCTCGGTATACCTTGTGTGGTTGAGAGGATGCAGCGTTACATTGATTTTTTTCAATAACCCAAATCCCACCGAGAGCTGAAAGATGTAAGAGAGAAAACATGAAAGACAATGCTTGTTTTTATGGTTTATGTAGATGGACCTTTTGTGGATTCTCCCAACCCGAACCCCAAACCCAACTTAATCTTATTGTCCCCCTTTCCGGATGATCCATACCTAGGTATTGTTGTTTGTTGCCGTGGCGTGAGCCCAAGGAAAGCACCTCCTGTTGTACCATCCAGCCAAAGCCAATTCATTACATAAACATTGGCAAGAAAAAAGAAAAAGAAAAAGAGTGAACGCAGGGCAAAGCAGCAACTTGGCAACAGCAAGCACAACTCTGGGCCGCCCCTTTCATACTGATACTATAAAATACAACAACAACGGAATGCGAATGCGGCGCAAATGACCAAAGGCATCAGCGCCATCCCGTCCACGCACCGCCAGCGAAACGGGATCCAGCTTTTCTTGCGGCGGCATCAGATTCAGGGCAAGTGATTAGTCCCTAGCCAAACCTCGCCTGCTCCCTCTCTGCCTCGAGCCGGCGCATTCGTTCCTCGCCCCCGTCCTCGATAGCCACCACTTCGCCGCGCCGGCCCTTGCGTCTGTTACGTCGAGAGAGCTCCTCGGCACCTTCCTCCCTGCTTCGTTTCGCTGCGCCCGTAAACGCTAGGCTTGCCATGCGGCGTGTCTCCTTAAGAAGCCTCTCGCGATCGCGGGCCGCACGCTCGGCTGCGTGAGGGTCAGCAGAAGCCGAGACCGCTCCCGTATTAGCGGTGGACGCTTGTGATGATCGTCGACTGGCTTCTACATCGCTGCGTTTAGGCCCACCTGTGCCCTTGATTTCTAAGCCGCGGCCTGAGGAACTCGTAATAGCCGAAGCAACCCCCCGTGGACCGGTGGGCGGGTTGAAGTCTTTGTCTGGGCCAGCGCCGTCGACGGGCGTCGACGTCTTGCTGCTGCGGTGACGGTGGGAATCTTTGTCACGGTCGCTGCGGTCGCGGTCTCTATCCCGGCCACTGCTGCGTCCCCCGCGGTCTTTACGATCACGGTCCCGGTCCTTGTCGCGGTCACGTTCTCGATCACGATCGCGGTCACGATCTTTCTCCCGGTGGTCTCGATCCCTGTCCGAACGGTCGTGGTCCCGGTCTCGATCCCTGTCCGAGCGTTCGCGGTGGGAGGACCGGTGGCTGCGCCGATGGTGGTCATCACGGTCAGTAGCATCACGATCCTTTTCTTTGTCGCGGCGCTTTGAATCCGTGTGCTCCCGTTCCCGTTCTTTCCGGCTGCTCCGGTGGCTTGATCGTCGCTCGTCGGCAGCATCGGGGGATGCCGAGCGAGATCGGTCTTCGGTTTGCTCGGCACGGGGCTTGGAGTCTCGATCGTCCGCCGCGGCCGCGTATGAGTGCTTCCTGCGGTGTCTACGATGACGATGCTCGTCTTCTTCGCTGGCCCCTTCCTCGTGGTCAGACGCGACCGAGTGTGATCGTTGGTGGCGACGCGATCGGTGAGACGTTGAAGACTCTTTATTATTATGATCTTGGCTTCGGCTTCTACTCCTCGAGCCACGTGAATGGGACCCCCCGCGGCGCTCTCGCTCACGTTCCCGGTCGCCTCCTCCACTTCGGTGGTCTCGCTGCCTGTCTCGGCCGCTGCTGTGGTGAGCATCCTTTTCTTTTTCCGTTGTTCCGCGCTGGTCGTCCTTGGCTTTGCTGTCGTGATAGTCTCTGCTGCCGACCTTGGAGCCGTGGACAGAACTACTGCGTGATCGCTGCTGCTCAAGCGCCGGGCTGGGGAAGCCACCCGTCTCATTGGCACTGGTCGGAGTCAGAGGCTTGTCATTATCAACCCACCCTCTCGCCTGGAGGTGCCTATAACTGGTGTTAGGAAGGCCCCGCAGCATAGCCTTGGGACCCTTGGGGGCGTTCAGGGGAACATCGGGGACAATAACGCGCAGTGGTGCGCCGTGACTATCGACGCCGCCGTGATGGCCTCCCGCGTACGAAGACGACGTGTGGGCATCACTGCTTGTATTTGCGCCATGTGCGGCTTGGTTGTCTGCATCCGCGGGCATCTCGCCACTTGCATTTTTATCACCATGATGACTAGCGTCGCCGTCGGCA
The DNA here is from genome assembly GCA_027569635.1 of Lasiosphaeriaceae sp. G1095. NCBI lineage: Eukaryota > Fungi > Ascomycota > Sordariomycetes > Sordariales > Lasiosphaeriaceae > Lasiosphaeriaceae sp. G1095. Next base: position 104,282 of record JAPDFK010000014.1, on the reverse strand, counting down.
CCTCCTGCCTCTTCTTGGCCACCTGCTTCTTCAGCGTCTCCACGTAGAGCGCGGCCAAACTCGTCGACATTGGTGTCTGTAGTAACAGCTTTTGCTTCACCTCCTGCGTCGCTGCCCCCGCCCTGGCCGTTTTGAATCTGGCCGTTCATGCCGGCTTGGTAATGCTGCTGCTGCTGCTGCTGCTGGCTACCTGCGTAGTTCGCGTCTTGGTAGTTGCCGGCACCGTAGCCTTGCTGCTGGTAGCCGCCGCCGCGTGCGAATCCGCCGACGTACCCGCCAAACCCACGGCCTCGGCCCCTACCGCCACGGAACCCGCCTCCGTATTGATTCCGGCGATAGTCATTGTATTGGTTCGGGTGGCCATAATTACCTTGATTGAATCCTGTCTGGAAGCCAGAGTTAAACGAGCCATAATCACCATTGCCCGTGCCAGAAGCATTTGGATGATTGTAATTATCTGGGCCGACATTCCATGATTGTTGTCCGTTCCAGTTATTATTGGCTTCACCTCCGTAGCCTCCCATTCCCATATTCATGTTCATGCCGTTTATGCCCATGCCTTGAAAACCCCCGTTCATGTACATCTGCATCGTCATTGGGTCCATGTTCATGCCTGGCATGGCTGCAACGAGTGTTAGCCAAAACAAAAACGCAATTTCGGAGTCGGAATCAGGGAACAGTGCACTAACTCATCATTGGAAAGCCGCTAAATGCGGCTGGTGCCATGCCGTTCTGCATAGCCAGCATCATCTGCATCTGGTCAAACCCGCCGGCACCCATGGCTGCCATGTTTGGAAATGCGGCGGCCATGTTGGTGTTGTCAAAACCAAATGCCCCGTTGCTAAAGTCTGGAGCTTGCGGCTTTTCGTCGTCGCCAGCGTCGTCCTCTTCCTCGACTTGTTCCGCGTCTGCCTCAGGAGCTTCACCACCATCTGGGTTTAGCTCAGCGACCACGACGGGGCCCCCTTCCGGTGTGCCCTCTGGTGCGTCTTGCAATTGCGGCTCCTATTCGAAGGTTAGTAAAATTCCGACGTGATAAGAAGCCATGGGTTGGTTTTACATCGCCGCTGGTGCCCTTGGCCGCAGCATCGTTTCCGGCAGTCTCTTGTCCTTCCTGCACATTGACATTGGCCGCGCTTGAGTGGATGGGGAGTGCTGCGTGTTGATCCTCAACGGATGCCGCTACTGAAGTATTTTGCTCGAATACCGCAGGGGCAGTAGTCGCGATCGGACTTGGTTCGACCGGCGTGATTGGAGTGGCATCTTTGGGGCGGCTCGTCTCGCGCTTCTTTTCCTCTGTCCGCAAGAACACCCGTATGGTTGTTCGGAGAGATTTGTGGGGTTTGCAGTCAGCTCCCGAGAGCGGCGAGTGTTCGCAGACGGGACACGAGTTTGGTAACGTCGGTTGGCAGCTCTCGCAGATTGCTTGCTCGCAGCAGGGCAAACGAAACGCGTTGACCGCCAGCTTGCTACAGATGGCGCATCGGAGCTTCGCAGCGATGTCTTCTTGGTTGAGCGACCTGTTGGCAAAAAAGCGACCGTTAGTTCACTGTCCTGTCTCCTCATTTTTCCTTACTAAGAGAGCTTCCAACTAACCTGATCAGCTGGGCATGAGCCTCCGAAATGGATATGGACGCTGCCATATTGCGCTGCCGTTGGCAATGGACGCGGGCGTCCTACATAAGGCAAAAGAAAAGAAGGGGTGAAATTTAGAGAGTCGAAAGCATCGAGAAAGGGCAAGCCGCCGCGCGGAAGCTAGCACTTCCGAGGGAACCAAGAAATCGATCGAGGTGAGCCCGTGTCGCACGGGTTCAGTCACCGAAGGCGAGAGTCTATTCCGCTGATTTAAATGATGTGGGCGGGCGTAGATCTCGCGAGAGGGTGTAACGAGGGTTTGGAAGCAGCTTGGCGGTCGCTGAAGATGTCGTGCGGAGAGGGAAGTCGATTCGCCCGTCCTTTTCGGTCGCGTTCTTGATGTTCTTCGCCTCAAATTGGGGGAGCCATGAAAATTTGGGCAAGCGTGTCTGTCTCACGTGCACGGGCCAGCCTCTAACTTCCTTGCTATCCAATCAAGCCAATTTAGGCACCAAATTTACAGGGAGCTCTATTCAGTAATCTGTCTTACCCCCCAACAGCCATTGAATTGAGACTTGATTTGTTTGTATTGTGCATTTCAAAACTGGGTGGGTGATGTGTCTATTTATTGCTTATTATGTATTAAAGTTACCGACGCATTGGAGGGATACCTAAAACGCGTGACAGTAATTCCTTGTTGCTATTTTTACCCTTAAGAGCACCTTGGCTTTTACAGACTCAGGTCCTCCTCAACAGAGGATTCCCCTCCCAACAACCTTCAACTAACATGCAATAAGAATGACGCAAAACCCCCCCTCCCCTTCGATATCTAGGTAATACTAATAATGCCTTGCAAACCAAAACGTCTAAACAAAATTCAGTGTTCCGACTATTATGTCAACAGATCCTCGTATGATAAGGCATGAATCGAGGTCGGTTGACCACCATATCAAGCAGACACCAGCATGAGGAGGGACTCTTCTGAGACTCCGATAAGCTCCCTTATCGCTCTGTACGGAATCATTTGCACCAACGAGATTTATAGCTGAACGTTTCCACTGCGAACAAAAAAAAACCCAAAAAAACTGGGCATCACAAGCATACTTGAACAATATTTCCCCACCCCTCCGTCACCGAATACAAATATTGTTGAACCAAGGAGGATACTATATTGCCCTGCAGAAGGGTACCTTAAATATGACAAATATCATGAATGCATTGTAAACCAAAGTGGCCGAGGCTGCCAGACGTTGTGAGAATAGGTGCGGAGGACTGGCCATCAGTCGGACTGCTCTTGTCGACTGTATAAAATGAAAAGAGAATTACCAAAAAGAGAATATTTACTCCGACGACCTGCCCTGTGACCCAACCACTCCAATTGACCATTGTGAAAATGCAAATCGTCGCGGGCCCAAACCATCCATGTGCCGGCCATCTCGCTGGTCCACGCCCAACCAACAACCTGACGCTTCGTCCTCACGCGCTTCGTCGTTCATTCAGCAAGCACAACCCTCCTTTGCATTGGGGTCCCGCGGCCCGTTCAGGTTGACCCTTTGCTCCTCGGTGCGGCTGGCGGCATGTGAGGCGCCAGCACCCCGGGCGCTCTTCAGAGACGTCTCCGGGATGGCATTCGCGATGGCCGTGAACACTTCGGTGACGTTGTGGCCCGTCTTGGCACTGGTCTCGAAGAACAGGAGGCCCTCCTCCTCGGCATATGTCTTCGCCTCTTCAGTCGTCACCTTTCTCGCGTCGCCTGAGTCGTCGGCACCGGTGCTGTCGGCGTCGCCCCCACTCCCGTTCCCGTCGTTGGTAAGATCCAGCTTGTTGCCGACCAGCGCAATCACGATGCCGGGGGACGCTTGTCTTTGCAGCTCGGCGACCCAGTGCTTCGCCTTGATTAGGGACGTCGGCTTCGTCAGGTCGTAGACCACCAGGGCGGCCTGCGCGTTCCGGTAGTACATGGGCGCCAAGGACGCAAACCGCTCCTGGCCCGCTGTGTCCCAGATCTCGAATTTGATAGTTCGTGTGGGCAGGTTGCACTTTTGCGTCAGGAAGGCAGCTGTACAAGTCAAGTCAGCCCATAGGTTCACAGGCAGGCAGGCTTGTTCTCGCGCCGTCGGACGGGATAGGTGGAGGGCGTACCTCCTATTGTCGGCTCCTTGTTTTCTTGGAAATCATTGTTAACAAACCGGAGGACGAGAGATGACTAAAAGATCCAGCAGTTAGTAGCTGCTCTTGCCGTGATGAAGAAAGTAGTGGAAGCCTGCCTTTCCAACAGCTGCTTCGCCGAGGAGCACGAGCTTGACGCTGCTGCTCGGCTTTGGAGCATTTGCTGAGTCGGCCATGTCGGGCAGCTCCGAGATCCCGCAGTGCGTTGTATCTTTTAAGAATGCCTGTGGGTATCGAGGGTAGAGTTCTTGGATGCAAGAAGTGTTTGTGGTGTGTTTTTTGGTAAAGAGTTGGCGAGTGACGTGATAGGCAGACAGCTCAAACCAGGATGGGTACATGCGACGACGATGGCGAGGAGCGGCGTCGCATGGCCTTAAACAAGCCAAGCCCCCCAGCTGGGCCTAGCGCTGGGCCCAAGGATCCGACGACGAAACCAACCTATGCACGTGCCATTTTCTGCTCTGAGCGGAGCTGGTGCTGGCCCCCTCAACAGCAGGCGGAAATACAAATTGGCCGGACCAAGGATTTACCTGCACTGAAACCCCCACCTTTCAAGCCGCCTAGAATTCCAGAACGGCTCCATCCGGCAGTGGACACAAGACTTCTGAGTTGCGAAAAAGGCCCCACTAAAAAGTTCAGCCAGCGCCAGGGGACCTTCCGAGTCTTCTTCCTGCTCGACGAAAATTCCCTTTCTTTGTCTGCTCGCCCGCAGCATTGTCACTTGAATCCGAGAGAATCAAGTCTCGCCCAAGATGCCGCGAAAAACCTCTGCAACTGCAAAAGCTGCGAAAGCCGCCATGACCAACGGCGACGCAATCGCACCTACAAAAAAGCCAGCCCTGTTCGACCAGTCTTCGTCGAGCAGCGAAGACGACCAGGAAGATGGCGGTGCTGCTCTTGCCTCCGCCTCGCTGAAGATTAACGAGGAGTACGCCCGTCGGTTCGATCACAACAAGAAGCGTGAGGAGCTTAGCCGCCTCGAGGAAAAGTACGGTGCGGCAGGCGGTGGCGACGACAAAGACTCGGAGTCGTCTGAGGACGAGACGGAAGACGACGAGGCCGTCTTGGTCACAGAAGACCTTGACGCCGAGATCTCCAATATCCTGCGGGCTATCAAGAACAAGGACCCCATCATCTACAACAAGGAGGCCGTCTTTTACAAAGCCATTGAAGGGGAAGAAGTCGAGGGCGAGGCACCTAAGGAGAAGGAGGAGAAGCCTGTTTTCTTGAAAGATTATCACCGCCAGAGGTACATGCGCGGCGACGTTGGTGCCGACCTAGACGATGACGCCGACGTCCAGGTTCCCAAAACCTACGTCCAGGAGCAGGCCGCTCTCAAGAAGTCCATCATTTCCGAGATCAATGCTGCCGCAGATGAAGAGGAGTGGAGCGACGATGATGCGTTTATCAAGCCCGTTGAAAAGAAGGTGGAAGCGGCCCCTACCCAGAACGGCATGCATCCTTCGCGGGCGGCTGCCATTAAGCTCACCGACGACGATGTCAAGAATGCCGACAAGGATCCCGAAGAATTCCTGCATAAATTCATGTCCTCCAAGGCGTGGGCCCCGCCGGCGGGCTCTAGGTGGGAGGCGTTCGAGTCGGATGACGGCGAGGATGACGACGTGGCCGATCAAATCGAGCACGCTTACAACATCCGATTTGAGGATCCCGGGAAAAGCAACGAAATCCTGAAAACCTACTCGAGAAACGCCGCCGCCTCCCGGTCTGTCAGAAAAGAAGAGCTGACGGGCAGGAAGAGGCTGAGACAGCTCGAGAAGGAGAAGAAAGAGGCCGAAAAGAAGCAGCGCGAAGAGGAGCGCGCTCGTCTCCGTCGTCTCAAGGTCGAGGAGGCCTCGGAGAGGCTTGCCAAGATCAAGAAGGCTGCCGGAATCAGCGGCAAGAATCTCACAGATGAGGAGTGGGTCCAGTTCCTGGACGATGCCTGGGACGATGACAAGTGGGAGGAGGAGATGCAGAAGCGGTTCGGCGAGGAGTACTATGCTGAAGGTGAAGGTGACGTATCTGCCGAAGAGGACTACGGCGACGAAGACGCCGAAGAGGAGGAGGAGGATGCCGAGGAAGAGGGGGACAAGGTCAAGGACAAAAAGAAGAAAAAGTCCAAGACGCCCAAAAAGCCCAAGTGGGACGACGACATCGACATCAAGGACATCATCCCCGACTTTGAGGAGGATGTTGTTCCCGACGTCTCCATGATTGGCGACGACGATGCTGCGCCTGAGCACGAAGCCCAAGAAGAGGAAGAAGAGTCAGACGGCGATAGGCCCTCCAAAAAGCGCAAGACAACCAGCAAGGACATCAAGAAAGAGCGCATGGCCGCCAAGCGCGCAGCCCGCGCTGAGCTTGCCAAGGTCGAAGCCCTCGTCGACACCAAGATGGAGCTCGAGGACCCGCGCGCCCTCAAGGCCTCGTCTAGCAAGTCCAAGAAAGCCATCCCCGGCGGCTTCCGGTATCGCGAGACGTCGCCAAACGTGTTCGGCATGACGGCACGGGACATTTTGCTTGCCCCTTCCGACGCCGCGCTCAACGAGTTCGCCGGCCTCAAGAAGCTCGCCCCCTTCCGCGACGTCGAGAAGAAGCGCAAGGACAAAAAGTTCCTCGGCAAGAAGGCCCGCCTCAGACAGTGGCGCCGCGAGCAGTTTGGCAGGGAGTTTGAGCGCACTGGCCCAACTTTTGGCTTCGAAGGCAAGGATGGTCAGCCACCGGCAAGCGGAGTTAACGCTGTGAAGCAAATTCAGGCGCCTCCGCCTGCTCCTGCACCTGTGAAGGCGGCCCCTGTTATTGCTTCCATCGAAGAGGGGAGCGGTATTGTTGAGGGCGAGCGGAAGAAGAAGCGCAAGCGCTCCAAGGGCAAAGGCAAGAAGGCCGACGACGCCGAAGTGGAGGCATAAATAAATAAAATTGAAAAGGGGGGGTTAGGGGGAATGGATGGGTTTTTTTGTTGTTTTTGTTGGTTGCTGTGTATATTGCGAGTTGAGTTAAGTTGAGAATCTCGCCATTTTATATACAATACCATAGGTACATAGCGATGGAGAATTGGGTGAATAAACCGCATAACAAAACATTCCTATTATCTTGTTTTCCCCCCGATGCCCCTCACTGCTATATCAAGCCATGCCATACTTTCTAGATGACAGCCATTTTGCCGTTTCCCGATATGACATAAACAGAAAGAATTGAGTGGTCTTTTAAAATCATAGTGTGACTTTATGGTATGTAGTGTAGTGTAGTGTAGGGCATTGATTTCACTCCGCACAGATGAAAAATAGATTTCGTCCCTTTGGTCCTTTCAAAATCAAAATAAATATGTAATAAGAATCAGAGCCGGTTAATCCCCGAACTAAAAGCGCCGCCGATTGCTTACTTACTTGAATCCTGATATGATGATGATCCATCCCCCAACCCCAGAGATATAGCAAATGCCTAACTAGATAGGTTGATAAGACACCATTCTTCCACGGTGTCGCCCGTCATCACCGTCGTCCGTTGTCCTTATATGTGCGCCTTCCTCTCCCTCTCCGTCTTCCTCTGTGCCGGTCAGGAAAAGTCTTCGAACTTCCGGTCCTTTAGCAATTTGAGAGCGCTCATGAAGGAATATACAATAACGCGCTCGTTCGTTCGGGCCTATGAGATCCTTCCAACATCCCAATTGTTGCTGCAGTTGAAGCGGGAGTTTCCTTTATCCCCCTTGCCTGCGCCAGGAAACACGCACCCGCACACACCATATACTCACATTGGTATCAAAAACATTCGTTTCTCTTCAAGCTTCTTTCGTCCTCCCCTTTTGGCGGGGAACCACCCTGCGAATATTGTGACCACTTCATCTAGTCGGCGAGCGGGATTAATGCCCGCCGCCGCCGCCGTGGTGCATGCCGCTGTTGCCGAACATGCTGGCGAAGCCGTCCAGACTGCCGACGCCGCCCATATCGGTCCCGATTTCCGGCGGCTCCATGTTAAACGGCATGAACCAGGCTGAGCTCGGCTCGTTGCCGAATGCTGCGTGCAACGCAGCATCCGAAGGACCACCGCCACCGCCACCGCCATGGCTGTGACCATGACCATGGCCATGGCCATGTCCTCTACCACCGTCGCCATCGCGGTTGTTTTCACCGTTATTCTGCGGCCATCCGGCTAGCGAGCTTAGCCCCGGATCGACGCTGTTGCCGTAGGCGCCAAACACGAGTTGACGGTCTAACTGGCTCATACCGTGCGCCGTAGCAAGGGGCATTCCGAACGGGTCTGGCGGGAAGAACGAGGATGGGTGGTGATGGTGGTGTGATAAATGCGAGACAGCGACGGGCGAGACAGGCGATAACGCGTGGTAGGAGGCATTTGCCGAGTGTGCGATGGTCAGGGGGTTGAACGAGGTGGGGCCCGTCGTCTGGCCGCCGAGGGAGCCGTTCGTGGCGCCAGAAAAGGACCGCTGATGGAGGCGGGCGGCGTGCATTTGTTCGACCGTTGCGCCGGGGTGGTGATGCCCGAAGTCGGTCTGGAGGGGCTCCAACCCATGGTCGCCACCGCTACGCGACACGTTGCTAGCTTTCCGTGCGATGGACTTGCGCTTGAGCTGCTGTTGACTTGGGCGGGAAATCCCATTAACAACCGTGTTATCCGCGCTCTGGGGCGAGAGGGTCGTGAAGAACTCTTCCACTGTGTGCAACTCGGGCTTCTGCTCTAGTACTGCGTCGTCTCCCTTCTCCTTCTTTTTATAAGCCGCAGGATCGAGAAAGTCGGACTGCGATACCCCATGGGGATACCGATCAAACCAATCGCCATACTGGAAGATGGGCGACGCCGAGTTCTCGTTAGCGGGAGTGCCCTGTCTCTGGGCATCGGCGCAGGTGCGGTATTGCTCTCGCAGATTTTCCGACATCCAGTGGAACATGCCCCAGAATCTCTTCATTTTGGAGAGGAACTTGACGTTGGTGGCCAGGTTGCGCTTCGACGTGGCCTCCATCGCCGGGTTGCCGTTGAATATGCCAAATATGTGCACAGTACTGGATAAGAATGCACAATATCCCGTAAAAGGGGCGGTAATGAAGTGCGACTCGGCGTCCTTCAGTAGTTCCGAGATGCGATTCGCGGCTCCGAATGCCTTAGCTCCAGCTTTGGTCACAAAGGTCTTGGGTATGTCTTGTTGTGAATGGCCACTGGGCGGCGACACCGCAAACCTGTTCATAAACAGGATGTTCTGCTGGATGGAGATGTGCAGGAACAGAAACTGGTTGGCCATGTTGTCCGTCTCATGCAAGTGAAGATTATCGGGCGTATATGCCAGAGACTCTGGAAGGTCTGTCAGGATATCGTCCGTCTGCTTGACGAGTTTTGCATATTCTGAGTCTGGACTCCACATAGGATGAGGATCTAGTTCCTTCCCCCCCTGGTTGAGGTAGCCGATGATCCGACCCCAAAGGGCAATCGCCTTTATCATCCAAGCTGCGACGCCCATGTTCTCCTTTGCTTCTTCAAGATGGCCGTCGGTGAATGGCTCAAGAACTTCACCGCTCAGGGTCTCGGTGGGACCCGGCATGTCGTATTGGAAGTTCTTCTCCTTTATGGGTAGCGGTATCTTTAGGGTCTCCTCTCTAATAAACGTGGGCCGGTCGGTCCCTGACGAGTTAAATCGGTCCATCAAGAAGCAAGCCCACATGGTCCGTCTCCGGATCTCGCGGTCGATAAAGCTCAGCTGTGTTTTACCCGCCAGTCGGAGAGGGTCATGCTCCAAGTCCTTATGAAGCTGGAGTGCAAAGGCCATGCGGATTGCTTGGCCCCCCAGGGACCAACTTCGGCCGCCATGACATGTGCCAAACTCATGCAGGCCTAGTATCAGCAGACAGGTTAGGATGGTGATGTTTGGCCATTCATATCTTTTGGTCAGAATATCACGAGCAGCGGAAGCCCACTCTTCCCCTCGGAGGAAGTTGGGGCTGGTGTTGAGTTTCGGGTGCGGGGAGAAGCGTGCTGCAATCGCACAGACGGAGAGGATCAAGACCGGGGGGAGTGCTCCAGCTCTGGTTTTGACATCAAAAGTCAGCAAACAAATTCATCAGAAACTTGGTAATTTGTGGGGCGTACTTGAGTTTCCTCATAAAACTAGGCTTGTGCAGAATGTGGTACGCCTGGCCGTAGATGTTCTCGAAAAACACCTCGGCGAGATGCTCTTGTATTTCTTTGGAAGGCAGCGCATCGCCGCCTTCGAGGAGGAGTTTGCTTTCTTCCGCCTCTTGCACCAAAATCGTTGAGGGTTTGTTTGGCCCGTCGAGCTTCGACTTGGAAGGGGCCCGAGCCCAGTTGTCCAGGTCGGGACCAAATGCTTCGTCCGCACCACGCTTTTTCGCTGCCGCTTTCCCACCAGCGGAGAGTGTACCCGGGATCGCCGGTTTGACCACAGCCCTGGTCACCAGTGACGCAAGGCCGTCCTGCTCCGACTTGGGCACAATCTTGATAATGCGCTCCTCCATCCGCTTCAGCCGCTTGTCTAACATGGCCATATAGTCGGTCCTCGGGGCAGCCTTCCGGGCCGTGACCTTGTACACACAGGGGATGCGGGATCGAAGACAGTGCTTGCACGCGGGCTTCTCTCCGGAGCAGCGGATCTTCTTGCGACGGCAAGCGATACACGCCAATGGCAGGCGTTTGCGTTCCTTCCCAGCCTTCGTCTTCAGCTCGCTCCACGCTGGCGCCGTGTCGGCCCTGTCCCCTTTAGCCTTCCCACCCAGCTCAGACCCGTCCACCAGACCACCGGTCGCGAGCCCGAATTCGTCTGACATGGGCTCCTCTAGCAAATTGGCGCCATTGGCGTTGCTATCCGGGGTGCCGCCATCAGATCCCTCCACGCTGAGCTGTCTTTGCCCACCAGCACCGCCGTAGCCCGAGGTTTGGACGGTAATCGAGGTTACCGAGTTCTGGCGATCCTGCAAGGACGAGATGGAAGGCGGTTGGGACGAGGCAAACATGTCTGGCGCATGGTCCTCGAAGGTAGACGGCGGCAGGCCAGCCATGGGAGAGTCTTCTAGGGAGTTCTGGTAGGGGAACTGGAAGTCGCCAAAGTGGGAGGCATCCACCAGGTCGTGGGCAGCCGTGATGCTACCCAGCGCCTCATTGGAGCTTTCCAGTTTGAGAGTTTGCAATGCGGCAGACTCAGGCTGTGCGAGGTGAGATTCGGTATCACCAGCGGACGGCGGGAAGTCGAGCTCAAGAGCGGAGAAGTTCTTGAGGCCGACCTGCGAATCGCTGGCGGACATGGCGAAGTCAACTCACCCGAGCAAAGGCAGCTTTGCTTGGGGCGGATCGGCAAAGCGGGTTTGGCACTGGGTTCAGACTCGCCAACGAAAATGAGGCGATTCACAATCCCCACACGGCCGACCCAAGCCACGGACTCTTGCTCCACTAGGTTGAGCTGGGCTGTCTTCGCTTTGGTTTTGGTCCCAAGGCGGCGCAGAGGAATCTCATTGTCCGTGCCGGGGGACGACAAAACCTCCACCCCGTTGGTTTCCCCGAGAGTTGGCGATGGTGGCCAGCAGGTACAGTGGTGTGAGTCTGGGTCTCTGGAGCGTCCCCTCTGCGGGCTCTGGGAGCTGTCTCCAAAGATCTGGCGATGTGGACGGGAAAGAAGGAGAAAATGGAGGGGGAGGCAAACAGCGGACTGGGGTCGGAGTATTTGGTTGGCGTCCAACCTCAGTCGCCCAGCCGTGTGGATCGCCGAGAAGGGTCTAGCAGCACTAAGGAAGCGTTTTTCGGCGATCGAATTGTGGGGTAAAACGCGGTTTCTTTCTTTGTGTCAGGTTACAAGTTGTGCTGGCCACGAGCAGGGAGTTCCTCGCAATTCCGAATCGGCCGCCCCTGTGTCCCCTGGGTGCTGTGCTGCCAATTGGGGGAGCGGCGAGAGTCTGGATCGCAGCGAGCCGTGTGAGGACGCGGGGAGCCTGCAGCTGGCAAGGCAGGGCATGACAGGGCAATACTGTGGAGCAGCGATAGCAGCGGAGGGAGAGGCCAGAGGTATTGTACCAGAGGGTGCTCGTCTCGGCTCACCCGCAACGAAGCATGCAGCCAATATAAAGAGAAGTGGGCTGGAGGGATGACAAACACGGGGAGCAGGGAAAGAGGGTTGGCTTAAATTCGACGTATGGAGCAAATAGATTGCTGGCGGAGAGGCTGGCCCAAGGGAAGTCCCAAGTTGGGCCAGTCGACGACCTCAGTCGCACAGCACCTCATCCCTGATTGTCGAGCGCGCCCATCACCCATACCCATCCCCTTCTTCCCCATTGACATGTCACCGCCAGCTGGGGCCAGCCAACTGAGCACATGTAAGCCACACTGCTGCTCAACATGAGTCGACACGACGGCGCTCCAATGAAGGGGGGATGCCGGAACCACGCCTGCATGCAGTGCACCACCACACATGCGTCAAGTCGGCAGGCAGGTCAGAGCTTTCTTACATGCAGCACCAGGAGCAAGCCACCATGGTCCAGCGGGTGCCCACACTCGAGAGGGCAGCACAAAGGCTGCTGCTGCTCTCCTGCTGGTGGTGGTCTGTAACCAGTACACTACTCGTAGACTGTTGAGGTGGTGGGTGCTGGCGGTAGGGAATACTCCACGAACAGGGAAGCGCCTGTCTCCCGCTGAAGGCACTGCCCTGCGCCGTGCACGGCTCGCCACCGCCGCTGACCTGCGGGTGCGGAGAGGTGGTTCTTGCGGTCTGGGGGTTCCTGGGGGGAGGGGTGGCGCCTGGGGGCCAGGGACTGCATTTTGAGGGGCACTGGTTCCGGGGCAAATAGTGCGGATACACACGGAAGATAGATACAGAGGCGATGTAATTTGTACATGTATGTACCTCATCATATCATCTTGTCGAGACAGCGAGCGAGGAGCAGCCATCGTCCATCCATGGATGGGACAAATTCCGAGAATACGCCGGACCCTGGCGCATGATATAGGTACAAGGCGGGCAGGGATGCGGCCCATTTGTCGTCGATTAGTAGCTGGATTGTGAGAGTGTCTTGAGATGTCGTTCTGGACTCTGAGTGGCGCCCATTGTCCCGTCGTCCGCTGGTCCCGAAGACGCCATTACTGGAATGGGTCAATGACATGACATGGCGGTGCACATTGCACATCGCACATCGCTGCTCGGAACCAAATGTTGGGAGAAGTGGAGGTCGAGAAACGAAACGAGCTAGGCGATAATTGCTTGTAGGCGGTCAGATACGGGGAGGGAGCCTAGAAAGTGGAGAGCCCAAAGTTAGGGGACGAAGCCTCAACCAGCGACGACGACAACGACGACAGGGCGAGAAGGCGAGAAGGCGATCGCTGTGGACCCAATAATACGGATCGCCATGGCCTTGGGGGGCCGAAAACTGAAGACGAAAACCATGCTTGTCACTTGGTTGCTTGGCGGTTGAATCAAGGAGCGATGCCGCCATTGCCAATCGGGCACAGCAAGCAGCGCCTTCTCTTCTTTCTCACGCCAACATAGAAGTCATCCATCCATTCGTAAGAATTTTAAGTGAACTGCATGCAACCACTGCTCTGCGCCTTCCTCACATCGTCGCGTTGTTCCTTCTTCACCAAGCCATCATGGCTGCTCCACCCACATCCTTATCCGGTTTGGGCAGGCGCGAGACTCGAGAGACTCGAGGGAGTCGCCTTGACACATTTGACCATTTGACGAGGAAGCCGCAATCTCAGCCTTTAAACACTTGACCCTCTCGGCGTTTTCCTCTCAATGAACCAAGTCAAACCCCTGCCCCGCTTCCTCCCCACACCCTCGAGTCTTCTTTCACACCGCCAGCTCTCGACGTTCCTACCTCTAGTTATTATATTAGGCTCACGGCTTTACCGTCTTCACAGACGAGGGGGGCTTAAGCGGGCTTGTAGAATCGCAATCAATCAATATAAAGAAGCTTCGGCGTCTTCTCTTGCATGGCAAGCTGACACACTCCCGCCCTCTACACCCGTCATTTACACGACCTCGTCCTCGCGACAGCTCACCAGATCAAATACATGGAGTGTATAGGCGTATAAAAAGACAGAGGCCGAGACAGAGACAGAGACGCTGGTCGATCCCAAACCCACACTTCGCTCGGGGGACACGAAAACCCAGCTGCATTGCTTTCCATCCCATCATCACGCTGTGCCACCCCGTAGTTGGTAATCTGTGCCATTTTCAGCAATCCTCCTCCTTTGTCCCCCTGGATTGGTCGCGAGGGCATGAGGTTGTGCGACGCGAGAAGCCGCCCGCGGTCGAAAGAGCCTGGGCAGCGGACTGGGCTGGTGCTTGGAGAGGGTTACACGGCTCGATTCGATCCGTCCTTCTCCCCAGCGTCCAATTTGGTATATTGGTCTGTCCTGTCCATCCGACAATTATCCGTGGTTGGCAGCCAAAAGGGGTACCTGGCGTGGCTGTCGTGCATGCCCAGACACGCAGCATCTTGACTGTGGTTGGCGGCGAAATGGGGGACGGTGTGCTTCGTCGACTCGCTGCAGGAAGTGGCTGCGACCTCTGCATCATCCGTCGTGTTGTTTCGACCGATGACGGTTTGCACAGCACAGCATGGCCATGAACACACAAACTTGGACCGAGTGCCCCCACTGCTACCCTCTTCCGAACCACTACCACCTCAGATCCCGGGACAGCAAGCGACCCGCGTTGCGTCTTGTCTTGTGCTCGCAACGTCGGTGGTTATGTGATCCGGACCTTCAACAGAGAGCATACCTGCCTACTAGAGTAGCTTTGGCTGTGCAATTTGAGAAGCCAGCAGCCTGAGTATCCATCGGCTTGATGCTGGCCAAAAGATACACCGAGTGGATGGTCTTTTTGTGCTTGGACATCAGTGGCGCCCGACTCTCTCCTCATTCATCAATCTGCGATGATATTGACCCGAATGGCAGGTAACATTGTGTGAGCCGTCCTTTGAGCGCTGTTGCTCATGCTCCACGAAATCCCCCGTCGCATCCAACCAGACGGCGAGAGAGCCTGAGCCCGGAATACAGGCTCAAATGCTGCCCCATCCTCTATTCCCCAGAAAGGGCAGATTGCAAGCAAGGAAATCTCCGTGAGGCGGTGATCATGATCTACCCAATTCATTATTATCGGAGTTTTTTTCTATCACCAGTCCTATCTCGCCGCCGCCTCTCCCCGGATATGCTCATGCTCCCCGCCTATTACAACAGATACCTATCATGCATCTTCTCGTCACGCTCACCCAAAAGCAGTCAGGGGTTCAGGTGTCCTTGCTGCCTATGGAATATGGATGCATGTCTTGCCTCCCCAGAGCACCTAGCTACTTAGAATACCTCCGTCACAGACACTCATATTGACATCATGGTGATCGGCGAGAAGCTAATCTCCGAACAATCAAAAGCGCGTTCCGACTTCCGACGGCTTCACCTGTCCTGATCGAGGACAAGCCTTTTCTGGGCGCATGACCCCCGGGCGGCTGTGGCGTTCGTCAAGGAGACGAGTCAGACTCTTTGGCCCGCAAGAGTGCGTGCGAGACGAAAAGTAATGAGTTTCTTATTGTCAGTGCTGTCCTGCCCGCTGCGCTTCCCTTCTCGGGGGGGCTGGCGGGCTAAATCGAACAGGCTGATCCGCCGTAGACGACGGAGCAAAAAGGGACACCACCAGGCAAAGAGATGCCCAGAAGATGGACAGAAGCACGCGGGCGCGGGAGCAAGTCACACCCCCCCCCCCCCCCTCCGCCTCTTTTCAGTGCGTTTCTCGGTAGCCAATAGGGTATTATGGCTAACTGCCACTTCGGATTAACGTACCGCTGCTTCTGGGCATGGCCGCCTACAGGTGCCAATCTCAGATTCAAATCAAGGAGACGGCTTTATTCATTCAGTCACTACCACCTTCATCGCCCTTTGCGCTTGCACGCACGACGCTCATTTGGCCGGTGGCTTGCTCGGCGAATAGTTTAGAAACCCTCATCATGCGGGACGCACCATCATTTACAAGTATGTCGCTTTCCGGATTCGATATACAAGCGAGAGGCCCCCCCCCCCCCCCAGCCTAACACCAAGTTCCTCCAGTCCTCGCACATACACGACAATGATGTACTGTATCGCCTGCCTCTTCCCCCCACATATAGTATGTCCGTTGTCCTCTGTTTCCATTTGTATTTCCACTAGTCAGCTGCCCCTTGCAAAGTCGCCGTGATCCGATGGGGCACACCCTCCCGACCGCCAAGCGCCCAGGATTTGAACCAGTCTGACACAAATCGATGCGGACAGTGAAGATATGTGCGAGCTTAAAAGTCTAGTATGTTTCATGCCTAGCCTCTTAAACAGACTCAGCTGTCGTAAGCAGGCTGTCAGCATTTGAGGCGAGCCCGGGTTGTTATGCTATGATACAACGTAGTAATAGTAGTATATCACAAAGCGGATAACTCCAACCATCTGTCTACCACCCTTGCTAAATGACCACCGAGGGTGACTGTCCCATTTCTCATCTCACTCTTTCAATTTAAATAGCCTTATAGCGAAATCAGGGGCCAGTTTTATTTTTTTGTTTTTGTTTCAGTCAGTAAACAAATGTTTCTTGCTTTAGCTTGCACTGTGGTGCTTGGCAAGTGGTAAGACAGCAATGCTGTTGACATGACCAACCTTACCTTTTTTGTATCTTTTGAAAGCTGCCTATACATTTGTTAGTTATTTGCTTTTGATCACTTATCCAATATTACCTTGTCTGTCCTGTATCAGTTCTTTACCTAGGTACCTAGGTAAGGTAAGTAGGCAGGTGCCTAGACCCGACCGACTCTTGCTTGGCTTAGTACGAAGGCTTTGGCAGAGGCCAAAAGAAAAGGGTTGGTCAATTTTTTCCATAATGCTTGTTTGGATTTATTCACATTACACGCTCATCGAGTACCTACCTGCCCAGTCGGTCAACAAGTCTACTTTACATACCTTGTATATATTAACCCGCATAGGTCGGGTGGCGGATCATGCTTTGCTTTCTTTGTAAGAAACAGAAACGATCCTGGCACTTGGGTCTATTCTGGCACACAGGCCCGATTTTCTTTTATATATATAAAAAGACATCAAAATGATCTTATTTACCTCCTCCATCCTGCTGTTGCCTCTTTTTCCACGTCTCACTAAATTCATCAAAATCGACATGGACTCGCAAGCCCTTTTCAGACATGGTCCCAACCACGCCCCGTAACTCTGCCGAGCTCATTTCACTGCCGAGTGGTGTATCAAACGCTTCCAGATAGAGCTCCTTTGCCCATGGACAGGCGGCAATCGCTCTGTAAAATATGTCCTTGGCCGCCATGGATTTCAGCTCCTTCTTGGCTGATGAGTGCGATGCGAATCGGAGGTAGTGGAGCCACAGGTCGACGTTGCCTCTGCAGGCGTCGCTGGCGAGTGCTGCTTCAAAGGCCGCCCGCGTGGAGTGCGCGGTCCCTACGTGAAATTCGTGCCGAATGGCGAAGCGTCGGGTGGCGATGCAGTCGTATGGTTCCCTGAGGGTCAGGGTTTGGAGGATTTTCCGGACTGGGTCGTCAATGCGGAGGCTGGATTCGGCCCATGCGAAGAGCTCGAGGAAGATGATGTTTTGTGGGAAGAGGGTGATGAACTTTTGGAGTTGTTCCCGTACGTAGATGGGTCGGTAAGGGCTAGAGTCTGTTTGTTAGATGGCTATGGATATATAGAGATGTGGACGGAACTCAGGAACTTGCCCATGTGTTGCGTGGTAGTACAGTAGTCGTGCGGCAGTTTGGAGTAGGCGTTCATGATATGACGATTCGCTAAGATTGCGGGACGCAAGGTCGGTAGAAAAGCTGTGGACGCTGGCGAGAGCTGCGGTGATGTTGCCTTGGACGTCCGAGGCAGATTCGGTCCCCCCTTCGGCCGTCAGGTATTCGAGCAGTGCAATACTCTCAGCATGCTGCGCCGACATGTCTAGTTGTAGAGAGGACAGGGAATAATCTCTGGTGTTGGAGAAGTGTGACTTGGCTTTTAGAACCAGGGCAGGAGATACCGCCGATGAGCCTTCGAGACTCGGGTCGACGGAGGAACAAAGACGACTAAGAGCCATTTGCATCCGGCTGGACTCTAGGTGAATCCATGTCCAAGTGTTCCACAGTAGTTGAGAGTCGGGAGTAGTTGTAGGTGACAACTTTTGGTTCGTCACTGAGGACAAGACCTTATTTGGCATATCGCTATTTTGGTTGACCCATTCGATCAGCGCATAGGCATTGTATAGCCTCTTGTTAGAGCTATATTGCTTGAGGAGACTCTTTGCGACCTTCCTCGCTCCAGTGGGCTCGTTCCGCCATTCCATTGCCAAATAGTACTCTGCTAGCTCTTCGATTCCGCAGATCCGTACCAAGAACTGAAGCGTCTGTAGCACCCAAGAGGCGTCAACCTGATGCGCGTTTGTCCTGAATACGTTGCTCCATTTGTCAAGGTAGCGAAACCACGTCGAACCTGGGAAGAGGACTTCTTGAGACAACGCCATTTCCCCGCCTTGCTGTTTGAATTCCGGAGATTTCTTGGACAGCTCGAGAGGTTTTGATTCAATGTCCTCCGCACTGAAGCTAATCTCAAATGCTTGTCCGCGACCAACGACAAATGGATCATTCAAGTCAGAGTCTCCGGGGCCACTCGACAAACAAGCGGTTGGGAGGCCACAAAAGACCAGGAAGGCATCCAACAGCCGCAGTCTCACCTGGGGAAGAACAGGCGACGGAAGCCAAGGCAAGAGGTCCTTAATGTCCGAAAACATCACAACCCGAAATGGATCGTCTTCGCTTCCTTCGTCCAAAGTTCTGGCCGGCATGCGCGATCTTGCTATCTCTTGCTGCTCAGCTGATGCCCAGGCCTTAAATGGGTCTCTTGTCTTGGGGTCATCTCTAGAGTCGCTCGTCTTTGGCTCTGGGGGATCATCCATGATATTCGCCTCTACAAAGTGCCGCCATCCCTTGGCCCCAATTTCGCCTATCCGAGGCGCTTCGCTCTCCCAAAAATCAGCAAAAGAGGAGCTGGCGGACTGGACGTCTTCCTCCTCTGCTGGCTGGGCAAAGTTAAGTTCTAGTGTTGCTTGCCAAGCAGCCACAGCGAGTTCGGTATGGCCCGTATCATGAAGAAACCGGGTGAGTCGAAGAAACACATAGACTAGATGACAGGACAGTGTGCGGGCTTCCTCGGCAGAAGCTTTGGGCAATGCCTCATTGAGAATCCGCAACCGATCTAGTATGAAGCTGCTGAGGTCTTCGTGGGTGAACGTTGACATCTGCGTGAGCTCAAAGTCTAGGCGAGACCTCCAGAGCACAAAGCTGTTGCCGTCACTCTTCGTCACCTCATCCCATCGTTTCCTGAGGGCCTTTGGATCCCAGATTTTGGACCCTTCGCGCATCATTCCATTGAGGATTTTCTGTCGATCTAGGGGTGCGACTGCATGTGGGAGAGCCTCTTCATAGAGTGAGAGCTTCAGGGCAGCCAAACCTTTAACCTCTTCTGTGCTTCTGAGATGGGCATCGTCCTTATTCTCCCGGAAAAGACGATCTTGGAGTCTGATGAGACTGAACCATGCTTCGATATCCTTCGGATTATCTCTTACTCGGCGGGAGAGCTCAACCGATTTTCTTTTGATGGTTGACATTTCAGCATCGCCGTCGCCTCCCAGGTGCGATGATGCATCGCTGTCAGAGTCGGAACCGCTGTCGGAATCGTTGGCGACCTTGACCTTGCCATATATTGACCTGTAGTCTGGCCCCTTCGGCTCTGGCTCCTCCCCTCGATGGCGTTTCTTGGGTGGCTCCAAGGCGACAAAATCGTCAGATTCGGTTGGAAGAGCACCGTCAGCGGACGATCTGACCCGCTTTGGCCTTGACTGGCTTGCTTTTGCTAAAAGAGTTCTATCGCGAAAAGCAGAGCCACCGCCGCCACCAAAGCCCCGGATACTGAACTCCTCTCTAGACTTGTCACGGTTGATGGTGATAAAACCGGGAGACCCCATGAGCCTTCCCCAGCCGGAGCGGCGATACGAGGGCACTCGAGAGCGGTCATTGGTTCCATACCTCAGGACCAAGGGATCGCCACGCTTGTCGACAAAGAAGATGTCGTTGCTCGGACCAACGGAAGCCTTGCGGTGGTTCCTGTTTAGCAGGGGCTCCTTAGCTTGGGTGGAGGGAGTCGATGAGCCGGATAGTCTATGATGATGGTCTCGATGGCGCTCCTCATGATAGTCGCTGCCATTTCGACTGCTACGAGACTTTCTTGTCTCTGCAGCCCTGGGATCGTCGACCTTGGCTGGTAGCCGTGCCTCCTCTGATTGGCGACGTGGTTCTGGTTCGGGCTCAGGAGGAGCAGCGGGCTTTGGCTTGAACGACCCGAACTTGGGCACCGTGCGGCGCTTCTCATCCTTTGACGCCATAGCAGCCAAGCAACCTACCAACCTATCCACCCTTGCCACCCACTTCCTTACTCACTCAACTCAGCCCAGCTCAGCGTATCTTGGCCAAGTGCTTCTGGCGTGAGAATCATGGTCAAAGGGCGTACATCCCTCGGCTCGGCGTTTGCTGTTAACAGGTCAAGTCATGCAACCACGAACTGTGTCGGTGGTCAAAGATCGGGGCGCGAGAGGGGCCGAGCCGCAAAAAGCGAAACGCGACAAAGATGTCGTCGTCTGATGTTGAAAGGTTGGACCTCGAGTTTGCTTTCTTGGAGTCTGGAGATGGAATTGCAGGTGGTCTGTGCCTGTGTTGGGTTTCGTCGACGGTTGAAACGGAACGCAGAGAAGCGGGTTGGCGGACCAAGGTTGCTTCAATGTTACATTACTACTCATGTAGTGCTCGGAAACTTATAAGTTTTTAGGCCACTTTCCCCAGGCTTCGGCCGCTGCAAGGATCGCCACCCGCAAACCATATGCGGCTATGGCGCCTATAAAAAGCCCACCAATCGAGCTTCGGTTGTTGCAATACCAACGGGTGTGAAACAAACGCACGATGAGATAATTGGTACATAACACCTATCTACACCTTACTCTACAAACACCCGGGAACCGGCATGGCTGTTTGTTTTCCTGCTTCAAGCTTCGGGATTGATGGGGCCTTGATTGTATGGAATTTGTCCTTCTTCGTCAGCTGTGCACAATTTAGTATAGTGGCGTCTGGGCAAGCAGGTTGGGGCAGGTGGAGCGGGGACCATCTGACAGCATCCTACCTTAGCTTCTGGTCTCCATCGAATCCCTCAATGACGCCAACCACAACCAGCCAGCCGAGACATCACACGCACGCGTGCCCGAATTACTGCAACACCACGCAACTGGAACTGCAAAGATCAGTGATATCGCTCCACCACCACCAACGCACCTCTCAGTGCAGTGTGCCCGCAATTCGGTGGCCTCGAGACCGGCTCCAACGCAGTGGAATTTGCGGCGAGGCTGTTGCTCGGGATCTTTCTTCAGTGGGCTGTGCCTGCTCGCCTCGTCAACAACAGCGTTCCTCCCTTTCGTCCCGACTTTTCAACGCCCATGGATTGGGCACATGCTTTTAGTTTTAGACTCGATATTTGATTCTCTTAATTTATGGACTTTATGGAACTCCACAGTGCCTAGATAGCTCCTACGACGCGACGACACCCACCACACCGCCGCGTCGCGACTTTCCTCTCGTCCCTTCTCCAAACGCGAACGATCCAATATGGCAGCGAGACTACCTCTCCTCCGCGACACCCGCGGCGGCGGCGATGGGTTAAATAGCCAAGACGCCGAGGGGAGCTCTTCGACCGACCAACAGGGCTACTTGTCTCTTCCAGGCTCGCCGACAGCCTTCCGACGCCAGCCCGCCATCAACAACCACAACCACACCCACAACCACACCCACAACCACAATCACGGCACCATGAGCGGGCCACCGTCCAACTCAGAAGCCCCCGACGAGCGGTCGCCCTTGCTGACCACGTCTCGGTCGCGGATACGAATCCATAGCACCCATGGCTCACCCCGAGCACCCCATTTGTCGAGGAATGAGAGCTATGCTGGTATGTCTAATTCCCCTGGTTTAGTTGCTTCAACTCCAGCATGCCGACCAATCGTCCACTAACCATCTTTTAGCGGATAGCGTCAGGAGCATCCGCCACCACAGCCGGGCAAACTCATGGGGCCAGCGCCTGATTCACGCTCTTGGGGACCGCCAGGAGTCGTCCATGGCCGAGTCCAAGGGCTCTATCTTCCCCGACGACCGCGTATGGTACGACCAGTTTACCTCGACCGACTGGGTCCACGACAGCATCGCCGATGCCTACCGAGTGAAGGCCCTACGAAGCCGAAAAGACTTTTGGGGCCGCGTCTACGTCTTGTTTGATGGTGCCCAGGGATGGATCCTAAGTGCCCTCGTGGGCTTCATCGTTGCCGCTATCGCATATGTCATCACCGTCAGCGAGGCCACCGTCTTCGACTTCAAAGAGGGATATTGCGCAAGGCACTGGTACATAAGCGAAAAAAAGTGCTGCCCCCATGGCCCCTGTACCGACTGGCGGGAGTGGGCCGAGGTCCTGAACGGGTACCCCTTTGGAGAGAGATGGACCGAGTTTGTCGTCTACGTTGCCCTTGTCATAGGCTTGGCCGTGCTTTCGTGTCTGCTCACCCTGACCACCAAGACGGTCGTGCCCTCGGCGTACCGGCTGTCGACATTGGATGAGAACCTTGCCGCCGAGTCTGTGGCACTGCCCGTCGACAACGACACAGACGAGCCAAGCGTTAGTCCACGACCGGCCACCGACCTGCCCAGGGGACCTCCCATGATCTACTACTCGGCCGCCGGAAGCGGCGTTGCTGAGGTCCGGGTCATTCTTAGCGGATTCGTGTTGCACGGTTTCTTGGGTCTAAGGACTCTACTTATAAAGTCGGCTGGCCTGGTGTTGAGCGTCGCATCTGGGCTCAGCTTGGGGAAGGAAGGCCCCTATGTTCACATTGCCACTTGCGTTGGAAACATCGCATGCCGTCTTTTCACAAAGTATGATCGCAACGATGCTAAGAGGCGTGAAGTACTCTCGGCTGCCGCCGCCGCCGGTGTTGCCGTGGCATTTGGCGCTCCCCTCGGAGGTGTTCTGTTTGGGCTCGAGGAAGTGGCCTACTTCTTCCCGGCTAAGACGCTGTTCCGTACCTTTTTCTGCTGCATTACCGCTGCCTTGACTTTGAAGTTTCTGAATCCATACGGGACACACAAGATAGTCATGTTCCAGGTCAAGTACGTCCTCGACTGGGAGTACTTTGAGCTGGCGGGGTTCATTCTTGTCGGCGTCTTTGGCGGCGCGGCCGGTGCTTTGTTCATCAAGGCATCCAGACACTGGGCCAAGACCTTCCGTCGGATCCCAGCTATCAAGACCTACCCCATGCTGGAAGTCGTTCTCGTTGCCCTCGTCACAGGTCTCATTGGATATTGGAATGTCTTCACCAAGCTGCCTGTAGCCAAGCTGTTATACAACCTGGCCGCACCTTGCGATGACCGCGACAATAACCTGGAAAATCTGGGGCTCTGCCCAAATAACATTGGCGACATACCCCCTATTCTCCTCAACCTTTTTGCGGCATTCTTGATCAAGGGATTTTTGACAATCGTCACCTTTGGAATCGTAAGCCTGAAGTCCGTTCTGAACTGTTCTGCCGTGACTAACAAATACGATAGAAAGTTCCGGCTGGTATTTACGTGCCGTCCATGGTTGTCGGCGGTTTGATGGGCCGTCTCATAGGCCATGTTGTCCAATTGGTTGTGATGAACTTCCCCGAGTGGGGGATCTGGGGTGACTGCGTCAAGGTGTCGAGCTCAACTTGCATTCAACCCGGTGTCTACGCCCTCATTGCCGCTGGCTCGACCATGTGCGGCGTGACTCGCCTCTCGGTCACTCTTGCCGTTATTCTATTTGAGCTCACTGGCAGCCTGGACTACGTTTTGCCGTTCTCACTGGCTATTCTGGTCGCCAAGTGGACGGCGGATGCCATTGAGCCTCTCAGCATCTACGTAAGTATTTTTTATATGTTGCTTATATGAGAGTCGGGACTAATCTGACATGATGCAGGATCTCCTCACCGAAATGAACTCGTATCCGTTCCTGAACAACAAACACAAGCCAATCTTCACCTCGGACCTGGCTGATATCGTGCCGAGAGTTCGTAAGGAGAGGATCATCGACATCAGCAGCTCACCCGTGGTTCCAGCATTAAGCCTGCGCATCAAACTCGAGCTCCTCCACAGGGCTGGCGAGCTTGACGGCGGTTTACCCATCATCCGAGATGGGTTCCTCGTCGGGCTAATCCCTGCGCCCGATCTCGAATATGCATTAGATAACCTTGACGACGAAAGCTCTAGTCTGTGTCTCATGGCGCATGTCCCAAGCATCGACGATTCGGACGACGGGCATCCTGACCCCACCGACTTTACTCCTTATATTGATCCCGTATGCCGTGCACTTATTATCCCCTCTTGACGTGTTCTGACATTGACCCCTATTCTAGGCTCCCGTGGCATTGGATATCAGGTCGCCCATGGATCTCGTTTACGAAGTCTTCGTCAAGCTGGGCTTGCGGTATATTTGCATTCTTCGCGACGGCCGTTATGCCGGCATGGTCAGTGACACAGATATTTCACTTACTCCTGTTTGGTGCTCATTCTAACAATAAATCAGACACACAAAAAGACGTTGGTTAAATACATTCGTGAGCTGGAGGAGAAGGAGCATCAGTCATAAGCAACCAAGCCTTTAATGCATTTTAATCGGGGTCTGCCCTCTCTATTTTTTTTCTGGTTTGCTCTCTGGGTAGGTGCATATATATAAGGCGCAACTGCATCATGATACACAGGTCCTCCTTGCAGGTTATTACCGCGAGGCGAATCGACTTTGCACTTTCTTGTTTGGTCTTTTTGTATATACCATTCATTTCGCTCAGCTGCAACTTAAACATTCATTTCCATGGCCGAAGGGAGAAATGGCTGTCTAGTTCCTTGGGAGTTCGAGTATCAGTGTTTGAAGATGATTGTGCTGGGGTGATGCTCGTCTATCCAAAAAGCGGTGACGGGGTTTTCTGATCTCAAGACTTGGATACTTACCTAGGCATGCCCCAGCCATTTAGCAGCACCAACCTCAAGTTTTTTTTTTTTTTTTTTTTTTTTTGCCTCTCTGGAAGTTGAAGAGTCTAGTCCAGACAATGGAATCAGTTAATTAGTTGAACTGTGGGAATAATGGCCCTTTGAGGGGCATGGAGCATTGAGAAGGTAAAAAGGGGTAGCCATCACGTGACCACAGGGACCACAGGGACCCACATGGATCGGCCACATCAAAAGGCTTCCTGTCAACCTAGTTAGGATCCTTCTTCTTACGAAGAACAAGATAGATCAATGCAACCACCACACAACCCACTGGCTACCACTACGTGGCTAACCAAACCACCTATCGCGATAGTTGTTGACTAACGTGATTGACCCTGTCAATCCAACATGAACCATTTATGGGACTTTCGGTTGCCTTGTCTTGTCTTTCCGACCGACCATGTATAATATAGATAAACAATACTCTCACAACCTATGGCGAGAAAGCAGAAGATGATTTGGCAAGATGTGATGCATATGTGTCAGCCCTGTTCCTCTTGTACAAGGACCTCGCCCATTCAATTCTTCCCGGGTTAGGCTGTCATAATACAATACCTAGGTAAACGCCGCTTGAGATGCTTTGATATATCGACCCCGCCGTTTGTTCTTTGGATGTGTGTGTTTGCGTGTATAAGAGCTGGCTGGATAGGGCAGCTAGGTATCATCTGATAAAGTTGACAAACGGGGAAAAGTGTATATACATATATAAAAGGGGTTCCGAGGGTTTTGGGGGGTTTATTTACTATTGTGACTTTTTGTTCCCATTCCCATTTCCATGATGGTGATCATGGTCGTCCTCGCTCTCGGGCTCGGGGCTCGACCTAGGGCTAATATCAACAGAGATGAACTCGTCGACAAACCTCTTGTCCTCCAGGGCCGCGAGGTCCTCCATGTCGTCCCCGGGCACGA
This sequence comes from Lasiosphaeriaceae sp. G1095, assembly GCA_027569635.1. Lineage (NCBI taxonomy): Eukaryota > Fungi > Ascomycota > Sordariomycetes > Sordariales > Lasiosphaeriaceae > Lasiosphaeriaceae sp. G1095. Next base: position 78,522 of record JAPDFK010000014.1, on the reverse strand, counting down.
ACCGCACGCGCACCCGCCTGACTCCACGCACTTTGGAGCCCACCTGCGCCCGCACCGCCTCCTCGATCCCGCGCACTTGCTCCACTGTCCACGCCTTGGGCACCGCCAGCTCAATGTCTACCAGATAGTTCTGGCCGGACTTGACGCCTGTCACGTCGCGGATGGAGACCTCGGGCACGGCTTCGGCAGAGAGCGCCGACGAGATTTGGCGGCGGACGGACCGCGTGACCTCGGCGTCGATGCTGCGGTCTGCGAGCTCGTAGAGGGCGGACAGTGTGTTGCCCCACCCTGCTTTGATCACGAGCAGCGAGATGAGGAGCCCGCCAATTGGATCCAGCCACGCCGCGTTGTTGAGGAAGTTGGCGCCGAGGATGGCCATGAGCGTGACGATGCCCGTGAGGCTGTCGACGCGGTGGTGCACGGCATTGGAGGCGAGGACGGAGGATTTGCGCTCGCGAGCAACTTTCATGGCTGTTAAAGACAAACAAAACATGGTTAGTTATGGGATAAAAAGTTATGGTTAACATGGGAGGAGGGAAAACATACTCGCATGGTACAGCCACTCCTTAACAGCCACGGTACCAGCGGCGAGCCAAGCCGCGTGCAGACTCGGCCCATCGTGGGCGCCGTGACTATGGCTGTGCCCATGGTGGTGACCATGCTCGAGCAGGGCGGCGGCGGCGTCTGGGTCGAGCAGAAAGTGGGCGTACAGCGACGTGCAGCTGTTCATACACATGAACAGGCCGCCGATGAGCAGCATGCTAGACACGCCCAGCGACCCCAAGCTCTCGACCTTGCCGAAGCCCAGCGGGAACTGTTTCGTCGGGGGGCGCAGACTCCACGATACCGTGGCGAGGGTGAGCACGTCGGACGCGAGATCTGTCAGGCTGTGCCATGCGTCGGCGATCATGGACTGCGAGTTGAAGAAGTAGCCGCCGGCACCCTTGGCGATGGCCATGCCCAGGTTCGAGTACAAGCCAATGCGGGTGATGCGCACGCCGGCGTCCTTTTTGTTCTTGGAGGTGAGGTAGACATTGTCGTGGTGGTGATGGTGCGAGTGCGAGTGCGAGTGGCCGGCGTGGCCGCGGGTCTGCGTGGCCATGACGGCGAGAATATTGGCGTTGCTGGTACGCAATGTCGTGGGCCGCTGCGGGGCTCGGTAGGATGTGGTGCTGAGGGAGGCGATGCAACGGGAATTATTGTAGTGGTGGTTCTCCGAGGTTGGTATTATTAACGAGGTCGAGTGGTGAACGACGGGGCGCACGGGCTGTTGTTGTAGTTGGGGGTGATGTGTCCTCCTCGAGGGGCTCGAGGGGCTAAACGGGAGAAGCTGATGTGAGCTCCGGACCCTTCTCGGACGGAGGTGTGATCCGAGGGCTAACGAGGCAGAGACGGCGGCGGAGGACGAGGACGAGGAGAGGGACGACGAGGGCGTAGCACAGAGCCTGAGGCGTTCCACCAGCGGACGCCAATGGCACCGCCTGCTGCTGGCACAACAGAGCGAAGGCATCCGAAAAGGTGAGAGCTCCGGAGAGCTTACGCGGCTGGGGGTGGATAGCCCTGACGAGGAGGGAGGGGAGGGGAGGGGAGAGAGAGGCAGGGGCAGGTCTACTCGAGAGTACTCGGTAATCGAATTCAATGCGAAGCGACACAAGGCACATGTATCATAATAATCTAGTAAATAAGATGTGGATGGCAGAAGCAGCGGAAAATAGGAGGAGAGCGAATCGGATATCCAAATTCCTTCATTGGTGATTTTTTTTTTTTTCTTGGTCAGACCACACATCGCCCTGAATTGGCCCATTCACTGCACTGGAGCCCTGTCCTGGCAAACGTCACAGAGCGGCATCGGCTAGCAATAAGTCAGTGGGCAATTGTAGTATATACTAAACTGGGCACACGACAGAAGGAAGCCGCAACTCACAATTTTAGCAGAATAACCGGACGACCTGTTCAGAGGATGACTGAAGAAATCGTACCACCTGTTCTTATTTAACAAACTTTACACCGTCGCCAAAACTTAAAACCTCTCAGCAACAACAAACTTGGCTGCAAGAGCAACCGGGTTTTGCTCTCATGTCGAGAAGAAGATCGATCCACTGGGGACAGCCCCATGGACTGCATCCATTCCATCCATCCATCCCACTTCAGGCCTGGCCTCATCCACAGCCGAGCCGCAAGCCTTCTTTTCAGGGGAGGGGGGTGTCATGGCCGGGGCGATGTGGGGGAAACGGGATCCGACGCAAGGCGCTAGAGAGAGCTAGTTCAGCTACGGATTAGGGAGCTGATGGAAGTGCGTTTCTCCAAGAAATGCACGAATGGATGACGAATGTTCAACTTTTGAACCTTTACGTATACCACCTCCCCATTCAAGCCATTCAGGACCGGCTTGGCAAAGCGTCCCAGAACAGCTTACCCAGCCCAGGCTTTTCTTCTTCTCAAGTCCCTTTCGATAATGCATGCTCATTGAATTAGCTGCCCCCCTCCCTTCCACTGATAATGGGCCTGGGCAAGCCTTTGATGCGCATCCCTTTTGCTACAGAGGTGTTGCCGTCTCCCACGATATTCCCCCCCCACCGCCGGGTCGCTCTCCGGCGCGCTCGCAGCCCTTCACGACTTCTTCCGGTCTCCTGCCCCAAACGGGCTCTCCACCTCCACCGTCATCCTCTCGGGCGCAGGACTGTCGGTGGCCAGCGGACTGGCTGACTACAGGGGGACAAAGGGCACATATCGCGTGAACCCGGCCCACCGCCCCATCTACTACCACGAGTTCCTGGCCAGCCACGAGGCGCGGAAGCGGTACTGGGCGCGCAGCTACCTGGGGTGGAATGTCTTGCACAAGGCGCAGCCTAACGCCGGACACTTTGCGGTTCGGGACTTGGGACCGGGCCCCGGAAACCTGGGGCTCGTCTCGAGCGTCATCACGCAGAACGTTGACTCGTTTCACGTCAGGGCCCATCCTGAGATCCCCACGCTGGAATTGCATGGCTATCTACGCTCCACCGTTTGTACATCGTGCTCGGCCGAGTTCCCGCGCGACAGCTTCCAACACGAGCTGGCCCGCCTGAACCCTGTCTGGGCTGCCTTCCTGGAGGAGGCCATCAGCTCGGGCGCCCTCGACACCGGAAGCCTTGTCGGCGACCGTGTCCGCCATTTCCGCAGCGGCATCCGCATAAACCCGGACGGAGACGTGGAGATTCCAGACGCGCCCTACACCACGTTCCGTTATCCACCCTGTCCCACATGCTTAACAAGTCCGCCGGCTCAGGGGATCGTAGAAGTTGACCACGACGGTGCTTGGAGCCCCACAAGGAGCACCGCCGGCATCCTCAAACCGGCAGTTGTAATGTTTGGCGAAAACATCGACAATGGGGTCAAGCACGCAGCTGAAGAGGCCATTGACAATGCCGGACGACTGCTCGTCCTCGCCACCTCACTTGCCACCTACTCGGCCTGGCGGCTAGCGAAACGGGCGAAAGACAGGGGCATGCCAATTGCGATTGTAAACATGGGCGGCGTGCGAGGTGAGGATGCCTTCTTCGCCAATCTAGACACCCAGCAGGGGGGCGGCCAGGGAGTTAGAGTGGAAATGTCCACCGACAGCCTGCTGCCGGCCCTCGTGGGAATTCTGCGGCAGTCCGGCATCGGAGGCTCGGCCACGACGACGAGTCCTCCTCCGCCTCTAGACAGTTTGCCGCTCCGGCCGAGTAGTAGTGGTGATGCTAGCGTTCCGTTCAAAGACATGCTATCGTAGAACAATAGATCGTGAATGCCATCCCATCTTCTCCCCAGACTACCTACAGCCTTCCGTCCTGGCTTTCTAAAAGAAGTTGGACTGGCCAGGCAGCTTTGTGTCTGGTGCTGGTTCGGATTGTTCTTCGGTCGCTGTAGCTGCATTCGCCTCTGCCTGCCGCTCCTCTTGTTGCTTCTGTTGTCGTTTTCTCTTGCCCAGGACCTCGTTTTCGTGCTCAATCTCTTTCAAGACTACATATTTTTTTTTGCAAATATCAGTATTTTCCCCACTCACAACTATTCATAAAAATAAAATAAAAAAAGGAAAAGGGGAAGGGGAAGGGAAAACAAACCTTCTTCCCACTGCTGCTCCCTCTCGGCGTCGCCCGTCCCCAGCGCCCGCTCCACATCCACCTTTTCGCCCCTTTGTATCTTTTCCACCACCTCGCGCAGCAGGCCGATGCGCACGTCCGACTGCCGCGTAAACGCCGCAAAGTCCTTCTTCAGCACAATCATCTGTATCGACATGGACCCGATCAGCAGGAAGATGACGATGAAAAAAGTCGCTGGGTTCCAGTCCTTCTTTATTTTTGGCCCGTGGCGGTGGGATTGGAATGGGGATTCGGGCTTCCGGCGCAGGGGCTTGGGGATCAGGAGTTTCCAAAAGGACGGCTGGGCAACCTTTGGGACGACAGCGTTGGCCGCGGCGTTGGCTACGTTTCTGGACGCGTTGAGGGTGCTGTTGTTTCTTCTCCCTCTTGTCGACAAGATTGAGGACGAGGAGGAGGACGAGGAGGAGGGTATGAATGGTTTGCTGCTGCAGGAAATTGTAGTAGGGTTGGGGGGTGGTGCTATTACGATGGCAAGACCGCGGCGGAGAGCTATCCGGGACGCCATTGTAGCTTTGGTGTGTGTATGTGTGTGTGCGTGTGTGTGTATGTCCAGGTGTTGCGGAAAAGGAGGTTTGAACTAAAACATTGATGGAATTCGAGGCTTGTTCTTGAATCTTGATGGGTAAAAAATGCACGGGCCGCCGTCCCTCCAATGCGAATTTATAAGCTCGGCATTTACCGCATGGTGGGTACGGGTTGTAGTCGGCAGGCAGTTCGCGTTCAGCAGGCAATTAGTTTTCAAAAGTGATGGGAATTCAAACTGAACTTGCCAACCAAAAATCATCACCAGTTACAATTATATCGAACCTATATTTTCCATGTTTTTTTAATCAGCCCTTGTGTTACTACCGACACATGAGTAATTATAAGCATGCACCTTTTATGCAAGATTGATTTTTATTTCATCTCTACTTCACCAACCTTGTCCAAACTCCGTCCTAATTACTAGGTAGGTATGATAATTATTTTATACATTGATTGTTGATTCTCCTTTCCATTTGTTATCATATAACGCTATAAGTCTAACACCATAAACCCTACGTTTCAAAGTTTTCTGCTCTGCTCATCCCTTACGTATCTTTTCTAGTTTGCTGCGGCGTTACAGGTCATGGTTTCGAACGAGGGGGATGAGTTACTCATAAATCATAAAGCGAGAATTGGACTTCAAACAAACCAGCATTCTCGATACTCGGACACATAAGACAATAATATAGGCTGATCATTTTGCTTGATGACAAACCATCTTCGACCCCAGTCCACCAGCTGCAAATAATCAATCCAACCGCCCACCTGGCTTCACTTTGAAGTCGGCAATTTGCATACCGACGAGGTATAAGTCGCCGCGCCCGGAGCAGTAGTCGTCGAGTATACCGGATACGTCCTTGGGAACGACTGCGTATATACATCGACCACAGCCGTGCCCGTCAATGTTTGGGCTGTGTTTTCAGTCACAAGCACCGTGGTGTACACCACAGTATGGACCTCGATTGGCGTAGGAGACCCAGAGGAATCCTGGCGAGCGGCCAGGAGAACGGCAGGCGCTGTGGCTGCTGTTTTACAGCCCTGGTCCGTCCGCTGCTCGAACACCGTCGTCGTGGTCGTCCACTTTGTCACCTTGACGGTTGTGGTCACTCTTGGGCTGGGATTGTTGCAGACTGTCGCTGTCCCGACGCCAGGGAACTGGGACGTGGCGTCGGTTTGGTAGTATGTCGCCTTGGTGTAGAGCGTCGTTGTCAAGTCAAAGTATTCCCAGTCCCTCAGGGTTTGTGTGGTGGTCGGCAGCGTCACCCCGGGGATGGTCGTTGAGCGTGTCGACGAGGTGAGGCAGACTTTGGTGGTGAAGCTATACCCGCCCGCAAAGCTTGACCAAGTGTACGCCGAGTCGGCATCGGTGTAGTACGACAGCACGAGCGTGTTGGTGCAGTGGTATGAATACACCGTCCCCAGCGGCGTCGTTACCGTGACAGACGGAAGGTGGAACGAGACCTGCGTCTGCAGAGGCCGGTCGGTTCGCGTGACTGTCACTGTGCTCTGGGCCGTCACTGTCGTCGTGACTACGCCTGTAGCATGGCCTGCCAGAGGATAAATGTACGAGTACCCGATGCATCCTGTTGTGACAGTGCTTGTGAAGTAGGGCGGCTGGACTGTGCTTGTCCATCCGGCTGGTCTCGTGATGGTTGGGTCTAGGGGATTCACCGTGACGGTGGCCGGGGCCGCCCAAGTTGTGATGGTTATGGTGTTTGTTGTATGGTCGCGCCGTTCCACGTCATCATGGCCGCCGACCGGGAGGGGTTTCGCAGCAGAAAGAGCTGTGAGACCCAGCAGGTACGCACAAATCAAAGGCTTAAATGCGGACGACATTTCTGTGACTACTGTTCTGGCACAGAACGGATGGTGAACAGCGAAAAGGTCATTGGAAAGTTCAATGCCTCTTAAATATATCCAAGTGCCTCCGATCCTTTTCACCTGTCCCTGGCTCGATTATTCATAAGCCCCCATATAGTGTCGGTGCTGACATTTCTTGATTGCAGATACGAATTATACAATACAGTAGGTGGTAGTGTTAAATACTAAATGTAGGGAAATCGTGGGGTCCTTGGATTCAGGGATGCCATCGTATTTAACGAGAGAAATAGGTAACTCTTCCTAACTGAGAACGGAGTTTCTTATTGAGAAGCATTGAGCTAAGAAGTCGGTGCTGCGGAGCTCCGGTTATTCGATGTCACGTCACAGGCTCGCTTCTCCAGTCAGCAAATATGGAAAGATCCTCGCTGACCCCCGGAAGTCAAACGACACAACACGGTCGAATTCACTTTACTTTTAGGCAGAATGACGACATTGGTTTCACTCCCAATTCCTGCTAGACTCCCACGGTTACGAGGCAAACCTATTAGAATGATAGGACTGTGAGGGTTAGGATTAGTCATATTCCTATATGGTAGAATCCTTCCTTCAAATACTGATCAATATAACAACAGCAGTTAATAAAAGACTTCTCTCGAAAGTACTCAATACACTATTACCTGCTTTTCCTCGTAAGGTTTGAGTGACTGGCGGGGTTTATATCCATTCCCACTTAAGCGGCCTTTTTAAAATAGTATTTATTGATAGGGATATATATGCCTAACCCTTTCCACGGTTTCTTAACTTAGAGATTAAGGCAAGTTGAAAAGAAGAAGAAAGTAATTAAGCGAGCTTCTTAAGAGACTTGGGAAAGTTGTTAGATTGTGGATAATTTAATAATCCTTTATAACCCTGCGGGAGGGTTAATATGTAGAACTGTAAGCGCAAAGACTTCGTTATTAACTCGAGGACGTGCTGCCGAAATCTGTATATACTTGGGCTGTCCGCGATGATATGCGGCCGCTACTCTTGAACGGGCACCCATCTCTAGTCAGGGCTTATCAAACATTCCCGAACAATACACAGTCTATTTTGGCATATCCTACGGGTTGGTCTCACCTCAGCAGTTTTCGTAAGGTAGCTCATTAAAATGCCCCGATAAACCAAACGCATGGTCATCCAACAGTTTAACTTATGGCTTGTCTCAACGTTGGAAAACGTCCTATTGCGGACATGAAACATGAAACACAGACCGATAAAGTTGAAAACTCTCGTCCTACACTGACAGTCAGTCACTCAAGCGCCTCTCACGTACGTAACAACCAAGTCTTGGCACCCCGGCCAGCAAAGGCCATCAAGGTTCACGATGCTCCTGCCGTCTGGAGACAGACAGACTTTATATACCCCGTCCGCGTATCCAGTTTTTCAAGCCAGGTAAAACTGGTCGAGTTGGGCTGGTGGTCATGCGGGCATGTAAGTATGGTAACAAAAAGGTAGGTCCGTCCCGCATGGCCATGAGCTCAATTCCCGGTTGTGTTGGTTGATCTTACGAAGACTGTATGTAGCCTTGGAGGTTCGCCACATATCAGTCTACAGCGTAAGTTCAACCGACGCCTCGCTTTTTGCCTTGTTTTATTTAAAATAACCTCTTTTTTCTTTCTTCTTTTTTTGGTGAACTCCACGTTCATCTCGCACGCGGCACAAGTCACATCTCCCCGGCCTTTGAGTTTACGTGCTGCTGCAGCGAGATCCAAAGGATTGCAAATTCGTAAAGGACAGCCGTTTACCTCGTGTTAATTTTAGGCTCGCAACAATACGGCGTTTACTTCAGCTAATCAGTGAACATTAATTTTTTTCGAGTTGAAATTTGACAGATGTTGAAGGAACTTTGCTGCTGCACATCTTTTGTGCTCCACGTTACACTAGCATCACTCAAATTGATGCTCCGAGATAAAAGAGTAGAGTAGTTATTAGGGCGATTGCTAAGGTACGCAATAAGTCGCCAGCACAGACTAATAAATAGGGAACGTGATCCACCCATGATATAGACCCGGACCACCGCGCATGTTACAATCTTGATACTTCTTGGTCCTGAGCAGTATTTGGTTCCCCGACAGAAGCATTTCATCATCAAGCCAGCTTGGTTGCCTCGCCACTGATCCTCAAAACACACCATCCTGCCAGAACAACACCATTATCGCACCTTACTTGGCTGTCTGATGCAGGTCTCGTCCAACTCCTTTCCAGTAGCCAAATCCTATAACCACAGCAGCCGTGCCTGCGGTCAGCAGCCTAAGACGAGAGTCAACCGATGAATGCAAATGCAGTACGCCGGTGCTGGCCTTACGTCTTCCGTCTGCCGCCGCATAGTCTGGTGAAGAACCCCCCAATCAGATCCACAAACAGTAATCTGAAAAAAGCTCTGAACCAACCATCCTTGTTATCCGCAGGGACACCCGCCGAGTGACTCGAGACTGGCGTGTCTGGTCGTTCACCCTGCACTCCCCTCTTCCTCTTTCTCAGTTGATTGGAACTGGCCCCATTTTCAGTTGAAGTCGTAGCCCCGTCAACAGCATCACCATCGGAGTCTTCTAGCTGTTCAACCTGGCCGTCTGCGTCTGTCTCGCCACGGCTGCCATCCCCGCTCTCGGGCTCATCTACCGTATCGATCACTATCTGGGGGCTGCGTGACTGATCATGGACTAGGCCTGTGACCTCCGGTGTTTCTAGAACTTGTTGTTCTTCGACTGGGGCTTCTGGGGCTTTTCCGCTGCCAGGTTGGGCCATAGGAGATATGCCAGAGCCATCGGACACCGGTTCCTCTGGGCTTCTCGAGCCACCACGCCACGGTGATGTTGCCATCTCTGGCGCTAAAAACCCTCCGTTTCGTGTCTTGCGAGGTTCGGGGCCGACTCTCAAGCCGATACCCTCATCCTCGTCGCTTCCCGGCTCTACATCATCGACCGCGGATGATTTCAGGGGGCTGGAAAACAAGGCTACAGGAGAAGACCGGCTATCTTCACTTCCGCTCGGCTCCTCGCCTTCGGAGATTGACTGAAGCGACAGGGCCGACGAATGAGCCGAACTTATCGACCCACGAGGTGACCGCGGTACTCCGAGATGCCTCGAGGGACGCAGGATGATAGGACTGACAATGATAGGGCTTGCGGCGACAGGTGATGATAGAAAGCGATCGCCCAAGATGTCCTCTGTGCCCCGTCGAGATGTGCTGACAATGGGAGACGGGGGCACGGCTTCAAACACTGCCTGGTCCTCCCCGAGACCTGTTTCGATTTTTCGGACGGTATCAATGATCTCCTCCCGGTTGGACGGGAAGCGTTCTAGCGTGGGGTCATAGATGTCAATGTTCTCAAGGTCTGTCTCTTCATGGCTCGGAGATTTCCCTCCGTGACGGTCGGCCTCATCGGATTCATTCGTGCCCAAATGGTTTTCGTCATCCTCGTACATGCCAGCGCATTCGTAAGAAAAAAGTGGAGGCTTATGCTCGCCGTGTTCTTCTCGGTCTTCCTGCTGGGGGTATTCGGGATATTTCTCAGGGTTGAAATAATCCGGACGGACTTCCAGCTCGATGGCGACCTCGAGTCTGCTCAGTCTGATGCATTTACCATGATAGGGTTGATGGAACACTTACATTGTCGTTATCCAAAATTTGTGCAGTATCTGCGACTTCTGCAGCAGTGGATGCCGTTTCGGCAATAGGGGTGGCTGAACGTGGGCCAGTCTCAATGGCCTTTTCACTCTTCTCGTCAGACTTCTGAGACTTGGGCTCTTTGTCCAGTAGTGCGGCCATTTCCCCTACTTCTGCTGCTGTGTTTGCAGTTTCAATATCTGTGGCTGCCTCCACTACTTCTGCTGTTGTGTTTGCGGTTTCAATACTAGAGGTGGAAGGAAGTGGTCGAGATGTGTCTTTTGCAGGCTCAGGGCCCTCTACGTCGAGGAGTGCCGCCGACTCACCTACCTCTGCCACAGTCTTTGCACTTTCGGCAACAGGGGTAGATGAGCATGAGGGGGGTTCATCGGTCGCAGTCTTCTTCTTGGCTTTTTGAGGCTCTGGTTCTTCGTCTCTATCGAGCAGTGCCGCCGACTCCCCTACCTCTGCAGCGATCCTCGCAAATATCGGAGTGCCGGTGCCAGAACGAGTATCGGAATCAAGCATAGGCTGAAGCCGATTGCGGTCAACTTCCACTGGCTTTAACTGAGCTGCACCGCCGCTCGTATCTTCCTTTTGGCTGGACGAATCCGTCTTGTCTTGGCCGCTCGACGGTCTGATCATATTAGTCTAACCGCACATATCAATACGTGGCGGACTATTGACTTGCACTTTTAGGGGCTGGATCTCCATCTCATTGTTTTTGAAGCCAGAGCTGTCTGTTACGGCGACTGCATCGTCGTCCAAAACCCACCAATCCCCCGCACCGACACGGAACTTGTACTGTATCTTGGAGCCGGGTTTAGCAAAGACTTGCTTCTTGAATGTGTGCTCCCCTTCCGTGTCGGTGGTGTAGCTCATCTCGTGCGGCTGCCATGGCGGATCCGAGAAGGTTCCAGCCACGAAAATAGGAGGATTCGTGCCAGGTTTCTGGTAGGTAATGGTAGCAGGGACAACAACTTCGGCGGACGTCATGATGGGCGATCAGCAGTCTCGGGAGCCAGGCCACGAGGCTATCGAGACATTAATCCGATGCTCAATGCTGATATTCTGCTCTGCGATGATAGACGATACTGGAGCGGGCTGAGAGAGAGGTTTTGGAGGGAAGGGAGTCGAGAAAGACACTATAGGTGACCGGAGCGAGCTGGGTTCGTTGCTGTTGTCGTTGGAGCTACACTGCGGCGCAAGTATCTGAGAAACAAGCAACGACCTGTCAGCAAGCAGCGCTAGAAAACATGTGCCGCTCTCAAATGTTTCGGGCGAGGCAAGGCGAGAGCCATGCTCTACTCGTCGAATGTCGTGAATTTTCGTCCATGTGTGGTTGGATGTCACGCCACCAGGTGTGCAATGGATATGAATCAACTTCAATTGCGGGGCAGGGCATGGCATGGCATGGTTTCACGGCAGAACGTGGAAGGCGGGAGCGTCAGATAGGAAAAGGAGGAATATGCCTACCTGGGTTGGCTTTGGGCAGGGCAAGTAAAGAGGTAGATGTGATGAATGGCAATCCCACGCGGCTGCCAGGGCAATTGGGATCGTGTCGAGTGAGGACTGAGGACAGGTCCTTCCAAAATCCAGCCAAGGGCTGTTTGCTGTAAGGTCTAAGAGGGATGATGACGTGCGGGTAGCGGGGGAGAAAATGCAGCGCAGCTCGAGGGGCTCATCAAGGGGGCGCAGGAAGCGGAAGTTGCCAGGTGGTAGGGCCAAAGGATGGAAGGCAGCCCTGATTTTGCTGCATCGGTATTGGCAGCAATTGATTGCTTCCAGGGCAGGTAGATATGAACTAGTTCTTGGCTTCAGACCGCAATAGCAGAATGGCATGACCGACGGCTGTCGACAGACATACGAGCTTAAGTAAAGTCTCCGTTGCTCCTGCTTTTACCAGGCCAGCTCAGCCATGATCCTCCCATTGACCGTTCCTTCCGCTAAGCTCCCTCCCCTTCTTGAATAGCCAATTGAGTGGCTCGTCAGGGTCTTTTCCATTTCCTCTTCAGGCGGCCACAATTGGTCAAGCTAAAGGTACTATACCTGTGATAAAATTACGAGGTACTCTGTAGGTCAGAGTTGCAAGTTCGAGGAAGAAGTTGCTGGTTAGCTGGGGAACCATGGCAAGTTGACTGCACCTCCCGTTAAGCTGCGTTAAGCTCCGCCCAGTGGAGGTGCACGGGCGTTGAAGTGCGGCGATCAGTGGGTTTCCACCTGCCCCACCCAGGAGAACTAGCGCCGTTGTGTTCGCAAGCTTCGCGTCATCGATGGAAGACTGGAAGTGGGCGGTGGAGGCCGGCATGAAGCTTTCTGCCAGATTCATCCGCCCTTGTTACCCCAGATTTCGCGAACCAAATGGATGATACCGACCTAGTGCTTGTTGCGCAACCGATGGCCCTGATAAGATACCAAGATGGAACCTACTCGTACTTTACCTACTCCCTACAAACTTAACCTGGAATAAAACGAAGTGGCGTTCAAACCGCGGCCACCAACCTCGCCTCTCCCCACCGTATTGCTTCGAATATCACAGGTCAACCCCTAAACGTGCGCGACAAAGAATCGAGATACACGTTTCGGGCAACAACGCAAACAGCCTTCGTTAGGCTTCCATTGGGTCTCGACCAGCAACTTGCGTTCCAACCGTTGCCGTCACTGGCACCAAAAACACGTCGCCCTTCTCACATCTTCGCCATGTCTCTACCCCCGGATACGATTCAGGTCAAGCGCAAACGTGGCGTTGAAGATGGACCCGTTGACTTTCTTAGTCCGTTGCGCCCACTTCACCCTCCGCTTCTCAGTGGTTTTGCTGACGGCCTGTGATTTCAGGAGTCGAGGGCAACAAGCGTCATCGAAGCCTTTCCGGTGATGCCACCTGGGTATACCAGCGCAAGCAGATAGACGTGGACCGAGCCGGCCGTCTCGCTCAGCCTACCGTTCCTTCCATCCAGCCAACCAAAGAAGGAGACGAGAATCGGCCCGTCAGACCTTTGCGCCAGAGCAAAGCCACGTCTACGGCTGTAAGCAAGGCTCCGGCGAGGGAATCCTCCCAAGAACCTGCGCTCCTAAACGACACCATAACTGATCGAATACGCCGTTTCCACCTGTCACGGTCCAACTCGCCGCTTTTGGTTCCTGGAGGGGTATCCAAAAAGCGCAGCGCTGCTACCGTGTTCATAGAAAGAGAGGTTAAGAAACAGAGGGACGCAAAGGGACTTGCGCTGATACCAAAGGCCGGCGACGTCCTCCAGTCCTCCGGTTCAGCCCAAACCCACGACCACGATGCCTCCGACGAGCCCCTGGCCGTGCAGCCGTCCCCAACCGCTGCCCAACACCGGGCGTTGTCTAGCCACGTCAAGTATAAGCGGCCTGGCGCGAATGCCCGCACCACTGCGTCAACGGTCGCAAAGCCCAGCCTCCCTCCGTCTCTGGTCAACCGCGAGGGCATTGATATGGACCAGCTCGCCCGAGACATGGACGCCTATACCATCAGCCAAATCAACAGCAACCTTGACAATATGGACAAAGGCAGTGCTCCATCTGCTGCATATAGTTTCAGCCCCAGCCCCAGCCCAGCGAGGAAGTCTAGATTCCGACCAAAGGCTCCTGCGCTGCGCTATGCTGAGAGGCATCCCGAAGAAGTGGCTGAGTTGGAGCGAACCAAGGGGGTGCAACATGCAGCCGAGACCATGGATGTCGACGAAGGCGACGACGTGGTTGACGATGAAGACTACGTGCTGGAGATATATGAACGTGTCCCTGCTAGCCGTCTGAGGGACCAAGCCGTGCCAGCCCATCGGGTGGGTCTACTCGTATTCGACACGGAGCCTGACAAGATCGATTTCTTCTTCGGTCAGGAGGGCGATAGCGAAGACGAGTTTCCGGAAGACGACGAGGATGAGAATGGTGAGTCCCAGTTCTCGTATACTCACTCTTGGTGGACTACCTGTACTAATAAAGAAATAGCCGAGAACTACTACACGGCAGATTATCCCGATGAGGACTTGGACTGGGACGATGAGCTTGACCGCAACCCGTATCACTTTGTGAACCATAATGCGTCCGATGAAGAGGAGTACGATGCGAGCGGCTTCGTCGATGATGATGCATGGGACAAGGTGGACGACGCAGTGGCAAAAGGAGTGCCATTTTGAAGCATATTGCCTGTTTCTCACGGCCAGGCTGGTAAAGATGGAAGTAGATGAATCTCTACTTGCTTAAAACGGTGACAACTGGTGGAGAATAAACAACATCTTCCACTGACTCTCATTTTGAAATATCGTGACCAACGTCATTTGTATTCTGGACTTAAAATTGGTTAACATCAATGATGATGACACTTGCTCAAGTGCGCTTGAATTTTCATATTTTTTTCAGTTAGAGTAAGAGGAATGCTTTGTCTTCAAAAATTCAATGTGTTGTAAATGGTCACGTTCCAGACGAAGAGGAAGGTGACATGAAACTGAACAAGAACTGAATTGCGCGTTGTTGGACTCTGTGTGCTAATTTCCCTACGCCACCTAAAGGGTCGTTAGATAGATAACAGTTTCGTGACGATGGATGGATGGGAAGTTAGTGGTAAGCTCATAGCCTAAGCCACGAAAGGGCTACGAAACTATTAGCATATTGTGAAGAGTTTTGCAAGGCCCTCATATTCTTTTTTTCGCAACAGAATAGGATCAAGGAGGGACGGAGGCTCGGGTCAAAAAGAAAGGGCTACCTTCCACAGTGGCAGGCCTGGATATGCATTATAGATTCATCAACTGTCTGGTCAATATGCCTCATCAACCAGTAAAGCGTGGAATAATAAGGTGTTGAGGGCTTCTCATGATGCGTCGTTAGGGATATAAATAGCCCCCTAACGTTGAGCACCGAGCCCTCACGTGGCAATTCTATATCCCTTCCGTACTGAGGTGAATTTTCACGCCTCAAAATTAATAGGTGATGGGTACCAGTAGATGAAGATATGGTGGCTTCGTGACATTGATGCGAGCTATGTCTTGACCAAAAACTATGGCGAACCCACAAAATATCCTCAAAAAAAAAAAGTTAATGTATGTTGTGCTTGTTGTTCAGTGGTGTGTTGATGTTCCATTTCAGATTGGACTCGAGAGTCTCCCCCCCCCCCCCTATTGTTTCTCCTTCCACATTCAAAGGAATGCGATATGTCGTGTTGTGACGATAAGAAAATATCCTCTGTTTCCTCTCCGATCCAATGAGTTCCGTTGTGTATCAGGTTATTGAACGGTGAAAGTCATAAGAAAATAAAAACCTCCAACTCAGTCCCTGAATAAAAAAAAAACCAGTTCGTCAGCCGCCGAGAAAGAGCCCCGACAAACTCCCTAAGCAACGGCAATGGGTATCACCAAAAACCAGTGCCTTCGACAATACAGTAGTCAGATGGACTATACTCATACCAAATGTCGAAACGACATAGAACCCAAGACATCATCGCGGTGTCAAAAAGAGTAACAAGAAACAAAACATGTAAAACTGCGCCCATCTCTCTCGGTCGAGATGCCCCGCCTGTCCCGCCTGACCGCCTGCACCAAAAGTCTATCCACGGTCTTTGGCCCGACTGAAAAGGTTTGCCGTGATGCCTCATGTGTCGTGATGCCATCCAGAACGCCAAGACGTATGTATGAATTCGAGACAACTCCTCCCTGTATTGTCTCAAGAACGGGACATGAGGGGTTCCGTATCTTGCAATATGCATGGCGGCCCTGGAATCATGCCAGCACCTTCCAACGCCCGGAGAAATGTGAAACATGAGAAAGGAGAAAAAGAGCGCCAGCCTGCAGAGAACTTTAGGAATATATCGTGTCCGAAACCAAAGCAAGGGCTTAGGTGACGTATATAGTGCGCCAAGCAAAGAGCCTAGCCTAGCCCTCTTTAGTTGGCCCGCGGAGCAGCACCTAGATTTGGTCCCGAACCGATCTTCAGCATGCGGCGGAGGCTGTCTTCTATGTCAAGAATCTCTGCCGGTCGACTGCCGTCTGCTCTAGTCGACTCGGAAACGGGCATAGGGGTTTGCTGCCCTCCCGGAACAGCGGAACCATTGTAGAAGCTTGGCGGGGCCGGAGGTGGTGCTGCCTCGGCTGTCCGAGTCGGATTTGGCTGCCCAGCAATATACTTGAGCAACTTCTCGCCGACATCTTCTGCTGGCTGTTGCCATTGCTGCTGAGTCGGCTGAGGCTGCTGTGAGTACTGAGACTGCTGAGCCGGTTGAGAATGCTGGAAGCGCTGGGGATACTGGGGTGGTTGACGCGGTGGAGGCAACTGAGGAGCCTGCCGTTCAAATCCCAATTGCCTGTCCGTGCCCGGAAACTGCTTCTCACTTGAGCGGGCAGCACGGATGCGGTCTTGGTACGGGGTAGAAAACGCTGGGCCCATGGGTCTACCAGGCGTGCCGTCGAGCTCGTTAAAAGAGATGCCAGAGGAGGGGTTTCGCTGGGTCATTGGCCGACGGCTACGACCTGTGCCAACCCCGTTCGGGGCTGTTCTGGGTTCCTGTGGTGGCTGGGTCTGGGTGGGAGGAGAAAAGGGGCCGGGAACCTCGGCAAGAACATTGGCAGAGCTTGCTCTGCGGGCCCGCTCCTTCTCATCGCGGTCGGC
Organism: Lasiosphaeriaceae sp. G1095; assembly: GCA_027569635.1. Classification (NCBI taxonomy): domain Eukaryota; kingdom Fungi; phylum Ascomycota; class Sordariomycetes; order Sordariales; family Lasiosphaeriaceae; species Lasiosphaeriaceae sp. G1095. The sequence continues at coordinate 61,785 of JAPDFK010000014.1, read as the reverse complement.
CCGGAAGAAAATATCGAGTGGGGACTCTTCGCGGGAGATGTCCAAGGTAGCGAGCCGGTGTTTCGGGGTGAGGGTCTCCGAGTCAGTGGCAGGAGGGGACGGCTCTTGGTTGGCACGGCCCACGTCCTTCACACTAGGCGAATCTAGGGCTCGCGCGAGGAAGCTGGGAATCGGAAGCGACGACGGTGCGGGAGAGGCATGGAATGTTGCGCCAGCGAAAGCGGCCGTCGTTGCCGTCCTGATTGTCGCTGTTTGTGGAGGGGTGCTCCGACCATATTGCTTGGCTGGCCCGGGTGATGTCGAGACGTGTTTGGGGCGCGCCTTGTTGCCAGTTCGGGGCCGCGACTTCGAGTTGGTTTGCTGCGAAGACGGTGTCGCCGCGTTTGGCAATGGCTTCTGCGGCGTGTAGGGGCTAGGCGAGGCAAAGTCGATGGGGAATGGGAGGTCGGTCGGCATGTCGTTCTCCGAGGCATATGTCTTGCGGGCAGGCGAGGGCACAGAACGTCGATTCTGGCGCCGCCTGGCTGGAGTGGGAGGGTGCTGCTGCTGCATCATGAGTGCTGGGGGGTGGGTGGGTAATTGGCAGAGTCGAGAAAGGCGGTGGTGGTGTTTTGGAGGGAAAGACCTTTGGGGTTGAGAGTGACTGTGATTGACTGCTACCCCAAGGCGTTGTTGCTATTATGACTGGGGGGTGGGCGAGAATGCGACGCGGGAATCGAATCGCGGGGCGGCTGGAGAAACGCTTGGCGTAACGGCGGTGGAGTAAAAAATATTCCTGGATTGGCAGATACTAGAGTTGGCTGTGCTTTCTTTGTGCATGTTGCTTTCTTTGTATTTTTGTTGATGTTGCGTGAGGATTTACCGAGCGTATCTCTCACCGTAGAAGGAAAGAAAATGGCGATGTGGAGGGTAGGAACTGGGAGTTGGGGCTTCCCCAGCTTATAACACGGAGTGTCTGAATGGGCTCCCGCCAGCGATGCGCAGGCTTCTCACCAGTGAATGCCCAGGCTGGGCCAAGCTGCGGGGCTACCATGGAGGCGGAAAGCGGGTTTCATCGACAAGGCCAGTGGACCGTTCCGATACGTGCAAGCCAAAGCCAATTATGTAATTAAAAGGTGTAAATATGCATTAATCTACATTATCGGGCAAGTGGGCTCAATGGCGGGGCTGGTTCCAACAGCTCCCAGGCTGCAGGAAGGTCAAAGGTTGAGCAACCAACCAACCGCGAGATCCATCGCCGTCCCTTTGCTATCGCTGGCGAAACAGCAACATACTTCCAAAACACAGAACGCCTTTCAGGTGCCTTTTATTGTTTCCACGGAGTTCTTGGCCTGGTTCATCTTCTGTTCTGAACCTTGATTCGATCCAACCAAACTACACGAGACACCCTAACTGATGCCCTCGTACCCAGCCTTCTAAACAGCACCCCGCCACGGTCTTGCACCCTACGAGTAGTGTCCGCTTTTTATCTGTGCCATCGCAGAGCGAAGCCCCTTCATTATTCAGCATCCATAGGTGGACACAAAACACGCGACTGCATTCCGCTATTTCCATTCCCCAACCACAACCTCCAAGATGGCCGATGTTGATATGACCGATGCGCCTGTCCCAGCGCCCGTCGTCAAGAAGAAGGGTGCGGCCGCTGATGCCGATGGGAAATCTGACGGCAAGAAGCGGTTTGAGGTCAAGAAGGTGAATGGAGCCACAACCCGCCACTTCGTCCCCCAGTGCTGACGATACTCGTAGTGGAATGCCGTGGCCCTTTGGGCTTGGGATATCGTTGTCGACAACTGCGCCATCTGCAGAAACCACATCATGGATCTTTGTAAGTTCCTCGAGATGCATTCCGGCCGTTGGGACATGTCACTAATACACTTCTTCTACTCAGGCATTGAATGCCAAGCCAACCAGGCGTCTGCTACCAGCGAAGAGTGCACTGTCGCGTGGGGAATTTGCAACGTATGGCCAACCCTACTCCGTCTTCCAACATTATGCTAACGAGTATGCAGCACGCATTCCACTTTCACTGTATTTCGAGATGGCTCAAGGCTCGCCAAGTCTGCCCACTCGATAACAAGGACTGGGAATTCCAGAAATACGGCAGATAAAGAGAGCGTCGTGGAAAAGGCCCGCAGTTTGGAGAGGCTCGCAAGTTCGCTCGCCATTGGGGTGCAGGGGATGTGGGGGAACTGCGGTTCCACCCATAGGGCGTAGGGTCGTTCGGGCATGATTAACGTGGACTATGGTATTGGGCGGTCATGAGGTTCACGATAGCAACCAGAATATATGACCTCCCCATAATAGCGAATATAACGACGATGCTTTTCTTCATTATACTGGTGGGCGCAACTGAGAGACGGACCTATGATAATACTGTAGTTTATGCTTCCTCTTCCCGTCACCTCCCCTTGTCATTCACGACCAAGTTGGACAAATCTGGGGCTTTCCCGCCTGACGATAGCCACTTGACCGGATGCTGATTAAAGAAAGGCCAGGCGGGAACGACGACGAGAAAGGTTAAGGCAGTTCCGCCGAGAGCGATATAAACAGCCAGTTTGATATCCTGCAACATGTATCCCACCAGGAATGCGATCGCCTAGTCATGGTCAATTGGAAGCTCGCTGGGAGGGAATGCAGGCATGGTCTGGACAGTGAAGACCTACTCCTACGACCGACAACGCGACATTGGCAATAATCTCGGCCAGCTTCTGGCCCTCAAAGTCCTGGTATAAAGTCAGTAGCCGCTACGCCTAACGAACCGCAACGACTAGAAGGCGGGCACATACAATCTGCCCCTCGACAACGTTGCGGACCTGGTCCAGGATCTGTTCAGCCATGGCGACGTGGATTGAGCGCAAAGCTTCACTGGTGAACTGGATGGTTTGTTGTTCAAGAAGAAGGCTTTCCTGACGGTGGATGAGTTGGGCGGGCTGTTCCACTCCTGTAGAGTATAGGTTGATGATCGGTCGCGAACTCCAAACTTGCAGTGGACCGACCCTCAATTGTACGTGGCTTCTCCAAGCACGGCAACCAGGGCTCACAGCAAGGCCAGCAAATTAAAGGCGAAGCCGAGCCCCGCCCCACTTACCGGGACTCTGGCGTGTGCAACAAGCCCCTGTTTGTGAGGCTGAAGCGCCTGGCCCAACGACCTTTCCTGACGTAAGGTATGTACAAACTCGAGGTACTTCATGTAGGCACATGTGCACTCAAATCCGTCATAGGGGAAGCTGCAACGAATCGACATTTAAATTCCCATGTATTTTCCACTGCATCCATTCCTTGAACGCTTCTGACAAAAAAACAAAAAAACGGAAGCCGTTTTGTCTCGTCCACGTGAGCACTTACCTCCTCCACGGTTAGGTAAGGCAGGTTATTAGCCAGTACCCAGTCTTGCCAGTCAACCAGTCTAAATTGCCTTTGCACCCGCTCTCGTGGTTGCCCGATGACTAACAAGAACCCGCTAGTGGCCAAACTTTTTCTCTTTCAGGTGGTGTGGAAGGCAAGCCCCTCATGACCTTTGGCCGTTCCAATTCGCGAATTTCTTTCTTTGGACGAAACAAAACCCCATCTGGCGGTTCTTTGACGGTTGGAGATTTCAGTCCGACACCTTGGACTGCTGATTTAATCCGTGCTTGAGAGCGAGCTTTTTTCTTCCTACACCAGTACTTCGCTTTTTTCCTCTGTGGCGCAGCTGCAATTTGCCGGTTGGGGTCCGTGACTGCAGTACCAGGACGTCATCAAGAAAACGACTTTCTCCCACCGCCAACAACCCGACCTTAATCGTTTTTCTCACCTGGCACCTTTTATTACCATTCAACCAACCAACCTACCTACCTTACCTTATCTACCCTGACCGCTGTTACTTGCGACCAGCAACCCGCAGCCCCAATTCTCATCACCGCATTCCGAGCGCTGTCGCTACTCGCTACCCCCTATCCGCTCCCCAGTATATCAACGCGATATTTAGACCTGGCAGGAGCAATCCCGATTTGTGCGGCGTTCCCTCCGGCAAGGTTGCACACCGCAGACCATCCTCAACCTTGCACAGTCACCAAGTTGGCGGGCTCCGTTCTCGACCAGATTTCCTCCCACCGTTCGCTCCTCAGGCCCAACTTCTGGGTCTACAGTGGAGTGAACAAGAAGCCGCCATAACTTGTTGCACGCCTGCCCAAGACTGCCGATAATCTGGCCATCCCCACGCGCCCTCTCCTCGGTCCTGCCTGCGACCGCCAACTTCGCTGAGTAAATCACGACTTGGCCTGCCCATCAGTCGCCACAAACGAACCTCATTGCGGACGGCTGCCGGCCGTTCGCTGCCATCCGCTGGTGCTTCACGCAACTTAACAACCACGCCCAATATGCGAGCCGACTGATTGATCATCAAGGGCTCCGAGGGCTGTTGTAGACCCTATTTCTTTATCAGGTGGAGATACACGCCCAATCTAGACCCGGACTACTAGGAAACCGGAATCATGTCTGACCACGACGAAACTATTGGAAACTCGGGGTTCTCAACTCCCGTCCCCGAATTGGATGACCACCGAAACCAGTCCGCTTCGGTTCAAAGGCCAGAACGTGCCCGCAGAGGCACCTTTGACTCGCTCTACGGCGCACACCAGGTTGTCTCTGGCGGTGATCATGATGATCTTTACCCCTCGACTAAGATTCGAGACTTTGAAGAAGCCATTGTTGATGATGATGCGCCAGAGTCGCCAACCCTCAGGCGCAGCCGGCGGCCGACTGTTGAATCGGTTGATCCTCGATCGGCATCGCCTCCCAACTCCGTCAAGGCATTCGCTGAGGCCCGTCGACGCGAACGTGAGCTCTCCTTCTCCGAGACCAAGCCAGACCGCAAGCCAGAGGATCACGAGGCTCAGACGGCTGCTTCGATTCTCAGTCGCCACAGCTACCGCAGTAAGCATAACACGGTGAACGACGATGCTGCCAGCTTGGCCACCAATAAATCGGCCGAGGAAGACGTCTGCTTCCCGCTGCAGGATGATCGGAGGGACGGCCACCTCTATATCGACTTTGATTATCTTGAGAGCTTCATCCAGACTGAGAATGAGGCCCGAGAGTCGGCTCGCCGCCCCTCGGCCATTCGAGTCTTCCCCGATCTGCGCCCTCAGACCGAGGTAGAGTCGCCGGTTCCGATGGTGACGCTAGACGGTGATATTTTGGATGCACCATTCGGCATCGACCTTCACCGACAAAAGACTCCAAAGTCCGACACAACGGGTAAGGATGAGGACGAAGAGAAAGCCAAGGTGGCTCAGCAACAGCCCATCGACCAAAGCCGAGTAAGCTTTTTTTCGTCGGCTTGGGAGTCGACTATCCACGCCGCCGACCTAGAGGGCCTGATCTTGCCGGGTGAGGATATCAGAGGGCTCTTCTCCTTCCCAAAGGGAGAAACTGACGGCGTGTGGTGGCTCAACATGAACAAGCCGTCGGAAGAGGAAGTTCGAGCCATTTGCAGAGCTTTCGGAATTCACCCCCTGACCATCGAAGATATCACAACACAGGAATCTCGAGAAAAGATTGAGCTTTTCCCTTCCTACTACTTTGCCTGCTTCAGGTCTTTCTTTCTTGAGTTCGATGCCGAAACGAAGGAGACAGAATATGTGCCTTTTAACATATATGTCGTCGTGTTTCGCGAAGGCACACTGAGCTTCAGTTACGCTGGCAACCCTCACCCTTCTCAAGTCCGGAAGAGAATTACGATGCTGAAGGACTATGTCGCCCTGAGCAGCGACTGGATCTGCTATGCTTTGATGTGTGTACATTTGGGACCACCCTACTCTCTCCAAATCTCTCTGTGCTAACGACATGTTCAGCGACGATATTGTAGATTCCTTTGCTCCTGTCATTGGCAAACTGGAGAGTGATACGGATCAGATTGAGGACGAGGTGTTTATTGCGCGGACAGACGACATGGCCGAATTCCTACGAAAGATCGGCATTGCGCGCAAGAACGTCATGGGTTTGATGCGTTTGCTTGGTGGCAAGGCTGACGTTCTGAAAGGCTTCACCAAGCGGTGCAACGAGAACTACAAGGTGACGCCGCGTATGGACATTGGTCTGTATTTGGGTGACATCCAGGATCACGTTGTGACCATGATGACCAACCTCGGGCACTTTGAAAAGATGCTGTCTCGGGCCCACAGCAATTATTTGGCCCAGATCTCCATCGATGGCATTGCTCAGGGCACGAGCACCAACCGTGTTCTTAGCAAGATCACGCTTCTGGCTTCCATCATCGTCCCACTCAATGTGGTGACGGGTTTGTTTGGCATGAATGTCTATGTTCCGTGGAGGGATGAAGAGCAGCTGGGGCCATTTTTTGGCATTCTGGGTTGTCTTATCGGGTTCTGTGTCGTCACTCTTATTGTTGCAAGGAAGTACCGGTTTATATAGCCAGCGCAAGATTGGAAAGAGCCGTCAGTTTAGGCCTGCCTCATTGCTGAATTTTTGGGACAGCATTGAAGGAAGGACTTGTCTAGACCCCTCATAATAAACGATAGAAATCCGCAGTGGCCATTAGGTGGTTAGACCTAGCGCTTTCGTACCTATGTTAGTAATTAGATGAGCGGCATTGCACTTGTAAAAACGCAGCTGGGGCAGTGATCATGCTTTGCAGTTTAGAGGGCAGAACGCCTACATAGTTGAGTTTGTGATTCTGAAAAATATATAACTGAGATGTTGAGTAACGGGTCAATTTATGTATGGCATTGACATGAAAGTGATCAGGGGTTGTGGAGCCCGAATGTCTTTGACCGAGCTCGCAGACGGCACCTCATTGGCCGCTCACCGTGCGTTGAAATATTTCCCCTGACAAACCTCCTAGGCTTTTTCTGGAGCTTGAACTGTCACTTGCCCCCTTTAACGATTTGCTTCATACATTATACTCTACACGTCTCAAAAATCAACATAAAAACCACAGTCGATAAGATGGATTCCGGAATTGACCAGAACGATATCGAGCGTCTCAACGACAAGGACAAGGCCGAGCTGCGCTCGTTCATCAACAACGAGCAGCAGCGCACGAGGATGCAGTCGCGTATGTTTTTTTTATTCCTCTCCCCCCCCCCCTTCCGCTCTCGCGCGCTATTCATTTCTTGGGGTTCATAAACTGATGGCTGTCTGGCCGGGCAATGGCGGCGGTTGAAAAACAGAAACGCACAACCTGACAGACATGTGCTGGAAGAAGTGCGTGACGGGCCCGATCAAGAGCGGGTCGCTCGACAGCAACGACTCGACGTGCCTGGCCAACTGCGTCGAGCGGTTCCTCGACGTCAACCTCACGACCATGAAGCACCTGTCCAATATGCGCCAGTAAAAGTAAAAATCAATCCACTGTCTGCCTGCCGAACCGGACGGGACCGAACCGAACCGAACCGAACCGAGTAGAGGGTGAGACGAGGCAAGACAAGACGAGCCGAGCTGGTTGGCTGATTGGGAAGAAGAGCTTGACCATACACACACACACACACACACACACCGACTCCACATCCAAAGCACGTTGGGGAGAGGGAGAGTCGCCGGTGGTTGGCTGTTCATTTGTACGATATGGGACCGACCGTGGGAACTAGGAAGGAAAAGCGATTCAGCATAATAGAACTGGCAAGGGCAAGCAAATATTTCATATTCTACGGAGCTGATGTAATACAATGGAACATTACAGCGTTGCTTGGGTTACGAGTTACCTTTATGCTTGGACAGAGAGACGAGAGTCAAAAGGTGGGCAGAAGAGAGCATATTAATATCCGTTGATCACCCGAGTTTCATAGACACATCGTTGCTGTATCAGTTGTAGAAGGGTGGAAATGTTCAGTTTCTTTTCATTGCCAAAATCCTAGGTATCCGACGCCGATTGAAATGCAATCCATTTCCCTTCATAGAGATTCCCAAATTTTCCCAGCCCCTGCGCGTTATGCGCAAATTTAGACCAGACCCAGCTTTGTGGCGGCAATATCCAGAGCGTCGACATCAGCGGTCAGACGGGCGAAAGCCTTCTTGGAGCCATCGGGGCTATTGCACAGAGTTAGCATCTTGCGCCGATCTAATTACAGAAATAAGGCGGACATACCGGATAAGGGTGTTGATCTTGACGGTGTCAATGTCATACAGCTTCTTGAGAGCCTGCTTGATCTGGGCCTTGTTGGCCTTGACATCGACGATGAAGACGAGGGTGTTCTGTTCTTCAATCTTCTTCAGGGCACCCTCGGTGTTGAGAGGGTGGACGATGACCTTGTGCTCATCAAGACGGGGCTCGTGGGCGATCGACTTGCGTAGGTACTTGGGCGCGCGCGCCAGCTGAAGGGTCTTGGGGCGGTGGAAGGTGGTCGAGTTGCGGACCTTGGTGGACTTGTGGGAGTGCACCTGGAGACACAAAAGGGTCAGCTTCTGGGTTGCACCTCTGGGGCCTTTGAACGGGAAAACCACTTACACCCTTGAGGGCAGCCTGAGCAGCCTTCGTCGCCTTGGAGCTCTTGGGCGCCTTGGAGGCACCGCCTATCGGAGAGAGAGTCTCGTCAGCAAAAGCATTCGCCTGAACAAGATTTCAAGAAATAATCTCTGTTCAGACTCGCAAAGTCTGCTGCTGCTTTGGTGCGTCACCCCGCCGTGAGGACGACGAGGTGCCGCATTGAGCGGGAGTCGATCATTGAATCGAACATAGATATCGAGAAATCCATCGTGAGGTTGTCATGTACCTTTCTTCTGGTCCTTGGGCGCCATTGCTCCGGTAATTTTTGTCGTTGGGCGAAGGTGTCGAGTTGGTCGTGCTGGAGAGAAAGAAAAGATTCGGAATTTCGCCCAAAATCCGAAAACAAAATTGTGTGGGTGGGTGGGTGGTTGTGGCTGTGGCCGTGGCTGGCGGTTTGTGCTATGGAGATTGTGGCTGGCTGCAGTGTTAAGTGTGGCTGAGTCTGCCTTATCTAATCGTAGCCTTGGCAGCCCATTGAAGGGCATTTGCTGGTTAATTCGCCAGTGTCACGGTTAACTCGATTTCAACATCGAACCCAAAACTCACCAATTTTGACACAATGGCAGTCAAAAAGAAGAGGCCGCAGAAAAGCCTCGCTGCCGGTCGTCCTCCCGTACTTCATCGGCCCAAATCCATTTCAAGAAAGTCAACCAAGTCTCTCATCAACCGGATTCATCTCTTGGAGAAGAGGAGGCAGCAGGCCAAGTCCAAGGGCGACGCTGCCGAGGAGGCAGCCATCAATGCCGAAATCAAGGCCTTAGGCGGCCTCGAGCGTTACCAAGAGGCCAGCCTTCAAGGCCAGAGACATGATCGTGGAGGAGACAGTTCCAGGGTGCTCATGGAATGGCTTGAGCCCTGGTTTTCTTCGCTCGAAACATCGCCAGACCAGCCTCTCCGCATGCTTGAGGTTGGGGCTCTCAGCACACAGAACACATGCTCAAAAAGCGGTCACTTCGAGATTGAAAGGATCGATTTGAACAGCCAAGAAGAAGGGATTCTCCAACAGGACTTTATGCAACGTCCATTGCCTATCGATGATTCTGAGCGGTTCGACATTATCAGTCTCTCGTTGGTTCTCAACTTTGTCCCTGATCCTCGAGGTCGGGGAGACATGCTTGTCCGTACGACAGAGTTTCTGCGTGCCCCAGAACGAGGCCTTGCATCCCCACCCCTCAATGCCAACTTTCCCAGCCTCTTCCTCGTCCTGCCGGCGCCATGTGTGACGAACTCTCGCTACTTGGACGAAGACCGGCTGGCGGCCATTATGGCATCTCTCGGTTACGCCAAGGTAGCATCCAAGACGACAAAACGGCTGGTCTACTATCTTTGGAAGAGGGACTCGAGTTCCACTGGGACCGAACGCCCTTTTCCAAAAAAGGAGATCCGGCTGGGTCCGTCCCGCAACAACTTCGCAGTTGTCATGGGTTGAATTGTTGTCAATGGTGCTTCTGTGCCTGAAGGGCAAACGCTTGGAATGCGTGCCTACGTGCTCACGCTGGGCGTTAACTGGAAGCTCTAAAGACCTGGTCAGCGAGCGGCAACAGGAAGGTCTTCCGGTCACGTTGGGCAAGCTACCATCCGCAAGCTATCGGCAGTCTTTTCCTGGCGTCCAGTAACTCAGCTGCACAGGCCAGGTGATATCAACCTGATCAAGCTACAGGCCCTCTTCGGCTAGCTCTTCCAGAGACCGCTGTTCGCGTGTATATGGCAACAAGGGTAAGAACGTCAGAATCATGCAACCCGTGACTCTGAACTAACATCTGCAAGCCTTTCATAGCATGGTCACTGCCCATGGCCATAGAACATTCTGGACCGACTCTGACCAACTGAGGCCTAGCTCGTTCAGATTTGATACTTTGAACAATGGATCTCTTGGTTCTGACATCGATGAAGAACGCAGCGAAATGCGACAAGTAATGTGAATTGTAGAATTCAGTGAATCATCGAATTTTGGGCCCACATGGCGTTTGCCAATATTCCCGGCGGGCATGCGTGTTCGAGCGCCATTTCAGCCATCAAGTTGTAGGGCAGAAGTAATGCTTTGAGGAGGAGGTGACTATGGAGGTCGTGACGAAGCCTGGGACGTGAGCCCGGTCCAACGGCCTCAACTACAGCTCCGCCGATGATACAGTATTGCTTCATCGATCTGTTGAACGGGTACGAAGACTTGGGCCAAAAGAAAGGGTCACACCAGTACAGGCCTAGACTTGTATCGCAGACTCATCAACTGCCTGGTCAATATGACTTAACCAACACAGAGTGGAATGATAGGGCCCTCAGGACTGTTCGCCACGCCTTGTCAGGAACACAAACGGCCCTGACAAGTGGCACGCAGGCAAGCACTGTGTGGCATTTGTATCCTTGAGCACTATGTAGGAGGAATGTCCCCCTCTTTCGGCCCAAGCCCTGAATTTTGGGTTAAGTTGGAAGGTGGATGTCGACGACTCCCGGGATTTCAGGACCCAGGGCCGTGCCAAGTACCACCAACTGGTGATATGCAACTCACAGACGGCAGACTACCAACATCATAATCCATATGGGCGGTCATGGGTTACCAAGGCACTTGGTCCCGGAGGATTTTGTCGTATCAAGAAAGAAGTGGCTCGGCTGCGTAGAGTTTGGAGTGGCGGCCAATATGTTAAACTGGAAGCACACGTACTTCGTACATGGGGTAGCGATTCCAAGAAGACACTGGCGTCGTGCTACTCGCATGCTGTTGGTCTATGTACATGTACCTGTCTACAATCTTGAAGCTGTCGAGTTCCTAGCGTGAAAGGCTATCTATTGACACCTCCATCAGACCCCCCTTTAGCGTTTGGCGTTCTGAATCGTCTTCTTTTCTCGTCCCTCTCGCACTTGGTGAACAGCCATTTTCTCCTCTTTCCTGCAAGAAGGGTATCCCGGCAGCGTTGGTCTGGTGGTCATCACACCCCACCCTTTCTCCAAATCCAATCCCGTAATCTCCTTTTTGGCAACCGGACGCGTGTTGTGGCTAGAACGAGAACTACTAGTGTTTGGAACAGACGACAGGTCGTCACCGATGATGATGGTGGTGGACATTAAGTTTATTCGGCAATTCCTACCGATGTGACTTGCCGGCATCCCCATCCCCATCCCCATTGCCAATCACCTCCCAGACAGGAACCTGTTTGATGACAGCTTTGATATGCCCACACTCGTTTTCTGGGCTGAGGAACCAAACAGTACCATGGAATCGCCGGACCCTTTCCTAACCCCCCCTGTCTTACCCAAAACTAGCTTTGGCAGATGCTCTTGATTCGCCAGGTTAGGGGATGCGGGCTTGCACCTCGTGATGTGGGATGGATGGATGGTGGGCGGCGATCAGATGATTGACATTTGCGGGCAAGGTTTTGGGGGAGCCGGGAAAGCGCGGGGAAATGATTTTATCGAAACGCCGCCGCAGCCACTTCCCCAGGTTTTTTCACCTTAGTTCAGGAGTAACCTATGTATACGTAGAGAGAGTACGGGTGGGGAGAATGAACGGGCACGGACAAAGTCCTAGGCCAAGCTTGGCGTGTCACGCACCCTACCCATGAACTAATAATTGTCTCGGGGGTTCAAGTTGGTTTTGGAGTTTTGATAAATTAGATTGGTGTTTCGATGAACAGAGGCGAGGCCCTGGCGATGCATGGGTCAATTGGGGTCACGTGTGCCTGAATTCGCCTATCGGAATAGGGGTTCAGGAGCTTCGGGATTCCATTCTCAGATTCAAATTCCAAGCTATGTATATCAGTCACAACAGGACAAAGCGCAAAGACCAAACCAACGAACGACCGATATGTGCAACTGAACGGTTGGCCTTTAAGTACTCATGGTACTGTACGCCACACGTGGTGGTCATTGGAATCTAGATGCCGCCACGACGTCCAACTGACAGCTCCAAAGAAGGCAACGCCGATCCAGAGGCCGGGCCTGCACTTGGAGACCGTTGTTCATGCTGATTGTGATGCATCCTGATACGATTGCCATGTCTGTCATGCCCGTATTGACACGGAGGACAGAGCATGGATACTATTATGTACTCTTTCTTTTGTATGTGTCCAAGTCCTGAGTAGAAACGAAACCGTGGCACCAGCACACAGAGATGGATGCCGCCGATCACAGATTGTCAAAGCTTCTGATCACGCGGTGCAGTCTCCGCGCCTCGTCCGACAGGTCTGCGTTGCCAGGCCGCTCGACAATGATGCTCTGCATGCCGGCCAGCTTGGCCGCCTCGACTTCCCTGACGTTGTCGCTAAGAAACAGCCACTCGCCGACCGGATACTGGGGATGCTTGGCCACAATCCTTTCGTAGCTCGAGGCTTCCGTCTTGGGGCCGGCATTGACCGTGTCAAAGAAGTCAGTAATCTCAGGAATCAGATCAGCGGGATCTCCGTTGGTGTGCGCGAACAGCAGCTTCTGAGCCGGCACAGAGCCCGACGAGTAGATGACAATCTGGATGCTGTTCTGTCGCCACGAGGCAAAATTTGGTGCAACGTCCGGAAACAGGGGGGCTTTCAGCTGGCCTGTCCGGTACCCGTTCTGCCAAAGATAGCCTTGGAGGGCTTTCAGGTATGGCGCTTTCACATCACGGCTCATGAGGTCCTCAACGTGGGATGTGAGGGCAGCGGACGAGCCGGCATGCTCTGCGGGAAAGGCATTCCGGTACGGAGCGAACGAGGGACTATCCCATTCGTTTTTCAACGTACCAGGAAGGGCCTCAAGAGCGTATGGGAACTGGTGCAACGAATTAGCTCAAGAATGCTTTTTTTTAAATAAAAAAAACTAAAAAAAAACTCTCAAGACGATGTGTGCTTCGGCGGCCTGTCAAGCTCCGACTGGCAAGCTCGTAACAAGTCCTCTGCGGAGGGAGGGTAGAGGAGGGGCAATGAGTAAGTGTGAGGCGGAACAAGCACGGCCACGGCACGATCGGTGCTGCGGTGGCACATCACCATGGGATTGTGATTAGAGTGATAACACGGTGACGGAGGCCAAAGAGGAGGGGCAGACGCTGCACTGAGTGGTGGACTAAGTGGTGGCAGTGATGTATAGCGTCCCAACCACCTAGGAAGCCCATGGACATTGACGAGAAACAGAGATAGATGCCTTACAAGAATATCCTTGACGAATGAGATGGGACAGACAGTGCCCTCTGCCAGCAAAACAATCAGACAATGCAAGAAAAGGGGCTGGGCTGGGCTTGCTGGGGTAGCCAATAGGCAAAAGGGGGAGGGTTGGCAGAGCGAACAGGCGGTTGCCAGTTGCCAGTTGGTGGTGGCCGGTGAGGTAGAAACAAGTGTCAGAACCTTCACCTACCAATATCGAGCAGCACTACAGATACCTTGTTGGCCGCCATTGTTGCTATACTTGGCTGCAGGATATGCGTCCGCTGGCCAGCCCCACGTTGAAGATCGGATTGCGGAGAGTCGTTCTGGGAGTCGGCGTCATTCCTTGGGGTGAGATAGTGGAAACGAAAAAGAAGCTGCGAACCATGAAGCGGTCAAGAGTTCGCGAGATGAGTGAGTGGGGTAGCGGGTTGGTTCCGTCCTTGTGAAGGTATCTGTAACAGGGGAATGCAAAGTTTTCGTTTCTCAAAGTGAAAATTTTTCTTCTTCTCAATCGTCAATTCGATAGGCAAGTTGCAGCAAGCAGCATCACCTCCTTCACCGTCGTCGAATTTCCGAAATTGGCATGCGGCCTTCGCTTCTGCTCTCGGGTTGGGGTTGGATGAAGAGAGGGTCGCGAGGCTCACGAGAAAGGCGGTCAGGGATACGCCATCCCGCTTCTGGCCCCAATCTTTGTAAATTCACAACGCCAGCCGCAGACCTGCAGCAACCGTACATGAAGTCTGCATGCTCGCGAGCGGCCTTTTGTGGAGTGTGTACGGGGCCTAGAAACAGTTTAATCCAGCTCGAGGATCGCTTCGCTCCAAGATAACGTCGCAAAGCCTCAGCCATGTTCGGAAGTACCCCATACTTTGAGGAAGGAGTCCCAAAGAGGATTGCTTAGTATCACTAGTATCGCAATGCGGCCGCCAACTGCCTAGTTTCTGTATCTTTACGGCGTATCGGTCGTTCGTCTGTTCAACTTCAGTCGTCGAGGTCTCCGTCTCTCTCGCCCACCCACCCAGCCAGCATGCGACACTGCTGCACCTCACACACTAGAAACCATGAAGCCGACGAGGTGTTGCTGCAGGAAACCCCCGTCTGCAGCGGCAAAATTTCCTTTTGTTCATGCGGGAGCACGACCAGAGCAATCAGAGTGCAAGACCTTGCAGCAAGGCCGGCCGGGGGTTCGCACATCAAGGCCCCCAAGGCTCCTTCACCGCATATTCCCCAGCAAGAACGAGAAGAAGAGCAAGGGCAAAAAAAAAAAAATCTCGTCGCGAGTCTGGGTATTCGGCATGTCAACATTGAAGAGTCTTGATTGGATTGGTAAACATGCCTCCACGGTAACCGACTTAAGGCATCCGAGCGGCGACAGTGAGACAGCGACCGCCGACTCCATTCCAAACAGACCCAGATCTGTATACGCCAACGGATGGGACCCAGATTGTCAGATACCCTCAACGGTTTAGTGAGGAATTGTTTCAGCGACTGGAGAATGAAAGCGAAACAGCAATGATGACATATATCCGGGATAAATTTACTCGGATATAGCACACTGAAGTCATGATCATCGCTATCTGCACATCAACTTAGAGTGCACACATATCGAGTACTATGTTTTTGGGGGGCCGGTTGCCATGATATCATCCAAGGTATCCATGGAAACGATGCCAGCTTCTGACCACCCACCAGATGTTATCTCTTCCCATATTTCATGCGCGATTGATGACCGAGCTCAAATGCCGTTTTCTGACAGCTTCGAGACTCAACCAGGCACAACAATTGCCGGGTCGCAACGAATGATTTTTCCCCCCTCTTCAATGCGCACCACGATCTTCAGGGACCTAGGGAAACAAATCGCACAAGCCAAAACACCGATCAGGCCGAGATGGAGCCAGCAAACAGTTCGGAGCCCGGCCTTTAGTCAAGGGACAAGAAAACGGGACGGCTGGCCAAGAGTCGTCCCTGCTACAGCCACCAACCCACCAAGCAATCCCAGGACCTGCCGATTCCCTTGTTCCCAAGGGTCTGCGCAAAGCAGGAAGCCAGATCGACGGCCGACCCGCCCACCTCCTTCTCGGTTAGCGCCAGGAATCCTGCGGCCGGCCCCAAGAGGGGATGGTTCAATCATGGGAAGGGTCGAGAAGCACTGAAGCAAAAAGAGGGTGGGAATTGGACGCGTCTCATTTGGCGCGACCAGAAAACTCCTTGATTAAGTGCAGCGCTTGACTTGAGCGCCTCGATATCAGTGGACGATAATAACCACTGTACCCAAGTGCTGCAACCCTGATGCGTCGTCTGTATTGTCCTGAGGGGCCCGCTGGCAATCTGCTCTCCATTTGTATAGGGCGCCAATTATAAACAGGACCGGCATTGACGTTTCGACGGACGGGCTCGATAGTAATAACACCACCCTGAGGGATGGATTAGGAGGATGGTGTTGGAATGATGATAATTGTGAGGATGGCACAGGATGGGGGGGCCGCGGGCGACTCCGATTGTCGCATCACGATTCACCATCCCCCTCTCCCCGTCTGTCTGGGCCTCTGCAGTTGGCCAACGACGACGAGCAGTTTCAACCTCAACCGAAACTTGTTCGCGCGCACGCAGTTCACATAACCGAGCATGCCACAGTGATTACACGTTACACACAGTCGCACACAGTGGACGGGTACACTGTTTGGCACTACTGCCGGACGGTGAACGGTCTTCCCGGGGGGGGTCACACGGCGTCTGAAAGTCGGAGAAAATGGCATCACCGTCGCCCCATCACCCCTCCACAGTGATGCCAAACGGCGCTTTCCCCGTGTCTCTGGCCATGGCATTGGGCAATGGTACTGGTACTGGTACTGGCACCAACAACGGGTGGACCTTAACCCTTTGTTTTGGGCTTGATCGGCAGTTTATTATACTATGGACGACCTTGACGTCCAAGATAGCCACGACATCCGAGTACACTGATTCATTGTCGCCCGGATGGCGTAAGTGGGATCGACTCTGGGGGATTGCGTGCTCCAATTTCCTTATCCAAGTCCGAACGTCAAGGCACGCAATGGATCAACTTGTTTTGCTTTGCTTCGAAACGTAGTGTAGTATACACACGCAAACGCAGGCCCACCTGTCATCCCGAATGCCATCGAGATCTCGCCGAGGACAAAAACTTGGCAGCCACTTGTTGTTCAGCGTTGTCGTTTTGCCTTGTTGCCTTGTCCGAGTCCACACAGAACCTTGAAAGAGAGGGTCTTGTTGACGGAGGTGTGGCCCCAGTTATTTCTGTCCAATTGAGAAGCTGTCATGGAGCTTGCCGTGTCCTCCATGGGCACCTCGCCGGCAATCCCCAGGTTTTTTCTTAGTGCGGAAAACCGCTCCCAAAGTCGCAATCCGCTCCACTCACACTGTCTCACACGTTTGATAGGACATGGAACCCGCTGGAAGCTGTCGTCGAGTCAATTCGCAAACCACAGCCAATCTTGCCAATCTAGTATACACACACAATCCGGGCTAGTGAAATCGTATCGCTATCGTTCCAGATGTACCGTTCTGCAGGCACAGAGGCGCGCGACTCTGAAGAAAAAGACACACTTATCGTCGCCCGCATGGGAAATTTGCAGTCGTGGCAGACGTGCTGTGGTAAAGTCGAGACCTCGCAGCTCCAAGAGGTTGCCATTCCCTTGCTGCTGCTTATTTTAGCGGTCAGCCCAGCAATGCGGATTGCGTGCCCGCCAGTCCGTGCTGCTTCCAGGTTCCCTCAGGCGCGAATCAAAGGAAGGCCGGCCGAATGCAGCAAGAAAGGAGTGCATGGCAACATGGCCAGTCCCACCAATGGACGGTGCCGGACAGCGGGCTCTGGCAAGTGAAACAGAGAAGGTGCTGGAAACTGTCTGTCAAGGACCCTCGGCTGCTGTCAAAGTCAAACAAAGCGCGAGGCAATGATTGAGCTCATCATTATTGGAATTGCAGGGACCCTCTTTTGCCTCTCTCTCTCGCCCTCACACACTCACACACTGCCACTACCGCTGCCACTACCGGCTACTGCCTTCGTGGTACCCTTTCCTTTTGAACCCGTGGCAGCTTCTGCCTTTTGTTTGCTGGGTCCCCCTAATCACGACTGTTATGCAACGGTAGTTACGGCAATGTCTTTTCTATCGCGCGCGTGTCCACAGGCCCTCGACGACTCATTGTCGGGTGGAGACGGACATTGCAATTACACTGTCGTGGAGAGTCGCGCCCTGGGCGTTGGAACCCATGATGTCTCTCTGGGCTCGCAGGCTTGTGGAGAGGCAACTTGCACACTTGGCTCAACAGGACAGCATGTCCATGTGGGCCACAGTCCAGCGACAGTGATGGACGTGGCTTTACGAGCAGCCGTGATGCCTGCGGCAATGTCTCTCCCCTACACAGTAACAGCTGCTACAGACCAAGGACCAGGAAACACTGGCCAATCTGATCCCGGACAGATGCAGCGGTACCCAACGTCGAAGTCGCTTGCTGCTGAAGGATGGCCGCGAGGGTACGAGCCTGCGACAACAAAGGGGTGTAGCTGCTAACCAATCCTTTGGAGGGGCCGGGGCCGTTGCCTGGTACACCGTGTCAAGTTGCTCGACTGGTCTTGTCTTTCCACAGGCCCCGAGTCCCGACGAGTGGTGGACAAGGACGCTGCAGTCGGAAATGGCCTGGAAGCCAGGAAGATTGCACCAAGACCAGCATGGGTCCCAGCGGGAAGAAGAGGGTGTGTGTCTTTCTGTCTTCAAGTCCTCCACTTGGTGTCTCGAGGACGTACTCTCGTACTCTGGTACTTGGTACATTATACATTGCATGCACCTTCACAAGCTCACACGTAGTTAGGGCGGTGTGCTGTTGTTCCTGGGCGAGTGTTAGCGTGGTCCCGCCACAAACAACAGTGCCAGAAGGTGCAACCAGCACGTTGCGTCAGCGCCTGGAGCCCGGGCAGGCACCCAGTGCTGGCCCATGCGGCCCCGACTCGGCGATCTCCTTGCCCCTGCGGCCTTGTTCACGCTTGTTGCTCCATGTCATTTCTCTTTCTTCCTGGCAGTAGGTGCGAGTGACCACACAGTGGGGCAGCTCCTGAATCCAGGCCATTCCCAATGCGATCATGGCTGTCGCTCACTGTTGCTCAGCCCACAGCCCACCACCCGCCCACCATGATGACCAATGACAGCCCGTTTCTCTCCCCTTCCACCCTCTGCTTGCATCTTCTAGCTGCGTCCCCAATCCCATCCATCCATCCATCCTTCCCCCCGACCTCTCTCGTCCCTCTCCACCGCCTCCTCTCAACCACCTCGCGTCGTCCAAGTGTATAATTCTGCAAGCTGTCGTTGTCGCCCTCGCCCATCGTTGACTCCCTCTCTCCTGTTTGGTCATCTCGATCAGAAAGAAGCCCAAGAACGAAAGCGACTGCCTCTGCATTGCGGAATTGATTGACTGATTGATTGGCTTTGAGCTGCCAGCTGGGTCCACGCCGCTCCAACGATAGTCCCGCCATCCATCCTTATCAGTCTCGCACCCGCACTCCCACCGCTACTGCTACGACACCACCCCCTACTTGTACCTCTCAAGCTCTCCATCAACACACACGACGGGCGTCTCTTCTCTCGCGAGCTCTTCTTGAACAGCTTTTTCATTCCGCAAGCAACTTCGATACTCGCCGTTTTGCGTCTCTCTCCTGCCGACAGAGTTGTTGCTTTGTAGCCCGCTTCGAACCCGCTCCTGCCTGTTGCCACTCCGGTCGGTCTCCACAACCATCTCGTGAATCACAGCTACCAGTCTGCCGAACAAGGGGGTCGAAGAGTCATCTCTTCGCCCACCTGTTCCCTCAAGACACCTCTTCTCCCGCATGTTCTCAACGACGATCAGCCAGGTGTTCCAATAGTCCGCAACTCTTCTCTGATTTGCTGTCTCTGCCACCTGGTCTCGCTTATCGCCATCACCACCATCCACAGCGTGTGTTTACTTTCACCCTGTTGGTTGCCGAGCACTCTCCCCGTCGTTGCCTAGCTTCGACGACTACGACCACGACCACGACAACGAGGACAACGACTTTGTGAGCTTGCTCAGCTCCTGCCGTCAACCCTTCTCCTCTTCCTTCTTCTCCACCCCGTGTCCCTGGCCGGCGTCGGATTTCCTCCATCAGGTTGACCGGGCAAGCTACCGTCAACTGCCTGCTCCTCCGTGTTGCAACCTCGCCCAACGACGTCCTCCACAGACACACGTCGCTCTTTCTCGCCTTTACATATTGCACCGATGTCATCATAACGAAACTTTCCTTGTATCCGTCAGGACCACCCTCGTCCGCCCTTTGTTCGTGACGACTCTCTCGACCGCCTTCCTTTTGTTCGAAATATCCGGAATACCCCACCCCCATGAGACTCAGACAGTGAACGATTCGGAGTTGTGTTATTTTTTTTCTTTTGCCGCCTTCCGCACCTGTATATCTTTGCTATTCACCATTCCGCCTTTCTCTCGGCACAAATTACGACAAAACCCCGTCAATCCTCCCACTGTACACGCAAATCGAAAAGTTGTTGTCTCGATAAGACCTGGGTTGCTATAGAGGTTTGGGGAAAAGGGGAAAAGCTCTTTCAGAACTGTATCACCAAGTACGACACGGTTTAACGTCTAATTTACACTCGCAATGGAATGCCTTCGAGACAACTTCAGCAATGGTGTTGTTATCGGTGGTCGATACCAAACAATCTCCCCTCTCAATCATGGCTCCTTTGGCATGGTGTTCATGGCCAAGGACCTCAGGACCGACCAGACAGTTGCTGTCAAGTGCCTGACCAAGAGGGCTACCGCCAATGACTCTACTTTCTACGACTTCGCCATTGACGACAAGTCCGAGGAGCTCGTCTTGCACCGCCGCCTGGGATCGCATCCCAACATCGTCAACCTCTTGGACTCGTACGAGACAGACAACCACATATACCTCATCTTGGAGTTTTGCCCTCGGGGTGATCTCTATGAGGCTATCCGGATTGGCCACGGCCCCCTCGAGACGGAGCATGTGCGGCGCTTCATGCTGGAACTTGTCGATGCTGTTGCGTACATGCATGACAAGGGTATCTACCATCGCGACATCAAGCCCGAGAACGTCTTCCTCACCCAGTCCGGCTCAATGAAGCTAGGTGACTTCGGGCTTGCTACGACTGAGAAGTGGACCTACGAGACAACCGTTGGTAGCGACCGTTACATGTCACCCGAGCAATACGATTCAGCTGGTGCTGGATACTCGCCTGCTCAGGCCGACATTTGGGCCATCGGTGTCTGCCTTCTTAACATCCTCTTTTCTCGAAACCCCTTTTCCACACCAACCGAGGCCGACCCTCTCTTTTTGGATTTCTCCCGCGACAAGCAGTCCTTGTTCGATGTATTCCCGTCCATGTCCCAGGACACTTACGAAGTTATTGTTCAATGCATGAGCCTGGACCCCAGGAAGCGCTCTTTGTCTGGCGCCCGCGACGCCCTCCTCCGTGTCATTAGCTTCACCACCCTCGATGAGGCTCTCGACGACTTCTGCACTGCCGACCGTCGTGTCGTCGCCAGCTCCAACCGCGAGCCGCTTCGGACTCCTTCCGTTCAGAGCCCCATGGTCGACAATGGTGCCTTCCCGTGGGCCAAGGCCCTGCAGGCGAGCCCCCACAAACCAATCCGACAGCTCAGTGCCATCGCGGACGATGAGTACTACTCGGAAGACTTGTTTTCCAAGTCTGGTGCAACAACCGACTGGATGTCGGGCAGTGTTCAAACGCCATCCATGTCCTCTATGCTCGACTCCAGTCTTGGCGCCTCAATGCAGTCTCTGAACGTCTCCTCAAGCTTCCGACCAAAGCTGCCGCTGCGGTTTAATGCCAATGCCAAGGTCTCTCCAATGGCTGGATCGCTTCCGATCCATATGTCAAAGAACCGAAACCAGTCCTCAATGTCGATGGTCTTGGGTCGAAAGGACGCTGTCTCCAAGAGCTGGAGCGACCTTTGGGACGAAGAGATCGAGGAGGAAGAGCAGGCTCGGCAAATCGAGACTCTGAAGGAGATGAACTCGAGGACCTGGAGTCAAGAGAGCAAGACGGCGCCGTCTCTTGCGGCTGCTGATGATGACTGCACTCCTCGTCTTGGACTGTCACCTGCCACCAAGTCTGCCAGTCTCCATATCGAGCAGGACATCCCATCGTCGATTGACATGAGACTGGAGTCCCATGGCGCTGACGAGGACCTGGCTGCGGATGGCCTGTTCTTCTATGAGCCGCCCGCGATCAAGGAGCAGCCGCCCACGCCCCAGGAAGTCGATGCCAACCCTCACAACACTCCATTGTCCAAACGCAGCGACATTGACAAGTGGAGTGTTCTCGGCGAGCGTCGACGTGCCTGCACTGGCAGCTCACCTTCACCTTCCAAGACCCCCGGTGTCACCGTCCGGGAGATTGGGAGCGGTTTTGGATCCAGTTTGGATAATGGACACGGCGTTTTTGATTTCTTTGGGACAACTCATCCCAACACATACCTGGTATCCGGTACTCAACATTCTCCTCAAACTCATATCATTCCCCCCGGAAAGTGGGCCAACACCCACACCCCTACAAAGGAACGCACGAAGGAGTGTCCTCGTAGTAAAGGACGCGACCGAGACTGGAATTGGAACTTCGACTGGCGCAAGGAGAAGCGCAACGCCACTGGCGGTGTCGAGTGGGATGGTGGCTGGCAAGAGACTCGCTCCTAGGAGACGAGTTTTCGATGGCTGGTTCACCACTTGTAGTTGGACTATCATCTCCCCATCATGACCATTGATGGATCACTCTTGGCGTAGAACATGCTGACCCTTGTTGGTTTTTTTTTAATTTTCTTTGGTGCGCTTCTTGGTTTCTACTGTGTGGGATTATTGGTTACCTCAATACGTCTATATCTTCTGTTGGTGGCATATAAGCATAGCATGGTTTAAACCGAACTAAACACGGCAAGGATGGAGTGCAATAACAGGAGAAACTGGACATTTGGGATTGGATTGCTTTCACGGGATAACAAACACCACACAAGGGTCAGCATTAGGTTTTAACGACGGGAGTGAAGTGGCGATGATTAGGTTCAACTCGCTTTCTGAGTATTAGATATTCTCTTAGACTAGTCTAAAATACCAGAAGTACCCAACTCGAATCAAGTCCCCGATTGCTGTCTTTGTGACTTGCTTGTTATTGATCAAGAGTGAACAGCGATGTCTTTTGGCAACGCGGCCGTTATGAGATTCGGTGCTGGTTGTTACATATGATGGATACGAGCGGTGTCAGGAATGGAAGACCGGGATGAACTTTGAGCGATGAATATGACAAGACGAAGACTACCCTTCTAATTATACCACTTGTCAACCCAAAGTAGCCAATATGACTTAACTGGATCAATTACCATCAGGTAGGCCGGTAGTCAGGGAGTAGGTACGGTCTAACTCTCGTATTCGACTGTATATCTTTCGTATTTGTGGGAAGTTCCTTGCAAGGCTTTGAACAAGTTTGAGTGAAATCTCGAGAAACAAACGGAGATGGAAAACGGAGATGGAAATCGGGATGAAGTTGGTACTTTTCAAGTCTAATCCCCCCCTGGCCACTGCCTACCTCGGGTATTTCTGGAATTTCACCCGAGTCCTCGAGGGAGGAGGAAGATGGGATTTTTCTCAACTCGAGCGGATTGGCGCCGACTGACTTGACTTATATTTTATGTATATATATAAATTAACCATTCATCTATCTACTATTCCAACCCTTCCATATTTAACTACATACTATTAACCCGAGTATCCATAATTATATTGAGCTGAAAAAGATGAATATGACGATAGAAAGGGTCAAAATGTATGATCAAACAGAGTAGGGAAAGAAAGAGAGACTTGAGTGCTTGATGAATCACCAGACTACAAACAAATATATCTTTTATCTTGAGAAGGGGCAGGTGGGGGAATATAAAATATGAACTTGAACTCTCGCTACCTGCCCGAGTAATTAATTCAATCAATGACGTCTAGAGGAGAGACAAGCATTATGTGATACTGGGACAGCAGTAGGTAACTAATTGTATGTGTATATTTCATTAATGTTGTATTTCAGCCGTGGCTCACAAGAGACAAACCACGAAAAGTATTTTATGAGTAAATTTTAAACAGATGCCGTCCCTCATTCACGCCACGGCCAAAAAACCAGAAAACCCCCAAAAACATTAACACATATGGAGATACAGAGACAGTGACAGGTAGGACCGCATGGAAGTGTCTCAGACTCGCGGCATTTATGAAGTGTCATCACCATCCATCCCATTAAGTGACACAAGCTGGGACGTCTGTCTTGGCTGTCTATCCGTTCGCAAGTATGACACGTAGAATACAATCCGGCAGCTTAATATGGAATATATATTCCAATTAGAGCACGTAGACATGAATGTGACATACTGTGTGTTGGTGCCTGGCTGTACGTATGTATGCTTTGTGTGATGTTTTGTGTGTGTGGGTGAGAAATTGATGCCTGTCCAACGCAATGACGTAGTCCAATTATACTACAAACAAATAACAAGAGAAAACACCAACCGCCTGCTACCTGCCCAGCCATGGGCTGATGATAATTATGTGATTGACCACTTTGCACAATCCCTCGCCCCATTATACTTCAGCGCCAATCAAGCTCTTGGGCAGGAATGCCCAAATGGTCCCGATAATAGACAAGCATGTAGAGAGAATCATGGCGCTCGTGGCCATGATCTTTTCTCTGGGTGAAATCTCGTCTTTGAAGAGCTTCAGATAAAAGGCGAGTGGAAGTCTAAGGCATGCCAATGTCAATGACGGGACCACATGTGCAACACTGCTCAGAGGGTAATGTGAGAAAAGCGAAACAGAGAGATTACTTACGTGACACAAATGGTAAAGCACAGTGCACTGCCCATGAAAGCCATAATGCTATCAAACGCCGGGAACACGATCGAAATGGCAAAGAACGTAAAAATGGTCAGAACGCGGACGGCAACTATCATTATTCCCCGGAAGTGCATGGATCGCCCCACAAGGCTCGAGGTATCGGATACCGATTGCTGATGCAGACCCAACAAAACCTCCAGCGTGGAAGTGATGGGCCTCGCATTCAGGGGAATCTTGGTCAGCGGGATGATGGCGATGAACATGCACATGAGAAACGTCAGAGCGCGAGGGTAGCTGGTTTCCATCAGGATGTTCGATGTGATCTCGTCGCGGACCCCATCACCAAACATGAGGAGTCCAGAAACCGCTGTGGTTGCGTCAAGGATATACTAAGAGGGTGGTTATTAGAGCAAAGCCCGCTGGAACACGGCGGAGGGAGTGGGACTCACTGTGAAAGAGAAGGTGATTTTCAACGCCTGCTTATACCTGTAAGGATGTCGCATGTCTCGATAGATCTAAACCCGCGTAAGCACAAACACCCGCGTATCCTGTTTAGTGGAACACTTACGTTAGGAAACACACTGTGCCCGCCCCTTTAAGTATGCGTTAGCCTCCTATTCCAAGACAACACGGCCCAATCGGCTTACCATGGAGACATGAGCAAACCAAACGACAGAGGCAGAGTTAGCCAGTTCTTTGGGAACATGTAGGTAATGGCCGGTTCGATGAGAGAACCTGGCGAAGTAGGTTTAATGAAGCCGTCAGCGAGCAAAATGAGAACAACTAAGTTTTCCCCCCAAGTTAGTAGGACATCTCCATATCGAAAAGCTAAAAAATACTCACTGCTAAAGCATGAAAAAATGCCGATGATGCTAGTGAAACTGAGTAACCGTAGCGGAAGAAAGTTCAGGGGTATCAGGATCAAGGAGCAGATAAACTTCCAACCCGTCACTGACAGAAGACCTGGAAATAGGAGGTCCAGGGAGTCGGCAAAGAGGACAATGAGGGCGACACACGCAGCGAGCAGCTCGAGAGTGAAGAGAATACTGGTGGCTATACGCGCATTGCGACCAAAGGAGATGAAGGCGAGGTCAGAGAAGGTGATCAGACTTGGGTCTAGGTCCATGCACTTTGCCAGCAGCGCCGCAGTGTAAGCGGTTACTGCCGCAGAGAGAAAAAGGGCGACCATGCCGCAAAGCCAGCCTGCATATTTGATACCCATGGGCAAACTCAGCAAGCCCACTCCAATCAAGACGCTACGAGAAAGCAAAGTTAGCAGGCACCCTTGGACCGGGTGGTGTGGAAAGAAGGGGGGGGGGGGGGTAAACATACTTGATGGAATTAAAGACGGTCTGGGGGAGGGTTGACTGTCCCTCCACGGCCAACACTATTTTGCCGTCCTGCTCGACCTCTTTGACCAGAATAGGGGCAACCTCGCCATCTGGGACATTGACTCCGGCCTCTTGCTGTTGGCGCCACATGGCAGCAGCGTGCTCCATCGAACTCCGGCTGACCTCGGAGCGCATTGTGCCATAGGTGCCATAATCTGCGTATGAGCCAGCATAGCTCCCGACAATAGGGGGTGTAGCTAGATGGGGCGGGATGGCAAATATCGACCCGGCCGTGGTGGTATTGCTCCCGACACGGAAAGCATGCGAAAGTTCGTGCTCCAGGGCCTTTTGTTCGCGCTCTCGATAGTCACCTAACTGATGGTGGTGGTGGTGGTAATGTGAATCGCTGGCGCCCGGTTCCGGTTCCGCGCCCTCTTCTTCTCGAGTGATGGAGCCAGCGGGCGAGGACGACTCGAGGTGCTGGCGGAGCAGAGAAGGCCTGGCCGAAGGATAATCGGCCGCCTCAGCATCGCTTCTGCCATGGAGAGGGGCCTGGTCGGGTGCGAATATGAACGACGGACGCGTGGGGATGACCTCGGTAAAACCAGCGGCACGCTGCCAACTGCGCGTGAAGGACCTTATACTGTTGACGCCTCCGATGTCTGTGATGGCTGCAAGGCGGTTGGTGATGGATGACCTGTGAATAGCCGTGTTGGCTTGGCAAACTGGAGGGAATCGATCGAGTTTAAGGTATTGTACAATACCTTCTGCGCCTCAGGCGAGGCCATTCGCCATCATCATGGTCATGGCCCGAGTCAACACTGCGGCCGAGCAGAGACTCATTCTCGAACTGGACGCTGCGGTTGCCAATCGACGAGACGCTGCCAGTCCTGCCGGGGGACGACGCCCTGCCCTCGTACTGGTCCCACGTCGACGGGTTTCTCGACGCCATTGAACACAACACGGCTCCCAGAACCTTGGACCTATGATTACAGGAAAAAGAATACAGGAGGGGGAGTTCCGATTCCTAAAACACTCAACGCAAAAATCAGATCCAGGCAGGCCTTTCCCTAGCACCAACTTCACGGCCTTCCCCCGACGCAGTGGAGAGAACAGGGAAGACCGATGCTGAGTCGCCGCGAGGTGGGGAGGGGTGGAGATTCCAGTGCTTGTAGGTGAGCTAAGGGACAGCTACCCGGTACTACGTAACTAGGTAGGTAACTTGCCGAGTTGTGAGCAGGTTAGCTATTGTGTCAGGGCTGATGGTGTGGTGGTGTTAGTGGTGGTGGTGAGAGTGAATAGAGACAGAGGAAATCCGTTCGCGACGACGACATCATCATGTTGAGGACTGCGAAGACGGCGAATCTCGATAAGCTAGGTATGTAGCTACCTTACACCTGGTCTGCAGAGGGGCTGGTCTGGTGTGGTGAATCCATGTCCAGGTGCTAGTGAATGCAGCAGAATGGAGCACAAAATGCAGCCGAGCTAAGAAATTACCTGTTGGAACATCTAACAAGTCCCTTATCATGCATGCTTGCTTTCTTATCGCTGGATCAATGGCAGTCTGCAACTTGAACAAGCTGAACCTGGAAGGTCCGACTCGTTTCCCGTCGTCTCGTGAGCAAGTCGAGGCTTCCCCACATCCATCTGCCCGTTGCATGCTGCATCTTTGTTGTGCATAAATAAGTACATGCCCTAAGTATAAGTTGCATGATGTGATGGATGCAGAGAAATGAATGGAGATAATAAAACCCGCCCTTGTTATCTGTTTAAATTTCACACGGACTCCGTCGCTCATACATATCGAGAAGACATCCTTTTGTTCGACAGAGGTCTTTTCCCCTTCTTCTATCCATTTTCAAGGTCTGTGATTCCATCCGATATCGCTGGGCATCAGATCCCGGCTCTCTCCAACTGGTCCGTGCCCACATGCATGCACCCACTTTTCCATAATGCCCCACCTGTCAATGGTTGGATGGCGTCATGATTTCCGTCCCTCCAAGCCCTCTACGGGGAGACGGGGTCATTTAGTCATTTAGTCATTTACTCCAAAGCCGTCTTGCCGTATTCCTGATAAGATGGAAGCTTTCTAAACTTATTTGCTTTCAAAATGGACCCCTGAACTAGGAGATACTGCAGCAACGATTGATTCTGACATATGCGCGGCGAGACAATATTCGTGGACGTGGCGTGGGTTATGGCAACAACTCGACTGTGAGGTTAATGGGTACCTACCTAGATACCTATGACTTGGAGTAAATTGCGCCAATGTTGGGAGAAGGTCATAAATTTGACTTTAAAGCCAGACATATATATAGAAGTCGACTGACACAATAGACAGCAACGAGAAAATTGTAACTAGAAGCGACCGGCAAGATTGTTGCATCGAATTCCCTGGACTCGCTTATATTGGCAGAATATGTCAATAACTAACTGCACTGCCCGGACTTGGAGAGCCAGAGCCCAGGGCCCGGAACAAGCTGGTAGACCCCCGGCGTCAACTACCAAATCAAAGGGCTATTAAAAAATGTGCGATAGCATGAGCAATATCTCAGAGGCCGGCCAGGTTTCTCAACATGCCTCACCTCGCCAGGAATGGAAGCGGCCCTGGCATTGGGCACGCAGGCAGCAACCAAGGTATCCTCGTTTTGTGACTTCCTCGCCTAGTCTTTAATCAATGGGTAGTCGCGGCCCAGTAGGCAGTTGGAATCACAAACAAATTTGAGATTTGAGTTCTTTACCACGACGGAAATGAATCTTCAATAACTCACAGAATAGAAAATTAAATATTTCTTCTTCATCTCGCTGTCTCGACCCTCCTCTCTCCTGCCTGTCAGCTTCTTGGCAGCAATGTTTTCTTCGGCTCCCCCAAAGCCCAAGAAGAGGATTATTGTCTGCTGCGATGGAACCTGGATGAACTCGTAAGTCCATGTCTCCCGTTCCAAGAGTCTTTCGTATTGCTTGTCGACACAAACAAAACTCTCTGACGGAATGCCAGCGATACGGGCTACTCGAAGCCAACCTTTTAGAACCCGGTCGGCAAGGCGTAAACCCCATCCAACGTGACGCGGCTATCACGATCCCTGCGACTTATCTGCAATGATGGCCGGCTTCAGATCATTGAGTACCACTCTGGCGTCGGCTCGGGAGGCTCCATATCGGATATCATATCTGGAGGCGCTTTTGGGCTGGGCATTTCAGAGGCAAGGACTTCCGATCCGCTATAAGCTGGGCGCCCTGGCAAGAGAACTAAACTCTCCGCAGAACATACGCGGATCATACTCTTTCATCTGCGCCAACTACTGCGACGGGGACGAGATTATTCTTGTCGGCTTTTCCAGGCAAGCATGATCGTGTCTCGAGTTTGCCCCAATGTGTCCGCCTGCTGACAGGTCAGGGGCGCCTTTACCGCAAGATCGGTTGCTGGGATGGTGGCCCAGCTCGGCTTGCTTACTCGCGAGGGGATGGAGTTTTTTTATCCCATCTACAAAGACATGCAGAGCTGGCGAACCCTTGACTACGTAGATCCGTTCCCGGACACTCCCTTCGACAACAAGCCCAAAGGCGAAGAGGCGTCCGAGAAATACCGGCAGATGCTTGTTGATGTAGGTGGGCCATTCGAAATTTGACAGCGTATTTCCATATTCGACAGCTGACTTTCTTCCTTCATTAAAGAGAGGATTGACTCGAGTCCACCAGGGAGGGGGAAAAGGGGCGCCGATCAAGGTCAAAGCAGTGGGTATGAAAAAGAACTACTTCATCGGAACAGGTACTGCTAACCGCTCACCTGCATAGCCGTGTAGGATACCGTCGGCAGCCTCGGCGTTCCGAACATTTCTTGGCTCGCCAAGATGGGTCTCCCACATTCAACGAAGGAATACCGGTTTTTTGATACCGACTTGTCTGACCGCATCGAGTATGCCTTTCAGGCGCTGGCCTTGGACGAACATCGAATCCCTTTTAGCCCTACAATCTGGGAGCGGACGGCAGCAAACCGAGGTAAAACGGAGCTTCGGCAGGTGTGGTTCCCTGGAAACCACGGCAATATTGGGGGAGGGTGGGAGGACACTGGAGTTGCGAATATGGCGCTGGCACGTAAGTCTGTTTTCCTCTGTTACTGTTTTAACTGATGCTCATTACTCAGGGATGATGGACCAGCTTGCCTCGATCGGCGTCGAGTTTGACGAGGCGACCATCGAGCGCATATTCAGGCGGCAAGAGCGCGAATACCACGCCATGGCCAAAGACGGTAACTCTAAGCTCCCGCACCAGCCAACAGAGCCGATGACACCGACCAGGCAGGACAGCCAGAATCAGATCACGCCCTCGGAAGAATCCGAGTCGGCCAGGCCGGACAAAGCCGCCTGTTGCGGCCTATTTTCGAACATTTTGCCGTCGACGAGGCACTGGGCAATCGAGCCTATTTATGAGAGCAACGTTCCCGTTCGGCCTTGGGCATTGAGCGCAATACAGGGAGCGGAAGGGTTCATGTTCAAACTCTCGGGATTCAACCTTCGTATGCCAGGACTATACAAGAAGGTGGATCCGATGACGGGACAGTCGACAAACGCATTCCTCGAAGACACCAACGAGCGAATGCACAGCTCTGTACGCGTACGCCTGGCTCTCGAGGGGCTAGGTCTCAACGACAAGCGCAAATGGAAAGCATCAGCGCTGAACGGAAAGTGGCGCCTGCAGAAAACGACGGAGGGTTTCGTCGACCCTATTCCAAGGACACTGAGAACGTGGGAGCCATCTGTGTCATCGGCTCAGACGGTCGAGCGAGCAGCTGAGGCAGCAGACCTGCAGCGCCCGCTCTCCGTGGCAGAGCGTCG
This sequence comes from Lasiosphaeriaceae sp. G1095, assembly GCA_027569635.1. Taxonomy (NCBI): domain Eukaryota; kingdom Fungi; phylum Ascomycota; class Sordariomycetes; order Sordariales; family Lasiosphaeriaceae; species Lasiosphaeriaceae sp. G1095. The sequence goes on along the minus strand of JAPDFK010000014.1, from coordinate 31,123 downwards.
ACGCTACAGATGGGTCTGGGAGTATTGCGGCTCCGAAGACAATGCGCCTCCTGAAAGGCTGATTGTGGAAGAGCCGCTGGGGCCATACGAGCGGCAGCTGCTGCGCTTATCCGGAGGCAAGCCAAACATGTACGAGTATGCCGAGAAGTTCGACTTGGAAGGTGAGTGAGGGGGGATGGTCTATGGTTTCGAACAGCAAACCCCCTTCAGACCTAGGAGTATTCCCTACACGATAATGCAATTAGTAATGTAATATTTCCTGTAACAACCTGTGAAAGAATGAGGTCAATGGCCTGGTGGCACATTGTAAGTAACCTCAACCCTGTCACCACACTTATTTGAACTACCAACCTGTTGTCCGAAGGAACAGCATTGCAATATCTTCCCGTCCTCACATTGGATGACTCGTCAAGTCACGGTCAGCCCCGACTACACTGCAATTTTAGCCTCTTCGCAGTGCTTGATCTGCAACATCATTTAACCCTAACCCTTTGACACTTGCACTGATCGCGCATTGGCCATTCGACAAATTTGATGTGGAAGGGACGTCAGTCGTGGTTGCCCTGCCAACACAAGCCGAGCTTTTTCCGTTTTGCACCTGCGTCAATATTGAACCCTGGACCTGGGCCTGGGTCTCGATTGGACCACGAATTTTGGGGGCTCGTCGACGCATCACCACCACCACCACCGCTAATCAGCACCGCTAATCAGTACCACTGCCCGTGACGGAAGTCCTACCATTGCTTTCACCACCCATACCCTCTTGCTGTCTCTCTTTTGGATAATGCCCTAAGATCCGGCGACGATGATATGATATTGAATCAGCATCAGCAGCACCAGCGCATTAGAAATGTTCATGGATACCCTCGTCGCCCAAGCGGACGCCGTGCGCAGCGAAGTCACGTCTGTCTCGACATGCTCGCCTGCCACCGTCGCCCTCCTCAAGAGCCTGCTGCTTCCTCAAGACGGCCAAATCCCCCCTGCGACCGAAAAAAGCGCGAAGCCCCCCCCAAGGTCCCGATCGAACACGGCCCCGGCTGCCGACGCGAGAAGAGCCAAAGCCAGCAAGGCCAGCGCTGCCACCACTGCTGAGAAGAATGGGCTCTCTGCGAGGGACAAGGCCATTCTCGGGACAGATGTCGTCAATGCCACCATAAAGGCCCTGGGAGAGGCGGCAAAGGCACCCGCGCCTCCTGCGACCCCGGTACGCCGATCGACACAAGAGGGGGAGTTGGCAAAGGCGGCAACAAGAAACGCGCTCCGGCGGTCAAACTCGGCGCCCATGACCCCATTGCAGCCTCGTTCGCTCAATCGGGTATCGACATCTCCTGTTGCTGCCAGGCACGTCAGGTCGCCCTCCAAATCTGGGAATATAAACATCAATCTCCTTGCGTTGGTTGAGTGCGCCCGCGTGGCCTTTGTAGGATTGCGACATCTCTTGGACGTGGGACGGTTCGCATTCAAAGAGCTACAACTCGAAACCGGCATGTCGGCGCTTGTTGGGAAGCTGATTGCGCTGGAGCTCCATGAATCGGCCATCAAAGAACTGCGAATCCTGAAAAGGAGACTGGACGCACACGCCAATCCTGAGACAAACAAGCAGGCAAAAAGTTCCAACCCCGACCCCAAGAATGCCGCCCATGTTTTTGTCGATATACTAGACTTTGGTCAGGTGAAAGCCTCGGGTCCGGTACTCGCACTGATTATCGCCACGCAGATTCAGGTGCTGCGCATTTTATCATTCACAAAGAAACCATCTTCTGTCGAGGCAGCCATAGGTTATCTTCAAAATAAGCACATATCATCACCCATCGATCTCCTTTTGGTCTCAGCAAAGGAGAAGGGGGCCGACGTGGGGAAAATTGCGCGGCAGATGGAGGTCGTAGCCCACTGTCTTCGCCTCTTGGTCCCTGTTTTATCGAGCAGAGACGACGGTCGAGCATCTGAGTCCAAGCCAGGGGCATTTCTTACACCGGCCCTGGAACTATATACTCTGGCGTTAGAAACTCGGCTACATTGGTGGAGATTAGCAAGGCATCAAGGGGACGTTGACAAAGAAGTCATGCTCCCTCTGTCCAGATGCCTAGGCCCATATGTTGAACGGAGCCGAGAACTCAGCCGCTCTTTATATCCACGCTGTCTCCAAGTCTTCAACTCCATCTACCAACAGATACAGGCTCAGCAACTGGACCCCTCGGGAGGCGCCAAGACTCCGCTGGCTTCCATTTACCAGACTTTGGCAACGATGGCGAGAGAGTGTGGAAACCTAGCCGACGCCGTGTCCTGGGCGACCAAGCTCCGGCAACGCGTGGACCCCAAAGTCGAGTCGGTAGCCAAGGCTAGCTCCGTGGTAGCGCAGCTGCTTTCCCTGCAACTCAAAGACCCCGCAAAGTATATCGAAGACGACCAGCTCCTCAACGAAGTTCTCGCCGCCATCCAAGGTCCCTTGCGTGGAGATACCACCGAGTTGGACGAGCTCCTAACCAATGTTTGCTCGGTTCGAAGATCGGCGGTGCATTTCCTAGTTCAATTAGACAAGAGCAAAGAAGGCGGCGCCTTTCTTCCCGTTCCCACCGCGAGAGAACTCGCAGAGACATTTATTCTCCAGTGTCCACGTTTCTGTTTGCGTTGGCTTGGCAAACCCCCTGGGCCCAAGAGCAGCACCAAGGACTTTCTCCGGTACGACCAACGGCGGCAAACGCTGCTCCAGACGATTAATCTCACCATCGACTCGGCATTTTGGATGATCAAGCTGCGCTTGGATCAGACGCGGCTTGAGTGGGACCTAATGGACTCTGTCCTCAGCGACTGCACCACACTCCTCGAGTATGTTGGGAAACTTGCCCCTCCCGACTCCGAGACTTGCTACTACATCAAAATATCCCACTTCTACTATCGGCAATATAACTCCCTACGGCAGCAATCGACCGATCCGAAAGATGCAGCACCGCTCCGAGCCCTGCGTCGCTCGATCGAATGCGTAAAGCACCGGTCAACCGAGGAGAAGGAAAAGGCGCAGCTCCTTCTAAAGCTTGAATGGATGGCAGAATTGTGTAAGACACTCGGGAGAGGAGAGGAGGCTCTGGGCGCGCTTCAATCCATTCGGACAAGCTTGGTGGAGGACGGCGTTCTTGAGACCATTGCTCAAGCTCTCACAACCGAATCGCCCAAGATGGTCTGGACACGAAATGAAAAGGCAGAGAGCCTTTCCCGCACGCTGTGCTTCATCTCAAAAGCAGAGCAAGTATGGGTGGACTGGACGGCTGACTTGCCAGAGGCGCAGCAGGCTGCTGTTCTGGAGCACCAGTTGCACTTTGTCTTGCTGGGAAGCGGGAAGAATATCCAAGACCTCACGCTGGAACATCCCGTGGTTGACGCGCTCCTTCGTACCTATATCCCCACCCGTTTCCCCATCCGTAGATTTAGGGTGCTTCTTGCCCTGCTCTGTTTAGCTGTTGGGAGGTTGAATAAGTCGTCTGAGCTTCTGTCCATTGCCAAGGACGCCTCACAATTGCAGCCTCATGCTGACCATGGGGAGGACGCAGGGTTGGCAAGCTTTATTCCACACATGAAGGCTTTCTACCACTCGTTGGTGGTATCCATCGATGGCTACCGCGATCTGGACGCGTTTCGGCAATCTCTCGAAATGTGGCGGTCGATCCTCAAAGCATGCCAGGGCAAGATGGATCTTGAGAAATCAGTTGATGACGTGCCAGGCCTGCTGGTTCATCTGCAGTCAGCTGCCGACTTTCTTCGTATGAAGGGTCAGGACAACATTCTTGCCGCAGTCCTGGAGCTGGCAGCAGATATAACCAAAGTTGCAGAAGGGCCAAGTGTAGAAGACTTCATGCGCCACAACTCTTCCCTGGCCTTGCAGTACACCAATCTCGGCCAGTCACTGAAAGCCGAGCAGATTTTTTCAAGAGCCCAAGAATACGTGGAAAAGCAAGAAACAGTGCGCGGTGAGGTCGTGGCGTGCCTCCATCTCTCTTTTTCTGAGCATTTCTTTGCCATTGGCAACGTCAAGAAGGCGGAAGAACATCTTTCTGTGGCTCAGGTTGCTTTCCGGGTCGATACTTCTGTGCCTCATAAAGCCAACCGCTCTCAACGAAAACGCCTCATGGCACACGCTTCGTACCTACATTCTCTCGTTGCTCTGGAGCGAGGCGATTCTCATCACGCTCTGATCTACTCCAGAGAAAGCGTCCGTTCCCTCTTCCACGACTGGGCGAAGCTAGAGGCCCAACTGGTGCCCAAATCACCAACAGAGGAATCCTCGACTGCTAATACCAGCCTCAACATGTCGACAACCGAGGCAACGGAAGATTCTCCCTCACTCAGCCCGGGGCCTGAGTTTTGGAGTCTCTTCCATTGTCTGTACCGGAATATGCTTCGCCTCTCCACTATCTATGCTCACCTAGGCATGTTTCAAGAGACCATGTACTACGCAGAGCAAGCTCAGAAGATGGCTAAAAGCGCTGACACTGAATTTTACAAGGCACATTGTGCTACGTGGATGGGGTCGGTGTATGTGAGGGCGGCGGACCTGGGAAAGTCGCTTGATATGCTGCAAGATGCGTCCTCTTTTCTTCCGAACGATGAGCAATCCTACTCCTCGGCGGTGCTTGCTTGCCAGGTTGCCTCAATGTACCTCGAGCTCAACAACTCGGAAGGGGCAGACATCATGATCGCCAAGGCCGAGGCAATCATGGAGAACCTGGCAGCTGTGGCCACTCCTGAGCAAGCGTCTGATATTGCAGCTCTAGAAGATAAGATTGCTCAGCTGAAGATTGACGACAAGCCAGTGAGGGCCGCGCGCAAGCCTGTTGTTAGGCAGGCGCCGGCGAGGAAGTCTGCCAAGAATGCAGCCGCCGCAAAACCGAAGGCCGTTGCAGCTCCCATCCTAGTGGCTGCCGCGGAAGACACTCAGCTCGCAAAGCTGCGGGCGTCGATCCTCGTGCAAAAGGCATCGTTTGTCCTGGGTAAAAAGGAGTGGGCGTCTGCTCTTGCGCTGCTCAAGGAGGCCACACAAGCTTCCAGGCAACCCGATCTTCTTTCCATCGAGCAAGTTGCTATGGCGACCTGTCTACTGGGGTTGAGCATGGAGCAGATGGCTCGTGACCCCGTTTTTTCTGTCATTCACGATTCCACCATCTCCTTCCCTGCCATTCTGGGCCCTGCGCTCGACAAGCTCACGGTAGATCGCCCCTCGGTTGGGAAGGCCTCACCTCCTAGGAAGACGCGTAGCGCCACTACTCCAGCCCAAAAGGATAGCTCAAAGGATACGGCTTCCCGGGAGTATGTGGAGACTCTAAGGGAGGCTCAGGAGTATCTCATCGATGCTCACTCGGTGGCGACCCTCAGCGGCGACGCTAGCCTGGTCCACAGGATATCTGGCATGCTCCAGAACGTCGGTCTCTTTCTCGCAGCGACCTCAGCCAAGGGAAGAGTAGCTGTCCACTCTGTTCACACATCATACTCGGTTGAGCTGGCTCGGAATCTGACCTGGCGGCGGGAACGCAAGGCAATTATGATGGAGAAGCATGCGCCCAAGTCGGACTGGACAGACTGGCCGGCGGCTCTGAGCTCTGTGGGCCCTAAACGGTCGAGTCTGGGCTTTTCGCTCGACCTGCACAAGTTCCAGAGAGACTACATTGATATCATCCCTAAGCCATGGAATGTGATATCCATCTCTCTCAGCGACAACAAACACGATCTCTGCATCACCAAATTGCAGGCTGGCCAGAGCCCCTTTGTTATCCGTCTACCCCTAGAGCGAGCCAGTTCCCGCGACGCCGACAACGAGGTCTTCAACTTTCAGCAGGGCCGCTCCGAGCTGCTCGAGATAATCAAGATAGCGAATGACACTTGCCACAACGCTGGAGATATGAACGTTAAGGGGGCAAAGACAGCCTGGTGGGAGAAGCGGGAGGAGCTGGATGTACGCTTGAGGGACCTCTTGGAGAACATTGAGCAGATTTGGCTGGGCGGGTTCAGGGGTATTTTCTCACAGCATCTCCGGCGACCTGACGTCTTGGCTCGGTTCCAAAGGAGCTTCTTGACCATTCTGGACAAGCATCTTCCCTCGCGTCGGCAGGTCCGCGGAAAGAAGACCAAGGTGGCGGCGCAGGGTGGCGCCAAGGTGACGCTCGACCCTCGGATCCTGGAGCTGTTTATCGGCCTTGGTGACGCCGCCGCCGACGACTGCGACTTTGAAGACGAGCTGACCGACCTACTCTACTTTGTCGTCGACATCCTCCAGTTTCACGGCGAGAGAAACGCATACGACGAGATCGACTTCGATTCCATGGTGGTGGAGACTTTTGATGCGCTCCATTCCTATCACTCGGCCGCCAGAAACACTGATGGGACCGGCTCGAGCGTCCACACTATCCTGATGCTGGACAAGGCTCTGCACGCCTTCCCTTGGGAGTCTCTGCCCTGTCTGCACAACCTTGGCATCTCGCGCGTGCCGTCTCTCGCTTGCCTGCGGCGCCTGATCCTAGAACAGCGCGCCGCTGCTGGTCACTCTTCGATCAGTGCAGCAGCGTCAGCGGTGTCCTCTAATGAGGGAGACGAGCCAGCCCCGCGCCCTGCGCACCCAGACGGCCACCACGTCTCCAAGTCCTCGGGGTCGTACATCATCAACCCCTCTGCCGATCTCCAAAACACCGAAGGAGCCTTCGTCAAGCCCCTCACCACTCACCTGCCAGCCCCTGCGTGGACGCAAATTGTCAGCCGCGAGCCCACCGAGGACGAATTCGAGCGCGCCCTATCGGAAAAGGACATCCTGCTCTACTGCGGCCACGGCAGCGGCGCCCAGTACATCCGTAGCCGCACCATCCGCCGCCTCGACCGCTGCCGCGCCACCGTGCTGCTCATGGGCTGCAGCAGCGCCAAGCTGACGGACGCCGGCGAGTTTGAGGTCTACGGCCCCGTCTGGAACTACATGATGGCCGGGTGTCCGGCAGTTGTTGGCACACTCTGGGACGTTACAGACAGGGATATCGATCGCTTTGCCGGCAGGGTGCTCGAGGAGTGGGGGCTCTTGCCTCACGGCACTTTTGTCGAGAAGGAAAAGTGGACTAGTGGTATGGGCAAGTGTACCCCTGAAAGCGATAGACGGGCCGTGCCAGTTTGTAGTAGTAGTGGGAAGGGGAGGAAGTCGACGAAAACGAGCTTGGTCGAGGCGGTTGCGAGGGCACGAGGCGCGTGTCGATTTAGATATGTTACGGCTGCTGCTGTCGTGGTGTATGGGATTCCGGTGTATGTTGGGAAGTGAGTGAGGTATATGTTCATAAGAGGGAGAGGGCGTTTGATGGGGGAAGATAAAATGGGGCTTGTCATGGGTTTTGTTTGTGGTGTCTTCTTATTACTACTTGATGGAGGGAGGGGTGGATGGACGGAGTTTGACCCGTAAATTGCATGGATACATCATGAAGGGACAGGGAGTGGCTTGTTTGCCTATGTGTTATCATTACATTGCGGATAGACGGGTTCACTGTAGCCCTTGGATTTTGTCATTGGGTTGGGATGGTTGCTCTGTTGGGATGGGATGTATATACTCTCCACGAATGGATAATGATAATTTGCAACAGGGCTGGTTGAATGTCTGCCTACGTACTTGAGAGTCTGATATCCGTGATGGGGGGCATGGCGAGATGTGGTGAGATGGGGTGAGATCCATAGTTGATTAGCTGGAGGTTTAGTAACTTTGGTTGTGTTTTCCTCCGGAGGTGACAAGTCACCATTACCCCTTTTTCCCCTCATTCTATTCGCTGTCAAGTTTCAGTGTTAGCCGAGCATTATGATTCATCATCATGGTTTTGGGAAGAGGTTCTATATTTGGCCACTGAGAGGGAGGGCACCCACCCCTGTTGGAATACGCGGGCACTCACTCCTGGATGGTTAGGGTTATCTATCGTTGCTCATTTACTTCCCCCATGTCTAAGGTAGTCCTAAGACCAGACCATATGCCTAGAAGAACGACTACTATTAAAGAAACGTTGATAACATTATCGTCTTTTTGCTCTCCCCTTCCAACGATAAGGCTAACTAACGCCATAGTCTCTTCTTTTGCTTCCTCCTCACCCCCCCCCCCCCCCCCCTCAGGAGTAGCTTAAAGGCTTTTTATATATTAATTTTGGCACTCCTTCAATCTTCGATTCATTGAGGTTCCTTCCCAATACTTCTGCAGTGCTGCCGTCTTGGGCGATGAGCTCGAGATGAGCTCCAGATGAAGGGGGCGGGCGAGTATCATGTGCCTTTTCTTCTTTTCTCTTTTTCTAATCTTTTTTTGTCCCATAGTGTTGTTTCAGCGATGTGTTCTACTTTTAATAAGTTTCGGAATTAGAAACGAAGTACGGTGTTTGTGGATATATAGTAACGATGTTCATCCTGGTGGTGTTACACTAGGACCTATATAGAATCGATGACCTAGCCATGGGCTTATTTGGGCTAGTGGATTGTTACTGGTATGTCGAAACGGGAAAAGTTTGATGCTCTTGATAGTCGATGTATACTGGTTGTGCTTGCTTTGAGTGCTGACCAAGTTACCAGCGTTAAATTTGAAAACGCCTCAAGTGTCTTGAGGAGTGGACTTGCAAAGTAACAATGAAAATAGAAAGGGGGAAATAAAGTCCTGCTTAAACATCTTGTAATGAACACCAACTTCATCTCACATCCAAATTTAACAGTTTCTCCGCCTTCTTCCACCTTATGCCCCCCCCCCCCCCCCCCCAAACACCTCCTCGCTAACCATCCCGCTCTCTTCCAATTCATTCAACCACTCCAGCCCATTCACGCTCTCTAAGAACGGATAGTCAACGCTATACATGATCATCCGATCCTGCTTCGTATTTCATAATATGCATGCCAGAGGATCCAGCGACCAGTTCCCGCTGGTCGTGATCCATATGTTCTCGTCCCACACCTCCCTTAACGACCTCTCTGTGTTCCAGGTTGTCAAAGACACCCGCTCGATTCTCTGCAGTACGAAGGGTATCATCTCACCCATGTGGCCGATGATGATCTTGAGCGCGAGGAACCTGTCAAACACGCCCGACGCGAAAAGGCGCAGGATGTGCATTGCCACGTCGGCGTACCAGCTGAATCCAAACGCCAAGATGTACGTGTTGGTCCGTTTAGGAAGATTGGGGTTGTGATGATGAAAGACGCCGCGTAGAGTTTTCCCAAAGGGCCACGTCGGATGGATGTAGATCGGCACGTCTAGCGCAACCGCATCTGCCCAGAGCGGATCGAACCCCGGCCCGTCATAGCAGCCGCCGCCGCCGCCGCCGCCCCCGCTGTCGGTATGGCTGTCGACGAGCGCGCCGACGAATTTCATGTCGTCTGAGCAGGTCTGGCGGAGCTCCTTGGCAGCTTCGAGAGGGGGGGGGGGGGGGGCGTCCATGGGCAGCTCCGCGAACCTGGCAAACTGCGTTGGGTAAGCGCGGACCGCGTCGGGGCGCTGGTCGTTACTGTCTCGGCACTGCAAGGGGGACAGGTCCCCTGGCGCGTGCGAGATGATTTGCAGGGTCACCTGTCCGGCGTCCATGTCGGTGATGTGCTGCCGGCACGAGTTCGAGGAATCGCAAGTAGAGATAGAGAGGCCTCCTGGCATGGATTTGAATATTTCGGTCTGGGAATTGGGGATGGGAGCTGGCGGCGCGGGAGAGGAAGTGTTCTTCCAGGGTGATTATTGGTTTGGTCTTTTGGTGCCAGTGGTGCTTATTGATTTTCTTTGGTGTTGGAAGGATAACCTTGGAGACGCTTTTGATAGAGTTGAGGATGGTAATGATGATGGAAAGAGACGCGTTGTTGGCCATGGCCTGACCAGTGAGTGGCGAGCCGTCATAAAGACTGTTGAAGATGGTGGCATTTTGACGAACATGTATGCCGTTTGCTGGTGTCAAGGTGCTATCTGGTATGTTTTGCTGGAGTATGTACGCCGATCACCATTGACAAAATACTGACCAAAAGATACAGTATATTCCTGGAGACAATAAACAAATTCTCATGTACAGATGAGTTGGAAATTTTTTTTTTTTTTTGCTGGTTACGGACTTGGAAGGGAACTCAGGGGTAATATGCGTGAGGCTCAGCAGTAGCGGTGTTAGCATTGAGAAGATAAACTCCGTGTACATACGCTATGCTACTTGTGGGGCAGCACTGATTGACTGTTCAAGTGTTGGCAACCTTAGAGAACTTGTTCTTGTTGATAAAAACAAGTTATATAATCCTGCGAGGTTCGCCAGCTCGTAAATACGATGCTGGTTTGATCACCGGGTTTCGATATTCACCACGTCGTGCTCGGGATTCCGGCTTATATCCGAGACGGCCCGAGGTCAACGAGCAGTTCCTCTTCAGCAGTCGAGATTCAAGATCCAATGCAAAAAACTGTTCCGGTATGACTTCTCCTAACCCGAGGTACGGAGGGCGGAACGGTATAAAGAAGATCAGGCTGTTAGGAAACTATTGTGTGTACAAATAATAGGAGGTTACACGTGTTTCCGGGTCAACCCTCAGTTGTTGAAGTTAAGGGGGCAAAATAGTCCCCACAATAAAATAGCCCCTATTCGCCTCAAGGCGAGGAGGGCAAGAAACAATGCAATGCGTCAGCCGCGAATCGAACGCGGGGCCCCCATCGATGGCAACGATGGATTTTACGCTAATTAAACCACTGACGCTGGCAATTTCTCACGGATGAGAAGATTTGTTGAAGTTTTGGAGTTTAGTACTGCTATTTCACGCACTGGATAAGGGCCAGGCTATAATGGGATTAACGTTTCAGGCTCAAACTGACGAAATACCGGAGTGAATGGGGGAATACTTCAGCAGAAAAGTGTCAATATCCCCATAGCTTCTACGTCCACAAACGCACTTTAGTCCAGACTACAGGAATACAGTGAACTGGTGTAGCGGCGGATTTCTCCAAACCTTATCTGCAGCACATTGAGGCTGATAGAGCACAAAGCCATATTTTAGCAACCTCTCTCTTAGCTATCCCATAGTTGTTCAATAGAGTAGATAAGGGTGGATTTATTAACAAAACTAATACCAGACAGAATTTGAAATTTCAAGAGAATGAAACTAAAATATTCTAGATGATACGTGTATGAGTAACGAAGGTAAGGTCTGCCGACAAACGAGCGTCCTAGCTTCCAAGATCCGCCTAGTCAATCTGGATAAGGAAACACAAGATCGTACCAACCGAAAGCGAACCAAAACGAGCGTCCTAACTGCCATCCAAGAGTTCCGAATGCCCGCGTCGTGTCCTTCTCTTCCCTGATAGACGACGGAAGAGCCTATCCTAAACACCCATGGATTAACATATGTACTCGGTCCGCACCCCATTTTCAAACCATCGCTCCTTTCCCGTTCCTTTTGCGAGCGGGCCAGGATACCATCCGTCAGCATACTGCGATAGGTTGACATATGTGTGTCGTTGCAAGGATCACACATCACACAAGTCTCCAACCAGCGAATCATAGCTCCGCCAGTTCAGCCGCATCAGCGGCGGTCTTTGGCCAGCCAGAAGCTTTAGCATCAATCAATCACCGAGTTCAACCCATTGTTTGTCAGGCCGCAGCAGACGCACAGACCAAAGCCGACTCATGGAATAAAAGCCCAGACTCTCTCTCTTCAATCTTTTGCTTACTTACAATGCACTTTTTTTTCAAAGTCGAACGTGATTATGTCTCGGTCCGAGGCACCTGAATTCCGCTATCGCCAGCCGCGTATGGATCACGTCGAAGACGTTGAGAAATACGTCCCGGGCGGCTACCACCCCGTCGACATCGGTGATGTGATCGGCACTGACGACAAGCGATATGTAGTTATTCATAAGCTCGGCTTCGGCGGCTTCTCAACAGTCTGGCTAGTTCGTTCGTGCCGTGACATACTCTACTTTGCACTCAAGATCCTCTGTGCTGACCTTAGCGATGTCAACGAGCTGCGAATCCTCCACCATCTCAGAGGCGTCGTCGGTCCTGGGCATCCAAATATCGTCACTTTACAGTACTCATTCAAAGTCAAGGGCCCCAACGGCGAGCATTACTGTCTCCTTTTCCCTGCCCTGGGGCCGAGCCTCCACAACTTGCATGTCGCCAAGAACCTGTCTGACCCTGTGCGACATGGCGTGTGTCAACAGATTGCCAGTGGCGTGGCATTCCTTCATAAACAAGGTATCTGCCACGGCGGTAAGTACAATCTAGCCCAGCTTTGGTTCGTTCACAACTAAATGAGGTATCATCCCAGATCTTACCATGTCCAATGTTGTCTTTGAGCTTCCAGACATCAGGTTCGATGTCTCCGACTCGTCTATACAAACTTCTAGGCCCCATAAAGGCCGAGAAACTCGCATTACCCAACGGCTCGTACTCACCACACGCCCCAAAGCAAGTCACCCAGACCCCCGATCTCTCAGGCCTGGATCGGTCTTTACTCCTGCACATCCGAATTGTCGATTTCGGACAGGCCTTCTTCGTGAATCATCCACCCCCTTCGCTAGGAATCCCTATCCAATACTTTCCTCCGGAACTCTGTTTCGGCCTTCCCCCTTCGGCCGGAAGTGATATTTGACACCTCGCCTGCGTCCTGTATCAGGTCCACGGCATATCCTATTTATTTCCTGCAATTTTCCCGATATTCGAGATCCTCATCGGCACTGCCTTGGGCGTACTAGGTCCGCTGCCCCCGCATTGGAAGGGTCGGTTCAAGTTGGATCAATATGGTTACCAGGAATAGGGACAAGTTGAAAAGAGCAACAAACAAGAACCGTTGTGGTGGTTTGAGGACGAAGCTCGCAAAGAGTCGATGAACGCCCGGCTTTCTGAAAAGGCACCACATCTCTCCGCCCCTCAGCGGGCGGAATTTGCCCAGCTTCTCCTAGAGATGCTGGCATACGAGCCCGAGAAGCGACTGTTGGCGGTCGACGTGGTACAGCGTTTGAACTCGGCGACTTTTTTTTTTTTTTTTTTTTTTTGATTATGACAGAGTGGTTTGCCGAGCCCCGAGGACAATGGTGAGTCCTAGTCGAGAGTTTGACTCACGGTAGCGCGCGCCGGTCTACAAGACAAACAGATAGCCGGTGATGCTATTTATACTGCTGTTGATCGGGAAATGCAGAGACGGATGCCATGGTGGTTATGGAGGCTGGAGCAAAAGGTTTGCTTGTAAGTAGCTTTAAACAATGGGACACTACTCCGTACACTAAATGAATTTAATCTACCTTTTTTTTTTTCTTCTCCCCAAGATTTCAGTCGTTGCCTCTGTGTCTAGATCCCAGTCTTGGCTTAGAAAACAATTATGATCTTTCTAGATAGAGATAATCGGTTGATAGAGACTTTCAACCCAACAGACGAACGAGCTTCCTTTGGTATGCCCGTTGTCAACGTTGAACAGTTTCCAGGTTGGTTCGACGTCGCGGATCGGGTGGATCTAGCAAGAGCTAGAGTCACACCAACAAGGCTACATGTGTATCTGCAGCCCGTGGCCGCCTCGTATCACGGCCTTGCTTCAATAGACAACATTCGCTACGCGTCATTTATCCGCGATCCTGTGAGAGCGTAGGCGTGGTGGGACACGTAGGAGGCTGCTGACCGATGGAGTTGTGGTTGTAGCGAGGGGATAGGGAAGACGAGACGGAAATGAGACTTGGTCCAATTTGGAACGAGTTCCGGAGAGGATCCATGATTTGGCCTGGTGATTCAGCAGGAAGCCGAGGAGGCGTTGGCGATGGGGTTGCAATCATGATGATCTACAGGGCCTCATGTTGCGGGTTCTGGTATTCCGAGCAAGCTTACCGGCCGCTCGTCCATCGCACCTCTTCCGCGCTGACCCTCCACTCCGCCAACTATGCCCTCGCAGACACTGAGATCACGTACCGCCAACCCCCAACCCCCAACCCCCAAACCCCCCCTCCCCTGAGTCCTCCACCTGCCCACGCCCGAGTCATGGCTCGGCCAACTGTGCAGGATGTCGGAAGGGTAGAAATAATCTAACTTGGAGACGCTCGTCAAGTCAGAATTGGGGTTCCAGGGTCAATGGTTATTTATCATTCTTTACGTGGCAGTTACAGAACGTTCATTCCTAGGTAGAAATTATTCCTTCGGAGCCTTGTGGTAGAAGATTGATGAGAAGCAACGTTGGTGTTTGGTCGTCGTCCGACATCGTCCCACGAAAACCCTGGCTCCTTCTAATCGTGACATGGTTGGCGGGGTTGGGGTGGCAAGGGTAGGGGGGAGGGGGGGGGGGAGCTAGGTCTTCTTCCAAACCTGGGCATTGTTAATTGCCATCATGGTCCCCTACTTGTCTCATTGATCTTTTCACGGCGTCAGAAGTCTCGCTTGGAAAGGGACAAGGCCCTTCAATTTCTAGCCGGCTTGTGCGTGTCCTCGGACAGGATACCGTTCAATATTCTCCCTGCCTGCTTGCCTGGACATTAGCCAGAGACCAGAAGACCTTGACGCCACCTCACCAACAACAAAAGCCCCTCGATCATCTGCCTCGAAGACACTACAGCCTGAAGCTGCCGCCATTCCTCGCCATGTAGCCATAACCGCAGCGCAGACTTCAGGAACGCCGCCAAGCGCGTAGTGGACTTCTTTCAACCGTTAGGACTATAACGGCATGAAAGAGCGATTGCAGGGACTCCTCCCAAAGATCGATAAGCCTGTGCTTGTGCGCCATGCCAAGAATATCATGGGCTAAAAAGTCGCTATAACCTAGCCCTTCTCGGCGGGCCAGTATTAGATAGATCTGTTTTAAAATGATTGTTAAGGACAGTAGTTTAGTTATTGCTAAAGTTCGCTTGCCCCAGAATTCTAACACTGTCACGATGCCGACCTTAGGTCTGGGTAAATAGATGTGTTATTAGACAAAGAGAGGGAAAGTTACTGAAGACTCTGTCAACGTGGTTAAATACGTCGCGTTGACACCCCTGCCCGCCTTGGCGTCGCCCACCGCTCGCTTGTGCATCTTGGTGCCGTGACAAACACCCTACTTACAGGTAGTAAGGAAGATAAATAATACTCTATTGCTTGCGAAGATGCTTCAATAACCTTTATAAAGCAAAAGATTCCCATTATTATTATTCTTCATATATATGTTTATAAAAGCCCCGCGTTCTAACTTGCTACTAATACCAATGCCATTTATATTGCTTTTAGAAAGTTTTATAAAAATACCCTAACTATAGGATATTGAATTTAATATATACAATTTACTAGTAAAATACTTTTCTCATTATATTGCCTATAAGATAAGGCAGGTACGCCTGATCAAGGTGGTCACAATGGGTGCAGCAAGTAGGGCGAGCAATGACTGACAAAGGTATAGACTTCAACCTGGCCCTCGCAGAGAGAGGTGGGCGAGGGCCACTGCTTATATACAGGGTGGGAAGACTGAGCTCCCTGGTGGATGTGTGTGGTCACGCCACGGTGTGGCTTTATGGCTTGCGAGGTGGTGCGTGCGCACAGGTGGGTGTGTGTGTTGGGGGGTGCTCCTTCCTTATATTGTTCAACCTGGTAACTTTTTTATACTAAAAACAAAGACTTGTAGAAAAAATTGAGGATCCCGTCCGCTCTTTCATATAAATAAGCCGGCGATCGCCAGACTAGTAGTTGGGTCCCGTGACGACCAGCGAATCCCGGGTATTGTGTGTTTTTTTTTTAATTTTTTTTTTTTACTTTTTTTCTCTTAAATTTGTTTGTTGACATTACCCCTATTTTATTTATCACGCTGTTGTTGGCGTCTCCTTTTTGGTTTGGCGGTTGAGATGGCTGGCTTTCTGGCTAGCACTTTGTCTTGAGTTAGTGAGACGTGATGGAAAGCATGTGTCCGTCATCATGTTTGTCCGTCATATCCCTCTTAGAACTGTGTGTTGACTCGGCGTTCTATTCACTTGAGAGGCGGGTCGCTTCGAGTTACCACGAATCATCACTTGAAAGCCCTTGACAAAAACTGACGTTGAGTTAATAAATATATACGGGTATCAAATGATTACACATTAAGTCCATGCTGCATTACACATTCCAACAAAATCCCTTCCTCCCCCACTCGTCATGTTCAAGTGTCCTATCATTGGCAGCTATAACCTAGTCGCGAAGGATCGCTCCCGTCGCTTTATTAGGGACGCCTCGCTTACGTATCAATAAGTACGGGGAATACTGTTCCGATTATTGCGTGAACGTCCCGTTTGCGGGTCGGGCACCGCGATCAACGGAGACTTCTTGGCTTTGAGCCGCATGGCGCGAGTCACCAACCCTGGAGCTCCGACTCGCAGCTCCGGCTGGTCTGGATCGGATGTCTCTTGTCGATCGGCAGGTTCAGAGTCGAAATATAATGGCGGCGGTGGCAGCGAAGCGCTGGCTAGCCCGGCTTGTCGTGGTGCATAAGCTGGGGGCAAGTTTTCTTGGTCATCTTCAGCATAGTCCCCGAGGTCTATTGATACTCGCCGGTGCAGGGGGAGAACGATGCCGCTTGCAGACGTGCCGTTTGCTAGAGCCGGGACTCCGTTCTCTACTCCTGCAGGAGGCGCTGTTCGGGTGCCACCGTCGACGTTGCTGGTCGCAGTAGGACCGTTTGGCAGTCCCGAATCAGCGCCAGGCCTATCCGCACTTTGCGCAGCAGGCCCAAGCGGCTCTGCGGCAGTGACCGAAGCTCTCGAAGATCTCAGGCCTTCTTCCATCTCCATCGCCGGCTCAGTGACACCAACCAGAGCATCGACTTTTTCCAAGTTTTTCCGAAACTTGAAGTCCACCTCTCGTAGCCCTGTCCCCCTGATAGCGCCATCATCTTTGAGCTGTGGTGTGAGCTTTGCTATTGCTAGGGCGTCCAAGGTTGCTGTCCAGGTCGGCACGCTGTAGATGTAGCTCAGTAGTCCCAGAATAGCCAGAACGTGGAGTCCGAGAACGACGCTGGTACCAATCATGGCCGCCATCGTGATGGAGAACTTCCGATATTCGATTCCCGAGTTGTTGAAAATCAGGTTTGCCGTGCGGAGATTGCGTTCCCCGACAATGGCAGTTTCCATCAACGCCTTGTTTGCAAAGTACATGCCTGAATCCAGGATGGCGACCGAATCGATTACCGAGCCGCACCACGAGCAACTCTGCTCGGTCAACAGCATCGCTATGAAACCTTGAGCCAGTCTGTTGTGCCAATCTATTCCCGGTGCTGCCGCTGCAACCGCACGACAGCTATCAAAAACTTCTTGTCCAGAAGGCCCTGAGTAGCCATACCTATCATCGTATATGTTGCTGTATTCGTAGACGCGGCGAAACGGCAGCATGCTGGGGCACAGTAGCGCTAACGTCTTGGCGAGTTCGCTATTCTGGTCCGTGATGTTTTTTGCGATGCTGAAGAAGGAGCCCTCGCCAAAAAGGGAGAGCAGGGTCAGCAAAAGCGGCCCGGGGGTTGGAAGTGTTGCGCCAGTGCTGTTTGCCGGATGGGTCGCGTTGCCATAACTCTGCGGAAGATCATCACCCAGGTCTGGGTTTATGTTGCGTAACTCATCATCATTGGTAAATCTAGAAAATTAGTTGGTTCCGCGGCCAAGAAATGGGTCTGATAGAGACGAGCTGGGATGAAACAGCCGGACTTACAATCGTTCATCAATCTTCTGATCGTCGGTGAACCCGGCCTGGGGGGGCTCGACAAGCAGCGGGCCGGCCTTCCCTCCGTTATAGAAGCTAGGCAGCTCGAAATATCCAAGGGCTGTATTTCCGATGCAGTGAACGCGCTGCTCGGCATAGCCGTTACCCTGAGCCGGACGATAGACCCAGAGATGTTCCCTGGCAGTTTGCATAGTCTTCACACCCGAGCGCCATGGGCTCTTGGCGCTCTCTCCTTGAAAACAAATGTGGAACATGAGGTTTTCGTTTGAATAATCAAATTGCCAATCCCAGCCCTGCCCCGGACAGGCTCGAGGGGGGGTGTTGGAGAGGGAACAGTTGGCAGTGCTGGACATGCGCAGAGCGTGCTGGCGGTGCATACCCGTCGTGGTGTTGGCTGATACCGCCGTTGCATAGTAGCCGCTGTTAGGGTACCTGTTATCGCCATTGTAGCCATCGTAGCTCGAATCTCGCTGGGCATTGGGCCGCCACTCATTGGGGTGAGAGCCGATGATTGCCTGTCTTGTCTTGTCGATGACAACACGCTGGTGAAGGGTCGAAATGGCCTCAAGTGACGGGTCGATGCCGACCTTGAGGCTGTTCCATTTATTTGTAGGATGGTAGTGGATGCTGGAGCGATCACTAGGCAAGCCATCTGTCCAGTTATTCGACAAGTCTTCCCCGAGTGGTTGCGCACTCGGGGCACGACTCAGCTCCGTATGCAGCACTGCCGTGCGTACGATGGGCAGGACCAGCGCTGTGCCGACAAGTATGATCCAGACAGCAGTAAGCTTTGCAAGGCGGGGGCCATAAATAATGTCACTCGATCCAAGGAATGTTTGGTCGGCGAGGGTGAACAGCTGGGCTGCGTTTAATGTCTGCTTCGCTGTGGTTCGTTGTGAAAATACGACGGCGGCTCTGGCGACCAGTGCATAGATGACGGGCAGCGACACCACGGTAGCCAGGATATTTATCACCTCCAGACAATAGGTTGCAGAGGTGGTGATGTCGGCATCTTGTTGTTGGATTCCCAGCACGTCGCCCGTGTCATACTTGGATCTGGAGGACGTCCTGACTACCCAGAACGGCTTGTACGCCTGAAGACATGTGAGAACCCAGGGGATGATGAGGACGGCAAGATACAGGACGGCGATAACGGCTGCCGTCCGCCGGTACCGGACCAGCGGCGGAGGAGATGACCGAGGTGTTGGCATGTTGAGTTCCCTTGGGTGTTGATGATCAAGGAAAACCAGCCAGAAAAGGATCTTGACATTATGTACGCCATGTGGAGGCCCCTCTCCCACGATGCGGAGGTGGGGGAGACGGAGGCCTGAGGATTGGAGCCAAGTAAGGCTACTCGGCACGCAATGCTACCCTGAAGTCTGGTCAGCAGATTACCATTTGTAGGGAAAACCCACTTATCTGCCCAGGTTGCCAGGCAAGCCAGGTACCAAGGATCCCAAAATCCAGATGGAATGTTGACCAATGATCACAGCCCCTGTTCGTGTTGGCTTTGCTGGCTGTCTTGGCTTTCGGCTACTTGTAGTAGGTCACATCACATTATTATATATGATCATATACGTAGCGACGACAAGTCACTCGTACATGTTGTCATGTCATGGCCTGAAGAGGAAGGTATCTGACTGAATACGGATCTGTATGCTTTTATAGGCCATGGGCAGGGATAAAATCCTTCGCGAAGCATACCCGGATTATCGACGAATTGGGTGGGTGGATGGCATGTTCGATATAAGGCTAGATCCAAGCTCAAGATCTCCCGCGATCTCGGACTTTAATTTTTATAAACCCCTGTCTGGCTAATAATATTCTTTCTTGTTAGTATATACGCATCCACTTTGCACTTGTGGGAGGGAGACTGGAGTACTAGGAGACACTCTGGAGATGGAACCACTTCCTCACTTAGCGTTAGTATAATAGCATAAATTGTCGATGGAGTTAGTAGTTGCTCGTGGGGAAACGGGTGTCTCAAGAGCCAATGATAATTGTTGAAAATGCTACGTTTGGTGTAAAATGGGTCAAGTTTGTCATGACAGTAAGATCTCCAAATGCAGTCGGCTGTGAAAGCGTAGTAGGTATGAATAACGACGTCCATGATTAATCGAATGGTCTTGGAAATCGCTCACGGAAAAAGGGGTGTCTCAGGAGCCAGTGGGTGGAGTTCAAACCGCGAAGTTTTTTACCGTATGGAAATGCTCATGATATTAGATAAGAATCTCCAAAACGAACTTGTCAAAGTTGAAGAGAAAAAAAAAAAAAGAAAAAAAAGAACAAGGTAATCGCTTCCTCGCGTCGGCAGGTAGCTCTTTATGGGAGCGGGGAGAGACGATCTCACCTGCCCTACCTGCCCGTCAAACTGCGGCCCAAGCCGCATCCAGGCTTGCCAGGGAAGGAAAGACCGATTACTATCTATCGATCACTCACTGATGAATTGTCTTGGCGCTGACTGACTGACAGACAGCTGCAAGATGATCGTTGGCATCCCGAACATGGCTTAGTGCGTTGTGGCTTTCTTTCAATCTGCCACGTGGTTCCCTGTCGCATTTTGTGGCTGGCCCCTGTGGCGCTTTCTCCAACCGAAACCGCCCATCCCGTCATATCCCGCGGCGGGTTGGGGTTCGGTCCCCGCATACGCATACGTGCATTTGTTCATCAATGGCGCGGGGAACCCGAGACGTCGTTAACGCTTGAGGGGAAAATGTGGACATAGGGGGGTGGTTATAAATCCTTTACCAAAAGAAGAGAAATAAATAAATACCAAATACCAAACACCAAACACTAACAACACAACATCAACAATCAACAATGGCAACGAATGGTGGTGAGACGTCTGCAACCCTCGGCGACAACAAATTTGTCAGACATAAAGTACAGTACGACAATTACAACACAGTAAATCCTATCTAAACCAAACATGAGGATTACTTCCTTGCAAGCACCGACTGACTGACAGTCTATCTACCTAGCCTAGTTCTTGACATTTATATACAGTATAATGATAACAATACTCCCCCCACACCATGAACCCTTCTACTTCAGCCTCTCGACAAACTCAACAACCCACTCGCCGCTCCGCCGAGAAGATTATTCCTAGCTAGCCTCTCCCCTCCGTCCGGATCCCGTTGTTGGCGCGGGGTGCTCGCCCTGCTCCCCGGCACCGAGACAGCAGTATGCCAAGTCTTCAACCTTGGCAGCCCGTCGTCCTCGTCCTCCCTATGGCGTGCGCGGGGCAAAACACTGTGATCCCGCATCCCCATATCATGATCCTCTTCCTCCTTGGTCGACTCTGATTCCTTCTCTGGCAGATGTCTCTCCTCGTCTATTACTGTGTCACTCGATCTCCTGACCCTTTGCTGTTGCTGTAGTTGCGTCTGCGCGAGCGCCTCCCGCCACGCAGCTGCTGCGACGCGCTGCAGCGGTCCATTGTCATTGCTGCTGGCGCTGCTGATGCTGCCGAAGCTACTGCTGCTGGAAACCGGCAAAGAAACCGGCAGCGGCCGCATCTGTAGCCGTTCGAGTGGTACGTCTGTTTGCCCAGTGCGGACCTTGTAGTGGGCCAGCCCGAGGCGGAGTCGGAGGATCTCTGCTTTCTAAATTATACAGGACGGGGCCGGGCAGTCAGTTACTTTCATCGCGTCTAGGAAAGCTTCTCGGCGGGAGCAGGATTAAAAAGAAAAAAGGATGATATTTACCTCTCGTGCTTCCTCACGCGTCAAAGTCCTGGGCCGGATCGGCCGTGCAGCCACCGCAGGAACGCCAAAATCCGGCTCGGTCAGTGTTGTGGCCTGCGACGTGTCGATTCCCGAGGCGTCAAAGATGGAGGATGTATCGTCAGCAGGCGACGCGGAGCGTGTTCGATCGGATGAAGGGGAGCATTGTCGTAGTTGGGGGGACTATTTGGTAGGTAATGGGGTTTTGTCAGCGACACCGCGTCTCTGTCAAGCTGGGTAAGGAATGGCGAGTTGGGACAAGACGAACGGCTGGATCTGCCTTGACACCGTCGTCTGCTTCGTGGGCGGATGTCTCGTCAAGACATGGCCGCTTGGAAGCTGGTTCGCCTACATCAGCACGAACTGGGGCCATTTGCTGAAGCTGGCGCTTCCTGCCCAGCTCCTCCTCGATGTTGACCGGAGGAAGAAGCCCTGGCAATGGGGTAGTTCGGAGCTGAGAGGACGAAGGAGGTGACGTGACGTGGTTGGATGGCTTGTTGACCAGCTGTTGCTTTTGCTGGTGATATGCAGCTGCTGGTGCTTTGGGCGAAGCAGATGCGTTTGGATCAAGAGCAGCTAGGACACGTCTCTTTGAGGGCGACGAGGGGGAGACGACGCCCATCTTGTAGCTGTAAAAGTTAAGTCGCGGGTAGTTGCTGCTGCCGCTCCCACTGGTGCTGGGTAACTGTCTTCTATATAAATATATGGAGCTGCTGCCACACACGCCCCGAGGATAAGGATAGGTAGATGGGTTGGTTGGTTGCACGAGAGAACAAACACAACAGAAAAAAAGAAATCTGGAACGCGAAGAGGAACACAACAAAACTAGACAAACGTGGTTGGGTTCTCGGGATGTCTTGGAGTGGTGGAAAGTAGTCGCGGTGGAAACCCGGTCGGTCGCGTCTCGTTTCGTAAGTGGGACAAATAAAAAAAGCAATGGTCAAGTCGCGAACATTCAAAAGAAAATGCCACTACCTCAAAGAGGAAAATGGTACATAGTCTTGGGTGGTCTAATTTCGTCCCCTAATAGCACTACCGTCAGGGGGCTACTACGTAGTAATTCAGCGGAGCGTCTTTCAGGCTTGTGTAGCGCAACCCATGTGACGAATGTGATGGTGTAGCCGTCTTGGCACTTGAAATTCGGCTAGGAGCAATCGGCAAGAGTGGAGATTCAGGGGTCTTAAAATGCATCCACAAATGCCCACAACGCGCTGACGAACACGACCCCGCATCGTTTTCAATGCATCTCCACCTAGAGTAGTATAACTATGAAGGATGCAAGGCACAAACAAAGGCAATAAAAACATGTGCTTAACTCATGCAGCTGTCCGACCCCTTCCTCGGAATCTACCGAGGCAAGGTTGGCACGCCCAACCACAAACAACACATCCTTTGTGCAACAATAGGTAGGTTCTTGTTCAGGCTATCACCAAACAAGAAAAACATATCAATCTTTCCATCAGAGGAAAGGGAATCGAATCTGATTTGAGAACTAAAAACTAGAGTCACGGGTATCAATCACCCCTGCCTGCCCGCCCGCCTTTCCTTGCAATACATGTTCCTCCCACCAAAACTCCCTCCCGAGTACGAACAGGGCCGCCATCAAGTGGTAGGCCATCTAATTAGTAGGGATATGCGCAGTGGCAAAAAGGAAAAGAGGCAAGAGCAGGGGAAGAGTAACATGAAAAAAGATAGCAAGAAAAATGAATACAGAATGACATATGGCACGAGAGCCACGTTTCGCTAGTGACATGACAACCAACGTCTAGCTCACGTCCCAAACGAAAAGAAAACAATAGAACCCCACCCCAAATAAATACCAGTTACCCTTGACCAAAGAACGCCATGACGAGCTCCTTTTAATGGCTTATCACCCCATCCACACCGATGTTTGTGTTCATAGTCATTACCTTCCCATCTCTGTCGTAGATCTAGCCTCCCTTACGCGTCCACCATTTCCTATACCATCGTGCCCTCCAATGTAACGCCAGGTGAACTGTGCAAACGATGCCCATGCATATATATCCAGAAAGCAAATATTTCTCAGGCTGTGTCCATTGAGTAGAGCGACGTGTCGAGCTGGAACGGTTTCGAGAAGTCTGTCGACATGTCATCGAACCCCGAGAACGGCATCGACTCGCTGTCCATCTCGAATCCGCCCATATGGACGCTATCCATATCGAGAAGCAGATCCGTATCGATGGGTTGCCAGTTGAGATCGATATCGAGATTAGCCCCCTCCGGAATATCACTGTTGGGCTCCGACGCTCCGCTGTCCTTGCTCGACTCGGGTGTGTCATTTGGCGTCACAGATCTGTAAGCCGTGAGGTCCGAGAACATGGTACCCGTAAACGACTCCATGGGGGCAAACCCGGCAAACAAATTCTGGGGATCGATTGTCGAGTTCGCCCACGGGTCGTCCATAGCCGCCATTTGAGGTACTTCTGCGTTGGGACCAGGCAGTTTGACTTCACCGAGCCTCGGAGTATGTTCGCTCTTGATCGGAACATTCCTGCCCGGTGTGCCCGTACTCTCGACTACCTTGCCGCCTGTCGTGCTAGCCTGCCGTCTCATAGACGCATCCCGAGACATGGGGGTTGCCGCTGAATCCGGCTTGCTCATTGGCGTCTGGCCCTGCCTGGATTGGCTGACGCTCATCGGAAGGGCCGCAAGGTGCGCAGCATCTTGGTTAGTGGCCTTGGGGGGTGCCATTGGATTGCCTTGAATATCCAAACCTAGACTCTGAGCCAGGTTCTCATGCACAAACTTGAAGGGATCCTCATTCGGCTTGACGTGGTCCTCTAGATGGTGAGCGTGAAGAGCCTCTTCGGTCTGAAAACCTGGACTGTGCATCTCGCAGTCGACATCCGGGCACGGGTACATCTTGGGCTGGGGCTTTGCCGGCTCTGGCTGCTTCCGCTTGACGTCAGGAGTCGGCGGTTTGATCTGAGGCGAGGCCCCCGGTCCCTGCTGGAGGGCGGGGGACGATGCCGGCGGTACAGCCGTCTTGACTCTCTTTCGGGGTGGGGGCGGATTCAAGCTGTCTTGGGTCACACGCTGATCGCTCAAGTAGATCGGCTGTCCCGCGTGCGACTTTTGCAAGAAGGGGAAGGGGGGTTGGGTTGTCGTTGGCGCAGCAGGGGGCTGTCCAGGCTTCCCGCCCGGTCGGTTCTGCGCCTGCTTGAGAGCTTGTGTCTGCTTCTCAAGGTTCGCCGCACTCAATGGGGCCGGCTGAGGAGGGCGCTGGCCTGCCGGCTGATTCGCCAGCTGTTGGCTTGCCTGCTGGCCAGTGGCGGCGCCACTCTCTTGGGCCGCCTTTGCAGCAATCCCTGCGTCTTTGAGCATGTTCTCCATCATGTTGCTGAACCCATTCAGTTCATCCATCGACATTGAAAAGGACTCCTTGAGCATCGACATCTTCTCGCCATCCGAAAATTGCCGAACAACTTTGAAGCGCTGCGCTAATGTTAGCAAACTCGATCAAGTTAAGTGGAACGTGCAAGTGATTGGAACATACCGCTCTAAAATACATCCTTGCACGCGCATTGTCCTTGGTAAGATGGTACCATCTAGCCAATCCCTTGCCCAGTTTCCCCATATGCCCCGCCACAGCGACAATCCTCATCCGCATCTCCTGGTATTGTGCCGGCGACAGGTCTAGCGGTTTCTCGGCTTTCGTCATCATGAGCTGATGTGAAAACTTCTGCTCCTCTCCACCTATCTCCTTCAATTTCTTGACCTCGTCGTCCGTGGCTTGGAATGCTTGCTGTTGCTGACGGCTTCGAGCTACCATTGCCTCGTACTTTTCTCGCTGTTCCTGGGGTAGCCTCGCGAGTTGTTCGGCACTGAGCTGTGGGAGGGGCCCCTGAGCCGCAGGGTGGTTGTCTTGTTGGGGACGTTGGAAAGACCGGGATGGGGGCCGCTGTGTAGCAGCATTGTTGGCCTGGGAAGATGCCTCAACCATGTCGTCCGAGCTAGGGCGCTTCAAACTCTTTGAGGTTGTCGCGGGCGACGGGTTGGAAGGAGCAGGCCGGCTTTGCGACATTGTCCGGGTGTTCTGGGGATTCGAGGAGGCTGATGGAGGGGGTTCTTGCTCATGAGGACCTGGAAGCTTCTGCTGAGGGGGTTGGCGACCAATCGGTTGTGGTCCAGAAGCTTTTACTCCTGGTTGAGTTGTGGGCGATAGCGGAACCTGGGGCATCGCCTTGGGGCCTCCAAGGCTTACAATGTTATTGCCCTGGGGTTGATTGTTTTGAGCTTCCCAGTATTTCTTTGCGTAATTCTCCTCCTTCATTCTCCTAACCGCTAACCGAAGTTGTTCGATGCTCATATTCTGATACTTTGGGTTCTTGCGAAGCATCTCCACCTCTTGCTGGGCGACTTGAGCATACTGGGGAGGCATCGAAACCCCGGGGGGCAATGATGGCATTTGACCTGGAGGCCGTTGAGGAACATTGCCAGGTTGCACTCCTCCAGGCATTGCTCCTCCTGGCAGAGCTCCTGGTTGTTGTTGTTGTTGTTGTTGTTGTTGTTGTTGTTGCTGCTGCTGCTGTTGCCTCATCATCTTACCCCTGTTATCCAAGAAACTTTTGAATTGGGCCACTTGAACGTTGAGTAGTTGCTGCCTCATATTCCCTGGTAAAGCATTGTTGCTCATCCACGCTTTGAGCTGACTCCATTTCTTCGTATCGGCTGGTACATGCTGCGAAAGCTGGAGCAAAATCTGGTTCGGGATATCCATGCTATCTACCATCGCCGCAGTTTGGGGGTTCTGATTCATCATGCTCAGCACTTGCGCCTGGCTAAGCTGCTGCTGCAGTATTTGTTGCTGCTGTGCCTGCTGCTGCTGCTGCTGCTGCTGTTGCTGCTGCGCCTGTTGTTGTTGTTGCGCCTGCTGCTGCTGCTGCTGCTGCTGCTGCTGTTGTTGTTGTTGTTGTTGTTGTTGTTGTATAGACATGCCTGGTTGAGACGTGGGTGGCATCGCAACGTTGGGTTGTTGAGCAGCATTGGCCATGACAAACTGGTTGGCGTTGTTCATCGGGCCTCCTTGGAGCGGCCCAGTCATCCCAAGCATCTGGGTTTGTTTAGGAGTTTGGAGTCCAGTGCCCTGCATTGATATGCGTTGTTGTTCCTGCTTCCACTGCGCCATCACGCCCCGCAACTTCTCTTCCTCGATACGGGCCCCTGGAGGCATATTGGCCATCATTGCAGCCATGGCTGGGTTATTCACGTTGCCCTGCATAGACGGCGGCCTGGGGTTGGTCTGGTGGCTGAACTGGGGATTGAGGGTTGCTCCCATTTGTGGATTACCTTGGTTCATAGGCGGTCCGTTGACTTGGCCCATCGGCACCGGCGCTCGCATCGGTGCTGTCAAGGTATTCATGGCCGGACTCTGAGAAGTTGTCGGAGGACCAGCGAGCCCTCCAGGTTGGCCCTGCATGGGTCGGTTCAGCGCCTGTGCTCTTTGCTGAGCTGGGGGTTGAGGCGGGAACGGCTGTTGCATTTGAGGCGGCCGTGGCGTCTGGCCCGGGCCCGGTTGCACACCCGGAGTGCCTTGTGGCGGTATGCCGCCATTCAAGGCGCCTGGGGTAACATTCCGGCCAGGACCCGAGCTAGCCGGCACCACTACCTGCCCGGCCTCCTGCGCCATCATACCCATTGCCTGCTGGTTGCGAATGGTCTCTAGATTCGGAGGGAAGAGCTGGCCGTCCACAGCGCCTGGCTGTTGACCGAGGGGGTTCATCATGCCTGGGTTCATCTGTCCCGGGTGCTGTGGCTGTTGATGAAGGTTCGGTGGCAAACCTTGCTGCTGCTGTTGGCGTGCCTGCATAATACGTCGTGCAATTTCTTGCTTGTGTAGACTAAATGCCTGGTTTTGAAAGTAAACCATTGCGGGATCTCGATGCGTCGCCTGCATCTCCGCGATTGTATTGGGGTTCATTTTTGACTGCACAAGCGCTCGGACCTGATTCTTCTGGGCTTCAGGCGCCTGGGCGGCAAGTTGTTTCGCGATCTCGTTCACTTTTTGCCTGTCAAGAGGAGAGAGTTGTTGGTACTCGACAGGCATGCCAGGCATGACTGCTCCTTGCCTTGGCTGGGCCATAGACATTTGGAACTGGCGCTGATCCGGTCGATTTTGAAGCATCCCTGGATTTCCCATGCCCATGTTCATGCCCTGCGGTTGTTGTGGCAATGGCGAAACCTGCATCGGGTTCTGGAGGTGTTGGAAGCCATGTTGAGGCTGCTGCCCCAAGCCCCTTGCGACCATCTGATTCATCATCATCTGTTGGTGCTGTTGTTGCTGCTGCTGTTGGTGCTGTTGTTGGGCTTGTTGAAGCTGGGCCTGTCTTGCAGCATCGGCATTGAGCTGGTCCTGAAGCTGCGGGGCAAATTCCCGTCGCCGCTTGACCATATCATTGGTGGTCATTGCAATTTGCTGCTCGTAGGTTTGCTGCGCCGATGTTAATGGACTATGTCAAGGAATCAGAATTGGGGGGAAGGGTCTTACTCTATCTGGTGAGTTTAGAAAACTCTTTTTCTCAAGATCAATTCCTGCCAAGGCTGCTTTTTGCCAATCGGTCTGGGGCATGGCTAATATTATGTTTGTCACCCTGCAAGACGTGGTTAGCCCAGGTAGGATGAAAGCAAACCACAAAAGGACAAAGGATGTCTTTCATCTGATGCATGTGGGCTTGGGTGGTGGAGCTTACAGAGTGTGAGCCTTAGTGTACCGTTCCATGATTTGCATTGAACTCTGCCAGGACCCAGTGGCACCGCCCATACTTTGCATAAGGCTTTGGTAGATGAAATTGTTGAGCTGATTCCGTTGTTGATTCGGCTGTTGTTGTTGTTGCTGTTGTTGTTGTTGCTGCTGCTGCTGCTGCTGCTGTTGTTGTTGTTGTTGTTGTTGTTGTTGCGGCATGAACATTTGGCCGTTCACGCCCATCTGCGGCATATTGGCGGCCATGGCCGCAGAAGTGTAAGGCAGTCAGCCTCTTCAGAATACAAGTGCTGCCACAGCACGTGGAAGAAACGGCGTATCGATCGGTAGCCGGCGTGTGAGAGACGGAATCGCACCGTAGAGGTATCCAGCGTAGGCGGTCGCGCCCCACAAGAAGCAAGTAGTACAAGGGATGCGGATGGCCAAGGCGAGCGTCGGTTATTTATTTCCTGACGCTCCAACGAGGCAAGGAGCCGTCGACTGGCTGCAAGTTGCCTAGCGTCACCCCAAAATGTCCATCCAAGAACGCCTGTTCTGTACGACCAGGACGAGATGTTGGCGAGTTGCAAGTAGACAGAGTCACACCTCAAGCGTCGGTCAAAAGATTGTCGAACGTGACCTTGGGTCCTGTTCTGGAGCACACACAAGTCGAGCCGCCGTTAGCGATTTTGGCTGGAGGAAAACGACAAGATGGTAGGCCTGCAAAGCAGCGGCATCCGTTCCGTGACGCTGCGGGTCGAGCAGGGAATTCCTGAAGCCGAGACAAGCTAGGCGGGAGGGTGTCGCCGAAGGCTTGGTCCACGCCGACTTGAGAAGTGGCGGTTCACTGCCCAGTCGAAAGAGCCGTCGTCCCAACGAGTCTAACAACAAATCACTCGTGGCAAAAAGCCGCAAGACCAAAACACCCCTCGCTCGATCGACACGGCGATACAGTCCAACGAAGGAAAGTTACGAGCCAAACACACACACGCTTCGAGCGCTGTCAACAGGGGAGAGTCCTCGTTGGCAGCAGGTGTTGACAATAAGTCGAAGAAAAAGGGGCCGCTGTGGCTTGGCACACGGGCTTTTCACTCTGCCTGTTCAGGCAGGCAGACGTCGATTCCTAGGCACGGCGCGCGGGCGAAAGGGCGTCGAGTCTCGGGGATCGGTGGTTTCGAGCTGTCGTCGTAGGCGTAGGTGTATGTATTTACCGCTTGAGTCCTCCAGTTCATCAGCCGGGGTGGAAGGTTGGTGCGAAGAGTCAGAGAGGAACGAGCGAGGTCGTGGTAGGCGGCCAAGAAAATGGCAGTAGCGGACAGCCCAGACAGGTGTGGATTACAAGCGGCCGGCACACGGGTGAGCGGCGCGCAGGAGGATGGATTGCAAAAGAAAGCAAGAAAAAAGGCGCGAGTCGTAAATGTCGTGCAGAGGCGGATGCGCCAAAGACAAAGGGCAGCCAGCCGTAAAGGATAGCCGGTAGCTGGAGAGGGAGAGGGAGAGGTGGGAGGTGGGAGGTGGGAGAATGGACGGCGAGTAACCTGGGGATGAGGTGTTGAGGTGAGGCCGGGAAACCAAGGCGTGAAGAGGGAGAGAGAGAGGGTGGTGGTGGTGTGGTGTGTGTGGTGTGCCCAGGGAAGTGGAATGGAAGATGGGAAGGGGAGAAAAGAACCTGGACGGGCGATGGTGGATGCTGCTGGCAACCAGCCAGTGTCAGACGGCTTTGGGTCTGGAGGCGGAACCCACCTCACCTGCCCAGGGTAGGTACCTAGGTACCTTGGGTACCTAGCCTGAGGTACCTCTCTAGTGCCAGGTGGACTCCAAGGTAGCAACCGAGGGCAGGAGCAGCCTGTGTACCGCCCGGGTACTGCAGGGTACCTGAGGTGCCTTCCACCTGGGGCCTTGCTCTGTTGCGGCTAGCGCTAAGCAGGGCGGCAAAGTGTCAAAAAAGTGTCTGCCAGGCCACATCATGGACGTCAACGGGGAGGTGTGTTGTGTTGGTGCAACGCTCTTTGATTCTCCCCGCGGCTTCGAGGTTGCTTGCCGTCGCGCGTACGCTGTAGTATACAGACAAAGGTTCCTGTTTGTAATAACCTACCTAGGTAGGCAAGCAAGCATGGAGTCCAATTTGACGGGAAGCGATTCAACCTTATTAGGTACCTATCTGACCTACCTAGGTCAGTAAACAGAGAATTTAAGGTACCTTCCACCTACCACTAATAACATTTTTAAGCTGTAAACGAACGGGCAGCAGAAACGCCAGCCAGCATGGAAGGGCGCTGCAGAAAGTGTGGCACGGTGGAATGAATGCATTCCATGGATACGGATGAAGAGGAAACAACCTGGTGGAAGTTGCGAACTGCCACACGTTTTCATCATGTCGTTGTCGTGGCGAAATTGAATTGAGTTCCAATCCATCTTCTTGGTCTCCATTCATTCATCCAACCACCCACGAGTGAGCGAAGTGAGCCCGCGCGTGGAAAGTCGTCTGCAGCCTGCACTCGTCTGCACTCGTCTGCAGCGGCAGTAGCCAGTTCCTTACACATCGGGAAATGGGGCAGGGCAATTGGTGGTTGGCGGGTCCCCATGCCCCCTCGAAAAAAAAAACGCCCATCCATCCCTCTCGGTGAGTCTTCAATTCATTTGCAGACAATGGGTTGCTCCCTAGGCCAGAGCAGGCCAGCACAGAGCACACGGCACACGAGGGCATAGAGGAATAATACATAATTTGCCTTGTTTTCTTGAAATGCGGCCAGTCAATTCCGGGGCGACGAGCTTATTTGTTAGGTATAGGTTGCTGTAATTCGTTCTACACTCCTTTTCTTTTTTTTTCTTTTTTTTCTTAAACTTCTTCGCTGGCAATTGGAGGGCTGCGGTTCCAGAGCAACCTTCCAAGCTTCGGCCGGGAGAGACTTTGGAGATACTCCTGCGATACTTGCGTCAACGAGAGGGTCCAGGGCGGGGGGGGGGGGGGGGGGGGGGGGGGGGGGGGGGGGGGGGGGGGGGGGGGGGGGGGGGGGGGGGGGGGGGGGGGGGGGGGGGGGGGGGGGGGGGGGGGGGGGGGGGGGGGGGGGGGGGGGGGG